>CAJNDT010005950.1:0-193099 GCA_905221615.1 Symbiodinium sp. CCMP2592
TATTAGAGTAATATTTATTGAAACAAGTATTCTATAGGAGAGCGCTTTTAATTTAAGTTGAAATAAGTGATGTAAATTGAAGTCTGAATTTGCAAAATTCCTCCCACTATTCCTGTTCAACATGTAGTTCATAGAGAATTGAATCTAAATCTCAACCTATAGATCTACTTGTATGTACCTACTTGTGCAAAAGGACAAGAGAAACAGTGGATATATATATATATATATATATGTATATGTATATGTATATTTATTTATTTACTTATTCATATCGGTATTTTCTTATGTTGTGCAATCTTGCCTGCTGTCCAGCCAAGAGCATCTAGAATATCCACCCAAATTTCTATTCCTATTTTCTTGATGAAGAACCATCTCCGCTCTTGCGACATTTCGAGGTTGCAAGTTGGGTTGTCCTTACAGGCCTGGGATGCTGAGCGGCAGCATGAAAGTATTGCAGTGCCCCATGTTTTGCCAAAAAACAGAAACGAATCCGTAGAGGTGCGATGTTCAGCACGCCGCCTCTGCAGCCTTCGAAATGCACGCAAGAGCGTGCGAGTTTTTGCGAGTTTGGGTTCAACTCTGATCGGGCTTGCGTATAAAAGACTCCCATCACCTTTAAGCTCACTTTAAAAACTTTATCCCAGAAGCCCTAAGCCCTTGCAAACCAAGATTCAGCGCTTCGGCCGATGGGGTGACCGCTTAAAGAACTGGTTTAAACAACCGTTCGAGAACCCTTTGAAGATTGCCGAACAGTGCGACGATTGTGTGCTATACCTAAACGACGGCTGAGTAGTGCAAAAAAGTTCAGGGCTTCGGATTCTCAGGACTCGCACATGGTAAGGCTTCACGACAAGTCCTGTTAACACTGATTCAGGTTTGGAAACTTAGGGAATTTGGGTTTAGGCAGGAACATCACAGATCATATCTTTAGACTCGGACGTAGTTTTGTCTGGTTTGCAGCTCTTCCCAGCTACTAACAACTCGCCGGCTGCTGCCAGGATCCAGCTGCGCGTGGAAGCTCGATACACCGGCTCCGATGCCCCGATACAATCTCTGCAGCCAAGACACTGCAAGCAGAAGCGATGATCGTATTTGCCAAGCCTTCTCCGAGAGCTGTGCTGTGGGCGGAGATTGCTCCGATTTTTTCCGTTCAGTAGGGCCCACTGTGTCCGGCGATCACTGGCTGGATCTACAGCTTAGACGGTTTTCAAGCCTGGGACGGCGATGTTCAGCGTTGCTGCTGAAACTGCCCATCTGGATGCTTGAATGGCATCATAGAGGACCAGACTCTGACTGGGTTCAAGTTTGGGCTGTTATACTTGTCTCCGACATATGTCCCAAGACTTCACAATGCAGCAGCTAGCCATCAAGCAACGCCGTGCCGCAGAATATTGACTCCATCGGATTCCTGAACCCTCATCCCAAACCCAAACCGAGCCAAGCTCTTTCCAACCAAGCTTGCCTTGTCCAACGGCGCACTTCCTTCCAGGAAGGCATCCACGCAAATGACCCGACCATCCTCTGCGACCTGCATGGAGGGACTTTTGGATCAGGCACGAGGTTTCTGTGCCTCCATCCCAATGAGTCATCCCCTCCGGACCGCTACTTTCATGTGCTTGAGTTGCTGCCAAGGGTTGTAGGACATGCCGAAGTCACGGCAGCCGCTTTACCATCAAGAATGCAGCCGGGCAGCGCAAACCTTTGGCTGCAAAGACTGCTGATGGAGAAGACCATCCTGCTGCTTGAGGGCGCTTCCTGAGCTTCGAAGATGCACATCCGCCGACTCGACCGACCGCATTGGAAGTCCAAGAGCTTTTAAAGCTGGATCCCGGTTTTGCACTGACTTTCGGCGCACGACCGAGTTGCAGAAGGGACATGTCCCTTTTTGAAAGACCGAAAAGCCCATCAGAAGCGCGAACACGAGCATGGCTTGGCACGCGTGAGACGACCAGCGTTTCATTACCGGTCAGAGTCCTCCGTAAGCTCTTCTTAAGCAGTCTGAGGGCAGCCGAGGCAAGCCCAACAAGCTTGATGGCGACAGGAGCGCATTGCAAAGAAACCTGCCTCATGTGTACTATATGCACGGATTCCTTTTTTTGCCAAGTCGCGAACATGACTCGCGATCACGTCTGCCTTTGTATCTTCTCCGACAGGGATTGTAATCCGCACAGGCCGTACAGTCCCGCGCTGGGAGCCGCCCAGCTGAGAAGCTGGTACCTGCCGCGCAACTGCAGCATTCTGCTACTCAGCTACTCAGGGCTTGCAGCAGATGGAAACACACGGGCAGCCATGCAAACCAGGGAGACAAAAGGGGGGCGATAGCCATGCAAACACAGGTAGTCGAACACGCAAACAAGCAGTACAGACCTCTTGATCGAGTGGAAGATGAACAAAGATGTGGATGTCAAACAGACAATAACTAGATGGAAGAGAGCAGTAAACAGGCAGGCAGGTGGACAGGCAGATAGGTTCGTCTAGTTCCTTATTATTGTTGTTAGTCATTCTGGGCCAGCCGAACCTTGCAAATCAGCAGCCCGGTTGCAGCGGAATACTTCCTATCGGCCCAGTTCAGCCACACCATCGACTCGGCTTCAGCAATGCCGACAGTTCGTGTAGAGTCACCAAGCATCTGCAGATTCTACAAACGAACTCGACAAAGCAGGTGACAGTTTATCAAGCAAGAAGCTTGGGCCGGAATCCTTAAACTCACCCGTCGACCTTCAACTCTTCGCTGGACTTGAGTGGCGTGAGCAGCGCATGCCGGCCCTCGAACCTGACCATCAAACGTGGAGAGGGACCCCAGCATAGACCTAGTAATTAGGATAGGGTTCCTTTTAAGGTTCCTTTAATATAAAGGGTTCTATAAGGGATCGGTAATAGAGTTCTATAACAAAAGGCCTAAGTAATTACCAATACCATTTTGGGTGTTCCTTACCGTACTATAACTACAGCATACTGGGCCCCAAAACCCTTTCATATATATATATATATATATATATGTATATATATAAAGGCCCCTACACTAGACTTAAGGCAGTCCCAAATTCGAGAACACGCTCACCAGCACAAATCGACAGGCAGAGACATGGAACCACAGTGCACAAACCCGGAATCCTGAAACATCCAAACGAAATCATGAAAAAACCGGCACAATAAATGCACAAACGCCTCCCACCCGGCACTGCAGGCCCCAAACTCACCAACTGAGGGCTGAACTGTTCAGGTTCTGGGATTCAGGGCCGATTTATACTAAAACCATATATTGGGACGATAATAATAAGGGATATTAGAACTATAGTTACTATAGTTCTTCAAACCTCTACAACAAAATAAGCTTAGGGGTGCGGGTACGGGTTTCGCAGCGGAACCCAGCAGCCTCTGGAGCTTGAAAGGCTCGGAGGTCTCTTTCGCCCGGAGCCAGAAGAGCTGACCAGTGCCCAGGCGGAGCCGGGTCAGCCAGTCCTCTACGGTAACTAAATAAGGGTTGACTACTGTATGTATATATATATATATATATACATATATACATATATATTTAAGAGGGTTTGGGGTATAAGGGTTCGCGGAGATTAGGGGGCTCTATGGCAAGGGTTTAGTTTACGGTTTTTCCCTCCTACCTGGCAAGGACGAAGCCCGGATTGCAGAGCATGTTCGGTGACTGACTGTGATCATTGCACAGCAGGATTTAGGGTTTAGGGAGATTAGGGGTTTCGGGTTTAGGGTTTAGGGAGATTCGGGGTTTCGGGTTCTGTTTAAGCGCCGGCAAGGTTGAAGGTTCAGCCTCATCTGGTTCATTGTGGGCTGTGAGAACAATTTTCGGGGATTCAGCAAGCTACGTGCCCTAGACCCGAAATCCCACTCCAACGAGGTCTGTACAACCCACTTGGTTTTCCCTACCCCGGTTGCCGATACGCCAAACTGCTAAACCATGGCGTACAGATTCACACTTTTAGTTTTCCCGGGACCGGAGCCTGTCGTTACGCAGGCTCAGTCGTTAAACATGTTTGCAGGATTTGTAAAAACCTCGGTGACCGAAGTCCTGAGCCAGTAAGTAGGCGAGAGCAAGGGAGCCCGCAGCGACACCAGCCGCGAGGCAGCTGCCCACGGTTCCGCCCAATCTGCACTGGAAATCATGCACAAAGACCAGAACCCCTGTGTAACTGCACCTGGCCCTAAGTTTTCAGTAAGCCTTCCTCCCCATGCATCCTCGCTCAGATACAGCACTGCGAGGATCGAATGGATTGGACCACCCTCAGCCCTGCTCACCGCACAACGAAACGGATAGAGTAGAGAGTAGTAGTACTCATATCCCAAAAACCCTTGCCTCAGGACTGGTGCAATATCCCAGAGACCCTAAGTCCTAAACCCAAGCCCCAATACTCCCGAAAGCCCCACCCCCGCAAGCACCATCTTTGCTTTGCGCTCGTAAGATCCCTTCACAACCGAAGCCCTTTTCAGCATGGGCTTGGATTGAGTGCCAGCGAACACTCTTCAACAGCAGGGCCTTCTCGACACCCGAAGGCCTGAAGACTAAACCCAAAGACCCTTTCTTGAACCCGTACAGAGTCCGATGCGTGTGACCTCGAAAACCCCGAGCCCGAAACTGGGTTCTTGTTAAGGAACTTAACTAATCTACGTTGCCGCAATAGGGGCTCTGTAGTGAAAATTGTGGTTTCTGAATTATGGCAACAAAAATTAAATTCATTAGTATCGTGAATAATATGGGATTTTATTCTTTCTTATGGTAACTTAAAGTGTAAACACCAATTTCTCACCAAGAATGTAGTAACGACAAGTAGCAGCCCAGGGCTTATCGGCCCCGGCGCTCCCACGGCCAAGAGAATCGTTCCGTAGATCCTCGGCTTCAGACTCCCACATTCGGGTTCTTTTTTTTTTAACCCTCATTTCCGTCTGCCCCGAAGGTTAGCAAGAACACCACATTCGGGTTCTTTTTTTTTAACCCTCATTTCCGTCTGCCCCGAAGGTTAGCAAGAACACCACATTCGGGTTCTTTTTTTTTTAACCCTCATTTCCGTCTGCCCCGAAGGTTAGCAAGAACACCACATTCGGGTTCTTTTTTTTTTAACCCTCATTTCCGTCTGCCCCGAAGGTTAGCAAGAACACCCCATTCGGGTCTTTTTTTTTTTTAACCCTCATTTCCGTCTGCCACGAAGGTTAGCAAAACACCACATTCGGGTTCTTTTTTTAACCTCATTTCCGTCTCCCGAAGTTAGCAAGAACACCACATTCGGGTTCTTTTTTTTTAACCCTCATTTCCGTCTGCCCGAAGGTTAGCAAGTTCGGCTTTTTTTTTTAACCCTCATTTCCGTCTGCCCCGAAGGTTAGCAAGAACACCACATTCGGGTTCTTTTTCTTTAACCCTCATTTCCGTCTGCCCCGAAGGTTAGCAAGAACACCACATTCGGGTTCTTTTTTTTTTAACCCTCATTTCCGTCTGCCCCGGAGGTTAGCAAGAACACCACATTCGGGTTCTTTTTTTTTAACCCTCATTTCCGTCTGCCCCGAAGGTTAGCAAGAACACCACATTCGGGTTCTTTTTTTTTTAACCCTCATTTCCGTCTGCCCCGAAGGTTAGCAAGAACACCACATTCGGGTTCAGGGCTTAGGTTTTTTTTTTCCCTCTCGCATGGCTGGCAGCTATGTCCACAAGCGAGGTTGTATGGGGACTATGGGGCTTAGGGGCTTCGGGTTTAAGGTTTCGGGTTTAAGGTTTAGGGCTTGGAGGTTTCGGGTTTAGGGGTTCGACTTGGTACACTTCTCGGGTTTAGGGTTTAGACTCTTCGGGCCTCAGCGGCTAAGGTTTCTTTTTCATGGTAGGATACCCCATGATTTGCCATAGAAGGGTTAGGATAATCATATTCCAACTTTCTGGCTTTTACCCTAGGGGAGAAGAGTGTGGGAGCTCCAGGTCCGGCGTTTGGGAGATGAGGGCTAAGGCTTTGAAGAGTGTTGGTGTAGCACCGAAGACGAAACCGGGAGGAACTGATAATATATACATATATGACTACTATACCAGAATCATAACAAGCAACCCCCGAAATCGTACTATTTGCTATTTATTTCGGCCCCGATGTTGAGTCTAGCATCGCGGTGCTGGCTGCTCCAACGATCCACGCCCGCACACAGGCAAGGGCGAGGCCAGGGGCTGGACTGCTGGGTGTTGGCAGACTTCGGCTGAGCACTCTCGCAGCCTGCACCTGGACTTTGATGATTTCATACTGGTTCCTTTGAGGAACAGGTACAAAAAAAGTATTCAAGTATGGTACTCCAAACCCAGGGCACACTAAGCACGAGGAAGACGAAGGCCGTGGAGATTTGGAGAGCCCAGGCATCCACCCAAGCGACCTGTCACCAGTCTAAGACAAAAACACTTTCGCGACACTGTCTGCAACACAAATCCTTAAACACTCACGAGAAGCACGGCGTGAGAGCAGAGAGAAGACAAGTCATGACAGTCCGGAAATGCGCAGTGCAGCATCCCTTTTATCAATACACTGAAGGCAGATGCCAAAGGTACCTCAGAGTGTTCACTCCCTCGTGCAAGTTAGGTTTGCCGAACACGGCAACATCAGGCAACAGCGACAAGCACATGCATAAGAACGAGCCGGGCACAGTTACGCAGAAGCTTCGCCGAAGCAGGACAGGCGCTGGCCTCCTTCTTCACTTCCAGGTGATATGCGATCTTTTGCCTGGGTTTCTATTAAACTTTGTGTGTCGATTTCGGATGGGTGCCGCTGCATGCTGATATCGTCTCAAACCTGCTGCAGGCTAGGCACACGATGCCCACCATGGGTATGAAGAATGCAGCTGCAGCGGAAACTGCAGATGCTCGCGTGTTGACGGCCAGGAACCAATGCGCCTCGGACCAGCAGCAGTAATGTAGGGGCCTTAATAATTAGGTGTATTAATTATAACTATAATAAGGAACCCCCAAAATAGTGTCGGCAACTATGTACTATAATGATAATAACCTCCCAGCATAGTAGTGGTAATTATAAAGGCCCTCGTCTTAGTAGCCGCAAGAGTGATTCCAAAAAATCTGGGACTCCGGCAGCCTTGCCAGGACCTCCACTGGCACCTGCCAGACGCGCCGGCAGCACCTCAAGGATTCCTTTATTGTTCCTTTTCAGAGTTCCTTTACGGGTACTATACGGTTCTGTTATGGGGTTCCCTTTAGGGATAGGGAACGCGAAAATAAATTCGGTGCCATCTGACGACGATCCGCAAACAACCATCGCATCGTTTAGCAGCACGAACTTTCTTCGTCGGACGGGCACAGGAGGCATGTCAGGTCCCTCGTTGGGCTGCTAGATGCGTGTTGAACAAAAAGCTTCACAGTTCCGGGCTTTCGCGTCAGCCTTATCATTGCAAAGGACATGTTACAAAGCTTAAGCCCACCACAACCGGGACTCGGTAAATTGCACAGATCACTCCAAGCTTGGAGCCCAAAATACATAGAAATCGCAAAGTTAAAGCAGCACAAAATGCGAAGCACATCCCTCGGTGTGGATTCATGCGGGTTTGCCTACCGGATCAGTGCTCAGCACAGGCTTAGCTGCCAAACGTCATTGATGAATTACTTCCGCTGCAGGTGTACTATCGAGTATGTACCACTTGGACTCTCGTAGTTGGGCCAGGCAAGCAATGCCCGCTGGTAGACGCATGCAGCGATACACTCGTGCACATGCGCACGTGGGCACACATGCTCACGCACTCAGGCACAGCGCGCGCACACACACACACACAGCGGACGATTTGTCTTTGCATCAGCGTATGTACATTGTGCTATTAAGGGGGGCAGCAAGCATTCAGTCCAGCTTCCAAGCTGGAATCAAACATTCTCTCGGCCGCCCTCTCTCTCGCCCCTTCTCTCAATACAGTAGCCGCCCAATAGGTAATAGTCTGCATTGCTACATGCACAAGCATCGGCTCTTTCAGCGGCATTTCGCATTGTAGCCAGCTGCATCTGTACGATACAACACACGGAAACGTGTTCGATCATGTTGCAACTTCTCGCACTGTAGATTATAAGTGAAATATCTGGCAGAGCAACAAGATCTTGCACAGCAACGGCCGCGACAAGAAGGACGAGAACAAAGCCAAAACAGCTACCATGGAAGCAGCGCCGAAACAGGACGAGGCTCCCGGCGTGCCCCCTGCTGAAGAACTTCGAAGTTCATCAGCCGCAGTGCAATGCCTCGCCAGGTGCTTGAGGAGTTGAGCTTTCCGGCTCACGCCCAAGGCATCCAGCATCTATAAGCCATGCAGATGGCCCGGATCAGTTTGCGCAGTGGTTCAGTGATTCACGGCTAGTGACGGCTAGTGCAGTCGTTCGAAGCATCTGGTTGCATCCAAAGGTGCCAGATGACATTCCCAGGATCAACAAGCCTTGGCTTCTGTGATTCGCTTCGGATCGCTTGGGGTCTGGACTTGGGCGCTTCAGGGTCGAGAACTTTCGGCGCGTAGGAATTGCAAGCTTTGTCGGTTGTGCACCGGGGGCAACTTCTAGTCTGCGTGTGTCTATAAACATGCCGCATATGAGCAATTATGAGCAGATGTGTACATGTGCATAAATGCACTGGTGTGTAGTTGTGTGTAATTGAAAGAAATAACACACAGCATGCCTGCTTGTCAGGTTGTATCATACCACCAGCACTTTGTGCTGCAGCTCAGCCACGGTGGCCCGAGGTTGGGGCATGATGCTCGATCCACTCCACCAAGATTGGCCACCTGAAGCATTAATGCTTGGTTGGCTGATGCAGCTATAAGTCAGATCTCAGGCACTCCTTGGTCTCCCGTGCTGGAAAAGCCATTTGTAGCCTTGCATGTCTGCGAGCATCATAGGGGCGGCCATCGGGATGTAGGCATACAACGCTCTTGCACGGAAGGCTGAAAAAGTCATCAAGCGCAGGTCCGAAGTAGTTTGGCCTGGAACTTCCAGAAGGAAAAACCACCCTGGATTGCAGTCTGTCATGAGGCACTCAGCCGAGTGCTTTGTCTGAAGCAGGAAACGCTTGAAGCCCGACAGAAACGAGCATGATTCACAAACCTCCCCGGTCCACCTGCACATCACGACGATGAGAAGAGCTGCCACGACACCTCAGTGCGGGGCGTTATTGAGGGCGGCAGCATGGGTTTGGGAGTTGTTCATAAGCCTCGCGAGGTGAGCTTCTATCAAGGTTCAGGGCTTCTGGTACCCCGCGCGAGTGAAAATCAGTTGTAGCAGCCGGATGCATGCGGAGGGTCTTGCGCTGAGCTCTGCGATTATCTGCCTGAAGCTACGCAGCCCAACCCTCTGCAAAAAAGGTTTCTACAGCAAGCCAAGTCTCCATCCGTCGAGCCGGAAAGACACCACTAGCTCTGGCAATACCCCACCCATGACTAAAGGCTAACCTTGCAGAATTGCTCCGAGGTATCAGAACCCAAACGACTGCAAGGTAGAAGCTTCGGAGATTTCATCACACTCGGACTTGCTACTCAGGGCCACGCTCAAGGCAACGGCTTTGATGCGCACCTTCTTTCCCAGCTTCTTCAGGCTTTCACCATCCTGCATATGGGAGTTTCCGAAAAGAGGGGACCCTAATAATGCCCTAATATAGTACCCTAAGTAAAAGGTAGAATCCTTATTATAAGGATCCCAAAGTAAGGTAGCCCTAATTTGCACTTAGGAGTTTGGGAGCGGTTTTCGCTAGCTGCGGCCGGGGCTATGCACCATCAATGCTCAAGTGATCGGAAGTATCCCCCCTCACCAGTCCTCACCAAAATATTTAGGATCACCATAGTCGCGCATATCCGGAAAAGAATAACTTGCAATGAAAAATGATGTGCCCACCTGCATCACGGGCGTGAACCGCCATCCCCAACCCGGATGCCATCAATATCCAAGTCGCTCTCATCCTCCATCTCATTCTCTGCTTCTATAGCATTAACAGAACATTCGGATCACGATTGCATTTAAGCTTTGCGATTACTTTTGCTTCTGTTCTGAAGACAAAGCCCGCCCGAAGAAGCCGAGGACGGGTCCTGATCCCCTGCTGCTGCATCCCTTATTTGCTGCGCCACCTTCGACGGCGGCTCAGGTTGCTTAGAGCGCAAGGTAGTACTTGGTTCAGGGTTTAGGATGGTACTCGGAATTTGCAGAAAAGAAGGGACCCAAAAATAGATCCGAAAATCGTACGGCGCTCCTTATACGTCTCTCTCGATAAGGTACCCATATAGTTCATAACTACTTAACAACTGTTCCGAAACCACCAAACAACGGCTTCCAAAACCCGAAAACTCCCAAAGCCGGAGCGGATCAGAGTTGCCAATAGAGACAGGGCTGCCAGATTGTGCAAGGCTAAAGGAGCAGCGTCCATTATCTTCGGGATCTCGTGCTATGATTCGGTTAGAAACACAGCAAAGACAAGCGCTGCATAAAGCAGGACCGAACATGCCCGAGCTGTGCAGTGACTGCTGGATCAGCCTCTTCTGCGGGCACGGTTGAGGTCGTCCGCCATGCAACCGTTGCCTCTCCCTGGCAAGGCAAGCACTGGCTCTTTCAGTCGTTCTGACTCAGGTGGCTTCGTTCGGTGAACTCTCTTCATGACTTGGTTTGGGTTCCATCCAGCTCAACAGTGCTAGCCAGGGTCTGAGTTTGGCTTAGTTCCGGCGAGTCTTGGCGTCCTGTCATGCCTGAGCGAGACGCTTCCCTGCCTTTTCCAGGTTGAGCCCGTCGCACGTGACCAGCGACGGCTGGGTCCGACCAGCGAGGAGCTGCTTCACTGCGCCTTTGGACCCAGCTCCCTTCCAACTGAGGGTGTAGTGGAGGTGAGGTCTGGAGTTCAACTAACAGTGCTCGATCCTGGGTCTTGGTTGATGAACACAGCAACCATGCCGACCATGCCTGTTCCTACTTCCTACCCTGAGCACAATGCAGAACCCGAGCTCCTGAACACTCTGCTTCAAAGACCATGCCCAAACAGTTCAAACACAGACCAAAGATCTCGCTCCCCCCCCTCCCTCTCTCTCTCTCTCTCTCTCTCTCTCTCTCTCTCTACCGGGCGTGGGGATTAGGGCAGCGTCCAGGCCCCGCTCCCCGTGCAGTGCGCACACCCGCTATTCGCGGGTTGTCCTTAGTCCTCGTGGGAGTTTTCCCCCCCGAGGCTCAGCTGAACAGCACAAGGGTTCACCTATTCACTGCCCCTTTGTACTTGTACTCTGTAGGTGGGCGGCAGTGTAGGATTCCCCTTCGTTTGGCAGAGCTTACGGCTTGTTTCTGTTCGTGTACAACCAAATACCATGACACTACAGACATGAAAGTTGCACAAGTCGCAAGCTGAGGGCCCGGCCATAGAAAGAGTACAACAAGTAGCATATTAGAACACTTGAACAGTTACTCCCCCTATCTCGTGACCAGGTTGCATCTGCCGTGGTACTCTCTCTCTCTCTCTCTCTCTTTGCTTTGCTAGGGGCCTGAGGCGGGAGCAATCCTCCCTCCCTCTCTCTCTCTCTCTCTCTCTCTCTCTCTCTCTCTCTCTCTCTCTCTCTCTCTCTGTGTGCTGTGCGATACCGTAGGGTCTCGCAACCCAAGGCAGCCCAAACATATACGTCCCAAGAATGTACTGAATTTACCCCCAGTTCTCGTTCGCTAAGTAAGAGTCCGCCTACGTAGTCCAAAGCTTCCGAAAGCAAACTCTGGAAACCAAAACGACGGGAATCCCGAACCGAAGCATACCTTTCTATGATGAATTGGGGAATGCTGCTGCTACTATCAATACTAGTAATCGCAGTCATGCACAAAGTGAAAAGCATGCCAAGCCTGTTTTGGGGCTTCCGCGGTAGCAGTTCTAGGATGGATTCTCCAGGACCTGATTGCAACTCCAGACTCCAGAACACCACGCTGCGACCTGTTGCAAAGGATGCAGAAAAGAAGGCTGAATTATCCCTCTAGCGGAACGAACCGCTGTATCCTCTGAGACCAAGACCCAGGAAAGGACGACAGACCTGAACCAGAAACCCAAGACTTCCCCAATAACGAAACCCTGCCCTTCACTCTGTAAACCTTACTTCCGAAGACTCCTGTTGTCTACCAAACCAACCCTCAGTGAAAACCTTGCTTCCCAAGTCTTAACCCGGAAAACTCCCTGTTTGTCTACGAAAGCACAGAGCGCCAAACCACTAACTCGCAGAACGGAGCTCTTCCCAAGGCACTCAACCCTGACCGCCAGACCCTACACCCCTCAACTCCTTTTTTGCAGCAGGCCTCGTTGTCCAGCAGCCAGGTTACAGCATGAACCCCCCATTCCCCCGCTTCTGCAAAGAACCCCTAAACCCTAAACCCCCGCTAAACCCCTAAATCCCAAACCCCTAAATCCTTTCCCAAGGCACTCAAGCCCAAGCCAAGCGCAAAGCCCTTGGAGCTCAGCGATGGTGCAGGGCCTCTGGAACAGTTGGCCTCGGGCCTTTTGTTTAGCTGGGTTGTAGTTTGGCGGCCCTTAAAAGTTTGGTACCTCTATAAAATCCATAAAGGGAGCTGAAAAAGTTTCCCAAACTGCCACCTAGTTAGGGTATGAAAAAGTCCGACGGGGATTTCTTGGAATTCTTGGATGAATACAAGCCTGTAGGGCTGGAGGCTGAGGGTTACGCGCAGAGCTCATAATTAAGCATGGCACACGAGGCCTCTCAGAGCCTGACTTGAGTTCGATTCCGAGGACACTTTGATCCCAGAGAACCCAATACCCTAATTAAGGAATATACCTTGAATCAGAATCGTAAGCCCCCTAAAATTTTCGGGTATAGTCCTTTTTTTTGCCTCCTGCATGGCGTAAGTCGGCGAAGCAGGGTAACGGTTGGATACATCTGTGGTATAGTCCTTAATTTAGGGGTATTGGGATCTTTGGGATTCTGCCTCCGAAGATGAGGATCACGAGGGCGAGGACCACGATCAAGGGTGGGGGCAAAACGAAGGCGCTCAAGTATCTCGGCCATCAGGGAGTTTCCGAAAACTAGGGGTACCATTAAAGGGATCCAGAAGGGCTCCTTAAAGGGATCTAGAATCTATAAGGGTTCTATAAAGGGTTTAGGGTTTGGGAGTTTCCGAAATTAAGGATACCTTATCTTCGGGTCCTTATAAAACAGGATCCTACTATTCAGGGTACCATATTAGGGTCCCTTCTCGGAAACTCCCATCTATGTTTGGCATTACCGGGGCGTTTGCGCGACTCCTGGCATTAGTTGACGCTTGTTGAAACTAAACGCCTCTGACTCGCGCCCGTTTCCTCGTATAGACCCGCAGAACCAGAAGTGTTTGCAAAAGTATCATGAGGAAATCCATGCCCCTCTTCTGTTTCAGGGATATGCCAGTTCGAAGACAAACCTTGGCGTCTGAAGTCTCCGGGCCTCCGGCTCCAAAGCTAAACCCAGCTTTGCAATATCAGAAGCACCAACAATGCAACCACCACCACCACCACCAGCAACGACCAGCAACGACCAGCACGACCAGCGACTGTAGAAGCAGCAGCAGCAGCAGCAGCAGCACTGATGCTTAAACAAACGCGATGCAGCGGTAACAGCCGAAATGTGCGCGAGGTACAAAGGACCTGTGTTGAGGAAGGCTCATATAAGGATTCTGGGCAGACATACACCGGGAAGATTGCTGTAAACCCAAGGCCTCAGGCCTGGGAGACGGCTGATGCTTTGCACATGACTTGAGATGTCGGAGGCCAAGCAGCAAGACACCTGAATACTCGACCCAAACCCCAAAGCCTCTCTCTGTCTCCCAGGCATTCGAAACGTCGAGCCCGGCTGTAGGACACAGATGGTCCCTAAACCCCAAAGCCTAAAATCATAACCTTTAAAGCCACAATTGACTCAAAGCTGCATGCTCACACCGAGGCCATACACGAAAGAGCCCGCACTGGGCACTTTCCACAGCAGCGTTCCAAAGGCAAGCAAGAGCGGAATGGCCAGCAGTTTCTTCCTTGATGGAGGCCCAAAGCCCGAAACCCTACGTAACCTACAAAGGGTCTGAACAATCAGTACCAGTAATACTCTTCCTTCGGGCTCCCACGGCTGATTATTCAGGCACCCGTATTAGTCCAAGTGGGTGGTTGTCAAAATTCGGGTACCGTTTTTGGTATTAGGTGCCGTATTATATTAAGGACCCAAAAAGGTACCATAATTTTGGCAACTACCCAAGTAAGTACAACAATGAGTGTCGCCCCAGTGCAAGGGAGCTTCCGAAGACCCGGGCCTCCATCGATTGCTTGACTCTAAAGTCGACTTGGGGAGGATCATGGGACTTAGTAAGTAGGGTCAGTACCATAATTAAGGTTATAAGTGGATATAACTATAGCTACCTGACTTGTAACCCTACTTACTATAAGTCCCATGATTCTCCAAGTAGTCAGTAAATCCTTGTTACAAAGATCCGCAAAACAAAATAACCAACAAAAAGTGTGGGCTGACGCTGCTTGCACCTCGGCGCCGAAATCGCTGAAACTTCCTCTTGAACTCCTACATGCCCTCTACATGGTGGTTTCCGACAATAGGGGACCCTAATCTAGCACCCTATAAAAGGCAGGATCCTTATTATTTGACCCCGACATAAGGTATCCCAGCATTTTCGGAGACTCCAACATCCCCAACGGCTTGTAAATCCGGCGCGGTGGCCTGAGCTCGGAAACCCTTCGAAGTACAAGAACAAGCTACCAGGACGAGGGGCTCCTGGAGTCAACCCGAAGGCCCAACCGTGCTACCCAGGCACTCCAATTTCCTTTAATTAAGAAAATATACCCCGAATCATCCTACCATATTTTCAGGAATATTCCTGAATTAAGGGATAATGGAGTCTCTGGCTATACAAGTTTGCCGAAGCCCAACCTGCAACCCTAAACCCAAAACAACCCGATAATTCTGATACTGACCCTACGAACCAGGTAGCCCGAAACCCTGAACTGCCTTCAGCCTAAGTACTCCGATAAGACCCTCCCAACAAATCAAAGAAACCCAAATATTCTTTTTTGCGGGGTTCCTCATTTCAAGTATAGTAGAGTACAGTATCCCCCCAAACCCTATTCTAATTCTTAAGGCCCCTCCCGAGTTTGCTCAGGATCTTCCGACTTCCTGAAGCGGACAGCGCAGCTTCCGCGGCTTCGATGCCTTTGGCGACCCCGTTGACCGGGACCTCCACCTTGGGCCCAAATAGTAGGATCTTTATAGGTGGGAGTTTCGGAAAAGGGACTCTAATATAGTACCCTAAATAGTAGGATCCTCATTCTAAGGAGGTACCCTAATTTTCGGAAACTCACCTTGGGTCTTGCGAAGTCTTCTGGCTCAGGGCTTATGGCTGCGGGATTTTATTAAGGCTAAAGATTTAGAGCTCAGCGTAAGAGAGGCTTATGGTTCCTGATCAATGTCTGAGGTGGATTCTGCTCCAAAAGTCGTGTTTTTCACAGTATCGGCTTGTGTGGTCGAATTCCTTGCTGCAAGAGGCTTCGTTGGCCAGTGGCCCAGACTAGCCAAACACACACTCCCCTAATCTCCCCTATATCCTAAAGGTCCTAAACCCGAAACCTTCGTTGGCTCCTAACTTACATTCGGCCAAACCCGTCCTGAAACTCAAAACTATGCAGCGCAGAAGCCCGAGAACTGCAGCTAGATTCCAAGAGTCGGTCATAACCCAAAACCCTAGCAATCGACGACAACAGCCGCAGCGACTCTCAAGCGTCAGGCCAAAGCCATCAGATTCAAGCCCCTAAGCCATCGAACTCATATAGAAACTTCAGCCCCGAACGCACAAAGCCCGAAAGCCCTAAGCCCTTATAGCATCCTTAAAGAACCCCTTCAAAACGAAACCCCAAAACATACAAAAAAGCAAAGGCCAAGACGCCCGAAGCTAGCGAAAAATTAAATTCAAGTTCCTTAACAATAACCCCAGAAGATCCAAAAAGCAAGAGCCAAGAAGCCCTAAGCCCTAAACCCTAATGGAGCTGTTAACGGAACCCTACATTATGGTAACTTATATTAAGTTCCCAAAACCCTAAACCCTTATAGAACCCTTAATACCCAAAACCCAAAACTCTTATTCTGGTAACTTAAATTCAGTTCCTCTTACCATACCCTAGGCCCTAAACCCTAAGCTCTAAACTAAACCGAACACCCTAAACCCTAAAACCAAAACCCTATTAGAGATCCCTTTAAGGAACCCCTATAGCATCCCTTTCAGGAACCCTTATAGAATCTCTTTAAGGAACCCTTAGAGGATCCCTTTAAAGGAACCCTTCTAGGATCCCTTTAAAGGAACCCCTAAAACCCCGAGAAGCCAAGAAGCACTCCCCAGCTCCCGAGGTGCCGGGCGCTTTGCCAGGCGAAGGGCGGCGGCGGCGGGCAGCTGGAGGACTCCCTCCTGGTAATAGAGGGTTTTAATTGTTTAAGGGTTTAGGGGTTAAGGGTCTAAGGGTTTAGGGGTTTCGGCGCTCACACTTAGGGGTTTCAGCACTCACACTCGGACAAGCCTAGGCGAGGTTCTCAAGTCCGCGACAGGCACGTGTGGCCATTCCATCACACATTGGTAACGGCAAACATTAACAGCACATCCACTCTATCCTAGGGCAACCAAAGAAGTTCCATTCGTCAAGCAAAGCGGAAGCCTGCAGCACGTCCACCCCACATTTGCACAATATCCGACAGGCCATGACAAAACCCATCCAACACATCCACTGCCCACATTTCAACAGCCGTGGTGACTATCTGGCACCATTCACCACAGCGAAGAGAAATGCAGAAAGCTGGTGTATACCTCTCCCCCGGCCATGGCGTCAAGCCTCTTTGACATGCTCAGGTACCATAACTGAATTCGCAGCAGCATGCAAATACATGCATCCCAATTCCCATGCAGCACTTCGCAGCTACAGCCTGCGGCCCACTTAGGGGTTTAGGGTTTAGGGGTTTGGGGGTTTAAGGTAGAGGGTTTAGGGGTTTAGGGGTAGGGGCAGATTTAAGGTTTAGGGTCAACTTTGGGGTTTGAAGAGCATGGTGTACTAAAACTAAAATTCGGTACCCTTATGCTACAAGGTAATAATTAAGGGGCCTGGACAGCTAGAATAGGGCTTCATAACGGCTACTTGTTTATAGGGTTTTCGTTCACGGGTGCTGAGACCTGGAGTAGGACTTTGGGGCATGGCGTAGTAAACATACATTTAGGTGCCCTAGGATCATAGAACATGTGGTGTTGCAAATCTTGGCTGTCGGGTTCATCCAAGTTCATTAGCCCAAAAGAAGCGTTGAAGCTTCAGTTATCACGCTGTTATGCTCTCCACAATGCTCAAAGTACATTGGGCCTACTTCCCGAAACAAGAATCCTTCGTGGCCACTTGCGCCGCAAGCCCGCTGAAGCCCTGCCTGAAGTGCAGAGCGGAGCAGTTATGAAAGTAAGGCTTCGCGGTATGCGAGGTTGTTCGCTTTGTTCGCTTCAGGGGCCATCAGCACGGGAAGCGGCCCCTGCTTCTCCACACGAACAAACGCGAAAGAACCACGAAGGCTTCCTGCCAATATCGTCTTCGGGCAAGGTTCGCTTCGTATCAGGATACGAAATCGGCAACTCCGTTTCGAATTCAGCATCTCTCCCGCCACTGCTAAATGCCAAAAGTTTCCCGGGGTTCACAATGCACACCTGTGCCCACCTGCCCCGAACTGCCTCTGCAGCCGGCTGACAACACCCGTGCGAATCCCGCAGCCCGGAAAAGCGCGAATATGCTGATCACCCAAGCTGCAAACTGCCGTTGACCATCTTCCCGCCAAGCATACCCCGGATGCGTTTCCTGGGGCCGTACACATGAAAAAGTCCGTTTCTGAAAAGTGTTTCTGAAGAGTGCCTTATGGTTGAGGGTCTTTGTCGTTCATCTTGCGGTTGGCGAGGAGATGTGCATTGAAGTCCAGAATTAGCATAGACGCATGCAGCCAACGCTAATGAACTAATGCTCTACATTATCTAGTTCTCGATCCATTGGGTACTCTAGAATCTTGAGTCCAGAAACAAAGTTTGGTGGAATCTCAAAACTGGGCTGGCATTCTGAAGCAGAGCTTCCAAGATATTTCCTGCAACGAACATGCGCTTCAGCAGGCTGTGGCTCAGACTTGTACGCTTTTGAACGATTGTGTTGTAGAGCTCCGCTTCTACAGTTGCCACAAGCTCCGCCGGAAGATCAAACTTGACGGCACATTTCCATTCCGGACTCAACCCACAGGGTCACAACTAGAAGGCTTCAGATAAGAAAGCGAAAAACAGAGATATCTTAGAGAGAGAGAGAGAGATATCGAGTTAGAGTCCACAGTAATTACAAGACCAGTGTCGACTCCGAGGATGACGACTTCGAACGGCGGTTTTGCTTAGGTTTTATTAGGGTTTTTTGCCTACCCGCCCAGCTGGTTTAGTCTTTGGTCCAGGGTTGTCTCTTTGGTCCAGGGTGTCTCGATATGTCTGGATGTCGAGGCGAAGGGTTTCGGGCTTGGCCGTTGCGGCTTGTCGAAACTGGCGCCAACTACTGTTTCGGAGCTTCAAAGAACAAAACTCAAGATCACCAATCTAAACTCCTCGATGTAGAATCCTAAACCTTAAAGACTGTCAAGACCCAAGGCTCTTCTTGATGGAACGCAGATGCACAGCCGCAAAGGCACGTGCCGCTAAGTCTTGCCTGGCTCCAGAGGTTTGGGTGCAAAGAACTCGGGCTTCGGGGCCTTCGGCGTCGGCTTCAAGATTCTATTAATCTTGGGGAATCTTGGGGATCTAGAACGCGGAGACTGAGCCCAAATTAGGTGCTCGCTCATCGGCATATGTTTCGGTGTTTCTGTCAAGCTAGGGTTATTGCAGATACTACATATATATATATATATCCCCAGAACAGAAATCCAAAGCTCCATCAGGGTCCGAATCACACGGGCTGGATTCCAGCCAGGGCGATGAAGGCCAGCACTGGAAGAAGCGCCGCATCCGGCAAACTTCGGCCCGCCGCTGCGAAAGCTGCCCGCACCCCCCCAGCCAGCACCGCACCGGACAGGCAACTTCCTGGGATCTTCTTAAGCAGTTTGATTTATACGTTACCATAGGGATCTATACTAACTAGAGGTTTCTTTAGCGTAAGGAACTTAAGTAACATTTGATCCCTCAACAAGAGCCCAGCTTCGAAGAAGCTCACGGAGCAGCTGTCCGCCGGCACCTCTAGTTTCGCCTTCTGGGATGGGCGAAGGCTCCAAGGCCCGCCAGACGAAGCGGTAAGTTGGAAATGCCGAGAGTGCAGTGAGCAGGAGAAACACCTGGTTTATGGTTGGGACAGGATTAAACATTTACCTTTTTATTCCTTATTGGGTTTAAGTACCCATAACAGTGTAAACTGTTACCCAACCATGAAAAAGACGCCTTGTGGGAGATTAAAATTCCCATGAGCTCCATCATCCAGCCTCCTAAGGCCGCAGGCCGCCCCATCCAGGGACCCATGATCTTTGTGGCCCCCGTCCCTGTAATGAATGCAGCATTGCGGGGGATGAAAGGCAGAAAATAGCGTGCTTGCGCCGGCAGCGCTTGCACCACCAAGCAAGCCGCAAAGAACGCCTGCGAAGCGGTCGCTGCGTACCTGAAGCAAAACGATCCATTTCTTGTGGGTCATCACTTGCTCCCCCTCAAAGATCAGGAAAAGCCTTTACAAGGCGAAACTGCCAAGTAGAACGATTCTCTTGCCCTCAATCGCCCACAGCTCCAGCGAGCGGCCTCAGCAGATCACCGGCCGCCAAGGTCACAGCCGAAAGCCGAGTCCTTGGCATCGTCGCGAAGTGATCATTGCTCCCCAGGCTGTCGAACCCTTGTTGCATCCAGCCTGCAAAGCCTCTGCTGGGAAGTAAATGAGCGACTAAAGCAAACTTCCAAGTCTGCCCGTCGAACCCTAAAACCCGAAACCCTAAACCGTCTTTAGACGGCTTCGTGAAAGTCAATCATGTGAACGTTTCATGAGAACCAAAATTGGAACACGAGCGCCCAAAGAGACCACGATATGGCTGTCACTGTCACGCGGTTTGGTAAACATACAGTACATAAATAAATGTAAATAACCCTGTGCTTCCTCGACCGTAGTTTTCAGGGTGGTTGCGAACCACCTCGTTTCGCCCCGGGGCGACCCTATTTTGCCCCCCGCCTTCGTGAATATAAAGCAACTGTAAATTGAAGACAACGCCCCTAATTTTACGCACGCCTTGACCCCACCTAGGAAATCTGAACGCCCCCCATTTACCCCACACCCAACCAATGGAAACGACCCCGATGTACAAGCAACGTGGAACCCGCAAAACCGTGAGAAAGAGGCCGCAAAAGCGTGAGCAAAGCGTGAGAAACCGTGAGAAGGTTTCGAGTGGGCCGGCCATAGTCCAGATAGACTCTTCAACGACCCCACTTTGAACCGTGAGAGAAGCGTGAGAAAGCGTGAGATGCACCGCAAAATCGTGAGAAAGAGCCACCAAGCATGAGTTCCATTCCTCGAGTTTCGATTGGGTCATTTCAAGGTGGTTCGGGTCCGCAGGCTCTTGAACATCGTCGGGTCGAATTGAGGTTGTTCGGGGATCGTCTGTGTTTGATGGAAGGGGGTTTGCTTGGTCCCTAAATTAGGTGGTTCGACCACCATTTCCGAACCACCGGAAAAAGTTGGGTGGTAATGGCAACGCCCCTGGTTTTTAGGGTGGTTGGAATCATAGGGTAAAGAAGTTTGTAGATGTATATGCATATATATATATATGTATATGTATACATTTACATGTATACATATACGCCTAATTTGGTACACCTGTCAGGTCCGATAACTTTCGAAGCTGACTTTCTGCCAGAACACAGATAGCTTCCCTTCTTCGCATGCCGGTATTTCTAGCTGTCTTTTTTGTATACTGTAGCAAGGGTTCAGGCTGTAAAGCTTTCCATTTCAAACTGCATGCCATTCTGGCGCATTCCAACCCTGCAACCACGCGAGGGGACTCGAGGACTTCAGATTTTTAAGTACCCAGAGGTCCCCATAGTAATTAGTCCTTTTTTGGGGGTTCATATATAGAATCCTTAGTAAGGTAACCCCAAAAAGGAGCTACTATAGGGCCTTTGGGTATTCCAACCTTAGCCTTGAAGAAAGCAAAGGTGCCCCGCAAGACCGCCTCACAGCCTAAACTTCCCCCGTTAAAGTTACTTCTGGCCAAACTATGCTAGGTTGGGCTTTTAAAGCCTGTGAAAAAAAGATAAGACACCCTTAAGCCCAATAAGGGAAAAATGTAACATGTCCCAAGGCCCTTCCTAGTATGTTAATTTTAAAACTTTTATTGAACCAGGTAACCAGGAACTTGTAGTCTTGCCAAAGCTAAACCTCTACTATAACCCCCCAAAGACCACAGTCCGTCATCACACCCAAGTCAATCGCAAGACTCATGTAGGGGTCTTAACACTTGGAGTAGATATGATCTTAACCAGGAACCCTAAGGAACAATGCTGGAAGTTTTTTCGGCTTTTGTACTATTTTGCGGCTCAAGCTCTGCCCTTGGGATGCAAATCGCAGGGCCTGGGCAAAACTTGGTTTTGACGCTCACAGTCGCTCGAGGCAGGCAGGCTCCATTTTGGTTTAGGGTGTGGGGTTTGGGCTGTAGTCGCTACTAAGCCGGGGCAATCAATCTAGGCGAGACGAAGCAGAGCCAACTCGGAAGGCCGTCGGAAGGGAAGCAATAAGATTCTATATACGAGCCCCAAAAAAGGAACTACTTTGGGGCTTGGAGTAGAGTCGGAGTCTTCGGAGTCGGCTCTGAGCGGGCTCCGAGGCTCATACTCAAGCACGCATGGAATACGCGGTGCACACACCTACGAAAAAGGCACCGTGGTTCGCACCGATGCTACCGACTTGTGCTGCAGCCTCGCCGATGCAGTTCCACCTGAAACTGCTGCAAAAAACCCGACCAAAACCCGGAACAATCTGAAATCGCAGCCGTTGCTGTGCAAAGCCCACACGAATTCGGTTGCCCCTGCCTGACATGCTTCCGCAACAACACCACTATGTGCATCTCAATTCCACTAACTTGCATCCCCAAATATCCCACACAGTGCTGCCGGGAATGCTAAAGGCCGCAAAGGGCGGGCGACTCGCTCGGCCAGGTGGCTTGGCGAAAGAAACCTCGCAAGAGCAAGAGCAGCCGCAGCAGCCCGAGCTGGGGGCACAGGGTTCCTTCGAAGGGTCCTATAAGGGATACTATAGTATAGGGGCCTTAAAAATTAGAATGGGTGTTTATACTATGATCATAAGAATTAAAAGGTATAGGCCAAAATTAAGCCCCTGTAGCTGCTCCTGCTGCACTGAAATACCTGTGAAGCTAGTCTTGTTGTTCGAGCCAGGAAGCCACAAGATGGAGCATGCGGTGAAGATGGCGAACAGTAGCTCGTGGCCCTTACTTCTGAAGCAAAGAACCTGGCGGCAAGTGAGAGTCACTTCAGCACCTGCGTCGTGACGACGTGCAGGTGCACACACACTACAGACCGTCAGTGGCATGCATTTACCGGACTTGCCCAGTGTGATTGCTCATCTTGTCAGCCATGGCTGCTCCCTCGCAACCTGCAGCCGCAAGGCCGAGAGAAATCTGTAGTGCCAACTCTATGGAAGCCTGAACATAAAGCTTGGCAAGCTGAGAAACGGCTGAGGAACTGCTCTCACGAGCCTCTTGCACAAGCGGCGTGTAACCCACACGAAGAAGAGCTGCAGACCCGAAGATCAGCCCGAGGACCCTCGGTACCATGTGCATTTTGGGTCTCAGAAAGCTAGACCAACGGGCTACCCTAAACCCTGAGTAACTGAGTATAGTAAGTTCGACATGCGCTGCATTTGGGATCAGAAAGTTATAGAAGTACCTTATAAAATCAGGGACACGTAAGGCTTAGGGTCTATAGGGTCCATGCCGGGATCCGTTGTTTTCTGAGACTCTGAGACTCCCGTCTCTCTTTGGGTCGGTTGGCCTCCGGGAATCACTGTTCTCAGCGCAGTTTCGGTGAATGATGGTGATGACCTTGATGGGCATGACTGCGGCGTTCCGGCAGTGTTTCCGTGTTCCCATGGTTTGGGGCCAAACGGCTTGGGGTGTCTTTGAAAACGCTGCAGGGTGGGCGGGGCATGGTGGGGCCACAAGCCTGGAGGTTTTGATTTCCAACCGTAGAGTCGGATTCGGTCACGACGAAAGTTGTCGAAGCCATCAAAAGTCGCTTCTTCTTGCCCGCGGTTTTTCTGGAAACGCCTCAATGTTTCAGCTAGGGTCCAGCAGTTCTTTCTCGTAATGATGCTGATCGAAAGTCTGCATGTGGGGATTCGACACTTGGAGAAGTCGTGGTAACTAGAATTTACCACCCAAGCATACCCAAGCTGTAGCTCTCCACGACGTGTGCCTCCGAGGAGCAGGATGGCAGGCGTCACGCTGGAGCTCAGCGTCGTCTGCTGTGTGCCCGACTGCTGGGGGATTTTGGCAACACGCTGGCCTGAAAAGCGTCAGGGCACGGCGAGTGCAGACAGGCTCAGGCAAATTAACTGCAGCCTAAGTGGTGACATGCAACCACACCCATCCGATTCCTAACCAGAGAGCTACATCTGGGCGTGTTTCCCCGACTCATAACCTGTAACAACCCAGCTCTTGTCGCCCCTTCAACTCTCCTCCCGGGCCCAAGCTCCCTCCCTGATGCAGACATGCCCAGATCGCCTTCGGGGCTGAGTACCTAGCCCTAAGCAAGTTTACCCATTCAATATGGCAGGCATTTTTGAGCGCAAGAAGGCAGCTGTAAGCCATGTACATATGAACTTGCAGGAATGTTGGCATCATCCCTACAACGTGAAAAAAGACCTGGATGCGGTTGGCCCTGGCTCAGCCCCATGCTGCCATGTCCCACATCGTATCGAAAACTCTAATCCCGAAGCCTCCAACATGCCTGCGAGTCAACGTCTCTCCGAAGGCCCTACGGCCGTACCGCTTCTCCGAGCACGAAGCCTTCCAAGCAGTCCCAATACCTCTTATTTAGGGGTCCTTATAATAAGGATCTTATTATTTCGGGCACTATATTAAAGTCCCCCTTTTCGGAAACCCCCATATCATGATAACGTAGAAAATACAGAACCCGACCAAATCGCCGAATCCCGCAAAAAAACACAGAGGCGGCCTTGGCTTTGAAGGCCCCACGGCTTCGCAGTGGGCTTGGCCTCACGCAGGGAACTGTGGAAACATTGGGATAAAGCTTACCCAAAGGCCGCAAAGTAGTTCCTTGTTGGGGCTCGTATATAGAATCTTATTAGGTAATCCTTTGGGGCCTTTGGGTAAAGCTTCAAGATGGCGTGAGAAGTCAGCCACTTTGCTACTCTGGGTGATTGTCGGTTACGTGGGAATGGTATGTGGCTGTATGGGGTGCCGAATTAGGTACACCTAGAAAGATTACAGATGTACAGACCATCATCCGCGCGGGCCCCAATCAGCCACGTCCCCTCAAGATCATGCAGCACCATAGAAGACGAAGGAGAAAAACCAAGCTCTTGCGGATACAATCTGCATCTCGCCGAGCATATGACGAATAGAAACCGAGCTCACCCCGAAGCAGTTCGACTATTCATAGCATCATCTCCCGCAGAATGTCCTGTTGTGAAGCGATGGCTCGTGGCGCCACGAAGGCCGCAGAGTGCCCGAGCCGAAGCAGCGGCGCAGCTGCGAGCCTCATGTTCTCTTAAAGAACTTGTTTGCGCAGTGGCGGGGTATCTCACCAAGCTGGTGAAGCTGCGGCGTACTACACATCATTGCGGGCAGACTCGTCCTGGAAGTTCACATCGGCATCGACAATCCGTTTGTTTGTATTTGTACATGTCTGTCTTTTTTGTATGTTGCATTTTCTCGTCCTTTTCTATACTTATTGTATGTTGTTTGTGTCTTTTGTCGTATTGGTTTGCATACTTCTATTGTTCGGTATGTTGGATGTATTGCTGTGTATGTTGCCTGTATTTTTTGTATGTTGCTTGATGTTTTTGCAATTTGGCTTCTGTGTTTTTGCATGTCGGCTGTACTTATTGGCTGCATGTTGGCTGTTTTGTACCGTGCGCTTTATGTAGGCGGCTGCTTATATTAGTATCAGTATTGGTTTTGCTGTTCGTTGTTTTGGCCCGCCATCGCTGTGACTTTTATGCTGGCAGTATGTCTGGTAGGTCGAGGCAATGTCTTGATATTTGGATGGTATTTCTGGTAGTTTATGCTAGCATGTTAGGAATATTTTTTGGTATGTTGATGCTGTCATTTGCATGCTGATTGGATTGTTCATGGTTTTTGTATTTGTATGCCGGAAAATCCCAAGAAACACCCTTCTATGAACATGCTTTGATGGTTCTGTTGATGCATAGTGGCCGGGAAGCTGCAGTGTACTACACATCATTGCGGGCAGGCGCTGGTTAGGGAAGTTCACATCAGCGGAGAGGTTACACAACTTGGCCATTAGCAAAAGGGGATCTAGGGGCCCCAAGAAGCGCACATCGGACAGACACGAGCTTTCGCATTTTTTGTTACACCCGCTGAGGGATGTGTATCGTATGAAATGGAACTATCGGATTTCCTGCTGATGGTGGGATTTGGGGCATACACGCCCGCCCGCACTCAAACGCAAACCAAACATGCATGTGCGCGCACACACACACACACACCCACAGCTTGCTAATCTCATTGAAAGGCTCCGCCCCGTGGACGATGTGGACGCGTAAAGAAGCAAGCGACACGGCTAGTGTGGGATGTGCTTCAAGCCCTGGAAGACCCCAGTAAGCTTTCACCAAGTAGCAGGAGAGCAGCGGCAGCGGCGCGGCGCAACACCATGGCTGCAGCCATCTACTTACTTAATGCCGTACAACACTTCGTCGTGGTACACTCCATACCTGTACAATATTGCACACCTCCAAACAGGGAGGCTGTCCTAGGTCGTCCCCAAGTACACTGTCGAATCCTTCAGGGCGACCAAATATGTCTGCCTGCAGCATTGTGCTGGGCTTTACTGCTCTCTTGCCGTCTACCGGATCGTGCCTTCGGTATCGCCGTGAACTCCCCAGGTCGCCGATGATGGCTTGCATGCTCAAGTATGTTGGCGGGCCGAACTGCAACTGCCGAGAGCTCCCGCCGGAAACAAACGATTCAAGATAAAACGGATTTGCTTTACTCGATCCCTGTAAAGTTTCTCCGTTCGTCGACAGGCTCCACGGGGTAAGATGTGAGAAATCCCTCGGGCTGGGAAGGAGCGACTATGTGAAACCGAAAGGGCCATGTGGACGGCACATCCCATGTAAGCCCCGCATCTTTTGCACCGCAGGTTCCCCCTCCTGGCAGTCGACGCGGCACTCCGACGTGCCAGGGAACCTGGGATTCGCCCGAGAGCTCGCATCACAAGCCTCTGGGCAAAAACCGCAGAAGGCCAAAACCCTACATCGCTCAATCCTAAGCCATGGAACACTGAAGCCGGAAAAATACCGTAGAAACACCCTGTAATAAAGCCTCCTTCGAACTCCAAAATGGCATAAGAAACTTGAAGTCCTTTCAGAACCCTTAATAAGGACCCCTGGGTATATACCCATAATATAGCTATTATATACCCATTATATAGCCCATTATAGGCTAGGGGTCCCCATTAAGGGCACCCTAAAACCCAGGCCTCCGCTGCCTCGGATGCCCACACGGCCGCACTCCCAGCCAACTCCTCAGGGTCCCTGAAGCCTCGAAGCCGCAGCTCCTCCAAGGGATTTTGAGGGCGTTTAGGGTTTAGGAGTTTAGGGGCTTCGGGTTTCGACTCGCACACTCGCACAATCGCAGGCACGGCTTCGGGTTTAGGGGTTTGGGGTTTGTTTCCCTCCTACCTAGCAAGGGTTTGGGGTTTAGGATTTAGGGGTTTAGGGGCTGCGGCGTTCACACTCGGACAATCCAGGCGAGGCATGTGGTTCGAGGTCTGCTTGGGAGCGTGCCAGAAATTGCAGTATGAGAAAGATTGAACTACCTTGTTCTCCCCTTTCAAGATTTAGGGATCATGGATGTGTGCTTCAGCACTCACAATTGGGACAAGCATGTTTGGAGTCTGTAGAATGGAAACCTCCTTCTCGATCCTGAAAGCCACCTGAAACCCTCACATCCTGCAAAAGCTTCAGCGCCGTGCCGCTGGCGTAGCCGAGGCCGCAGGCACGAAGCTCAGCACGGCAGAACCATGGAATGGAATTACATCGGGAGCCAAACCGGAGGTTCTATCTAGTAGTTGGCCCACGCAGAGAGGGATAGTCGATGGTACGGACGGCATATAAGAGCTCAGCGGCCGAACAACTGCTGGTCAGCGAAGGTTTGCCGCACATCGTGTGGTGATAACTTGCGCCATACTCTGCGCTACACCCGCAACTCCAAGTCAGTTGTGGGAGATTCAACCGTATTTAGCCGTTTAGCCCATACATTGAAGAGCCAGCCGAGCGGTACTCGAAAATGAGATAGTCCGGCTGGCGAATCTGTGTGCAGCTGTTCTCTAGTTGCAGGGGTGTTTCTTCCTAGTGCGGGGGACAAAGCTATGATACGTGTCCTGATGCACCAGTTCACCAGTAGCAGAATGAGTATTACTACGGTTCTTGCATCCACGATTCAAGCATCCACACCGTAACATCTCGCAGCCATAGCCGGGAACAGCAGAATAGCAGCAACAAAACGAACGACGACGACAACGACGCCAATGACAACTTTGCAGAATCATTCATAAGCCCACAACCCAAAAACCTTAAATCGTCGGGTTGGGTCTTCGCTGAGTCGGCTGCTGCGCTGCGGTAGGCTGCCAAGTGTGTCTGCGCTCGTTGGCGAAGCCTAAAGCTCTCAAGGGTTTCGGCTTTTTGGGGTATAAATTAGGAGCTGTCTCCAGGAACCTTCGACATTTAGATCTTGTGCACACCCAAGTCCGAGCAATTGCGCAGCCCAGAAGCGCACACGTGGATCTAACTTATCTCTGCTACACTCACAGTGACGCCGAAAAGTTGCAGGCATTTATGTATGCTTGCGTGGTCGTTGCTTTTTGAAGTTGGTGAAGCTCATGGATGATGATTCCATGCATGAATAATCCATGGTACTCTCGTTACATATGTATGTGCATGCGACAGTTTTGCCTGGGCATTACTTCTGGTGTTTTGAACGCCGCTACATGATTGCCAACTCTGAACGTAGACTAAGTAGAGGTGCTGAATGCCACTTCTGATTAGAATCTCTGAAAGTTGTGTTAGAAATGCACAGAGCAGCCGGAACTGCATCCGAAAAATTCCTCGAGGACACGCCCTGGACCCGACCCGGCTAAGACAGACATCAGGAAACAGCGAGCAGGCATGCAAACAAACAACACCAATCGCCGGGAAGGCCCGGAGTAGCAAACAGGCTTTCGAGGCTGTGTATTGCTAATCACTATGTAGTCTGCTACAGTAGGCTTGTTTTTGCTTTGCGGCTCAAACCTGTGCGTTTATTTTTCTCGCTTCGCCCTTGATCAAGCCCAGATGCATGAGCTGAAGCATCCCGACGCAATGCCTCCAGGTTTCCAGCCGTTGAAGCCTGAATTCTGGCTTGTAGGCTTATTGTTTGTCTGGAATAACAAATAAGCCTGGAAACGCACGCTGCTTGAATTTGAGGCACTGTCCCACACAAACATACACAAAACTCATACCGCCAAACAGCGAACCAAAGCACTCAAGAAGCAAACTGGGGCCATCCTCACAGCACCTGACCTGCCCCTGCTCGAGACATTCACGGCTAGCGGGGCAAGCGTGAGCAGCGAGGACATTCCAGACTTCAGCATTCCAAGCCCTAGGCCGCACAATCATTCTACTCCAAGGATCACAGGACTTGCCAGTTCGGTTATGGTTATGTGTTGGGCTGTCAACAAGATAACGCTAAATCGAATGCTGACTCTGCCTGCAATCTCCTCATGAAATCCAGGTCCTGGAAGCAGGACCCCAAATCCTGGCATTTCCTATCTTCTTTGAAGGATTGTGGGCGACTTCGCTGGGACGTCCAAGGTTAACAACCCGGGCCCAACTAAAGCTTCTTGTTATTGCTGCTCTTTCGGACCATGTCGTTTAAAGGTGTTTACGCTCTCGAAACTCGGACTTGCCAAACGAGGTCTCTGTGTTCGGGCGCACAACAACTCTACTCTAACACAAGTGCCTACGATTCTTACGATAGTTTAGAGCTTGTAGGGTTAGAGCTTGTAGGGTCTAGAGGTTTAGGGGCACCAGAGGGCTCATTTGCGGTGCTGCCAGTGCAAATCCCACTGTACTGCTGTTTGCTGGGGAGCTCCGCCATCGCACCAAAGAAAGCGACGGTATCGCTTGAGGGCCGACACATCAACCTCAGAGTTTGTGGGTACAGGGTTTGCGGCATTTCGGGGGGTTTCCGAAAATTCGGGGTACCCTTATTGGGGGTTCCTTATATAAAGGATCCTACCATTTGGGTGCTATATTAGGGTCCCCTATTTTCGGAAACCCCCATTTCGAGCTGCTCAGAAAATTGATCTAGGTCTAAGTTGCCTGCCCACCGTTAAGACTTACGGGACATAGCTTGACCACCGCTTAAAGGGCTCTCGGAACATCTCGCTATGGCTTCCAGCAGCTCCAATGAGCCCGGGGAACAATTTGTAGAACCCGTGTCGTCCAATCGTGTAGCTTTGCTCCTGGCCCTTGCTCATTTTATTGCAAATATTTCATAGCATGTCATGTGGCATGCTCGCTTGCAATACCAACATCCTCCCGAACTTTCCAATGAATGGCACCTCTATCCTGCACTCCCACCTCTGCACTCACCTCGATCCCTACATCCATAGATCCCCCCACCCTTGAAACCCACCTCACCCAAAACCCCTACTTAGAGGATCATGGGACTTAGTATAAGTAGGGTTATAAGTACCGTAATTAAGGTTCTACGTAGATATAACTATAGTTACCTTACTTATAACCCTACTTACTAAGTCCCGTGATCCTCTGAGGAGTGTTATCCCGGGCCCAGTCGCCAGTCCAGGGACTGCTGCCAGGACCGAGCCGTGACGGCCGCAGACACCAAGGCATTGTGAGCACTGCCATGGAGTGACTTCCTTGGGGTTTAGGGTTTAGGGGTTAAGGGGCTTGGGGTTTAGGGATTTAGGGTTTAGGATTTAGGGGTTTCGGTGCTCACACTCGGACAATCCAGGCGAGGCATGTGCTTCGAGGTCTGATGAGTGAGACACTTTAGTGGGAATGATTCAAGACACACTGATATTCAGGACTGCACTGACACTATCGTAACTATGCTTCAGTTCCCCTCCCAGGCTGGATGAAGAATCAAACGACGGCTAAAGGCCTAAGAAAACCTGGATTCTGAGGATTGCCATCGGCAGACCACAGTCGCGGGGGCATAAGGTACAGATGAGGAGCCAATACATGGTATTGCTGGCCGGGAGTGGCCGAGGATACTTGGATGGCTTCCTTGGGGTTTCAGGGTTTAGGGCTTTAGGTAGTGGTTTGAGGTAGGAGGATTGATCCAAAACAGCTCCAATGTCCCCGAAGTAACAAGAATTCCTTCTTTCAATTATACTGTATGGGCTTTCATGGTTGGCCGTTGGGGGCTTCTTTGCCTTTTCACAGGCTAGACGGATTAAGGGGCAAGGGGGCTTGGGTCAGGGGAGCTGCCACCGGCATCATTGGTTGATTCGGGTTTGAGATTACCTCATGTAGGAACCTGATTAAGAAACCTTGGGAATTTACTGGGGTTCCTTATATGAATCCTATTATTTGGGGTTATAGGTTTAGGGTTGCTTAATCAGGTTCCTACAATACTCTTAACCCTAAACAAATGTACCGTGTGCCCAGTGAGCGCAAGACCGTGCAACCTTCAAGTGAGTGGAAGCATCCCGTAAAGACTCTTCGCGTATCTATGTAAAAATGGAGAAACCCCACACCCGCCTGTCTGTCCAATAAGGGCTTGGGTTTCAGAGACTTGGGTGTTTTTAGTTGGTAGGGGTCCTCCTTTTCATGATCTTACGACATTGTTTTCCAATTTACGGGTCTATATATGGGGCATTCAAAACCCCAAAACTCTGAATCATGAACCCTCTACATTTTCGGCCCCTTAACGCTCTATAACTTTCAGAACAACTCTTGCACTCCCCTCTTCAAGAAACTACAACAACATGACACCTATGAACTTCGGAGTCTCTGCACCACTGCCAACGAAAGCAGTCGCTTCCAGGCGCCGGCAGTCGCGGCGATGGCGGAGGCGGCAGCGGAGGGTCCCGGATCCTTGTGAAAATCTGTTGGCAGTTTGCTCAGTTTTGTCCTTATGCGATTGTATCTGTTGAAAGAACCGAATTGTGGATTAACGGTACCCTAAACCCCAACTGTTGAGAGAATCGAATTGTGGGTTTATGGTGCCGAAGGGCTCGCGGAGATTCACGCTTCTTCGGGGAATGTGTCGTTGTCGGCATGACGGGGGCTGGATCGGGGTCGGGGAGTATGTGGGAGTTTCCAAAAATGAAGGACCTTAATATAGTACCCTAAATCGTAGGATCTTTATTATAAGGACACTTTTATGTGGAAAGCTCTCATGCCCGCCAACAGGTCTGCTCCGTGCTGCACGTGAGCGAATCAACGTGCCCGGCTAAACTGCCAAACAGCCCGTGATTAGCGACTGCCCGATGTCTCTGCCAAGGTAGGATCGACATGCATCAAAGCACACAGCCAGAACCAGAAATCTGAGTTTGTAACCTCGTGCAACCCTACAGCCGGAACACTGAACTGTTTGCCAGCCAAGATCGATACCACGAGCCTGGGTGTGAACCAGGAGTTGACAGGTGTATTCCCAAAGGCCACAGTCTCCAGCAGCTGAGGTCAGCTTCGCAAATCCTGACTTCTCCGTCTTGACAGGCTAAGCGGCTAAGGTGCTACTGGACGACTGTATGCCGCTGTCCGACCTACCTACGACATGGGCATGAGAGCCATGTCCCACCGCTGCACGTATAGTGAACACAAGGTGCAGGCACAAACCACAGAATCCATGCTCCGGAAACAGGCAGGTGTGATCTTGCGGACATTGTGGCATCTGCGACGGCAGCTACCCTAGCATGGGGTTTCGGGCAAGGCATGCAAGCCATGATTCGAGGCGAATCTGCTCGTATGCATCGCATCATCATGCTTCCCAGGAGGCTCTGTGTTTTGGACCACCAAGAGGCACGGCTGGTATCTCGGATAGCAGCGTCCAGGAGATTCGCGTCACGCATACCCTTGTCCACCGCGTGCTGGACCAGAAAGCATGCCGACTCCCACTCCTGTGCTGTAGAAGATGACCCTGCAGCAGAGGAGAAGGTCGCCGAGTCCTGCTGTTGGGAGAACTGGCGGAACACCTCCAACAAGCAAGAAGCTATCCTCCATGCGCCTTTCCCGGTGCAGCCGCCCAAAGCAGCGTTGATCACCACTGCATTGGGGCCTTGATCCGAGTGCAGTCCGAGAAGGCAAACCTCCCACGCGTGCTCGCTTGCATAGGCAGTCGTCGTAATGCCTGTCGAGATGAGATCCATTTCTGCCAGCCCCAGGCGCATCGAAGAAGCTATGGCCAGTGCCTGCCGCCAGTGGCCTGGAACCAGCTGAGACATCATGGCGCTGTTGTAAGTGATAGTGCTGGGTTGTAGCCCTTCTGCAAGGATATCGTTGAACAGTGTAGTGCTGACTTGCCACTTCACCGCACGAATCGCCGAGTTCAGGGCGGTGTTGTAAGAAATTATGTTCGGCTGCAGCTGCTGGCAGCGTGATTCTTGTAGGCAGCGCATCGCCTGGGACCAGAACGTCTTCTTCTTGCTACAGCTGACCACCGTCCCGAAGGATGCGACGTCTGCGACGAGTCTGACCACTCGAAGTGCTCCGAGGGCGCTGAGTGTCTGTGACCATCGAGTGGCCCTCTCACATGCGGAGATGACAGCATTGTGGAGCAGAGTGTCCGTTCGCACAGCCAGGAGCTGCAACTCTCGGATTTTGGCCAGACTTGCCTCCCAAGCACGCTGCCGACCCAGCTCTCGGATGACTGCCGTGGCGGCTGCACATGCTTCTTGCGATTCGTCCGGTCTCTGCAGAGTCTTCGTTCCATGGCGACGAATTCTCTCGTTACGTACCACGGCCACTGGTTGCATAAGGAAATCCTACGAGCTAAAACGGCGGCGCGGGCGAGCTGCCCTCATCTCAGTCGCGGACGTTATCATTACAGCAAGGACGTGCCGATATGTGCCGATGACTGCAGCATCTTTCCCAGTGGTGGCATTGATCGGTAGTCACTGCAACACTCGAGGCTATGCCTCTGCAGCAGGTACCGCTCCCTTCCAGCCATAGGCTGCTGGCACAGTCTGAACATATGGCCGCCCGGTGGCTCTCTGGGAAGGGCACCTACCACATAATGTGAGACTGTCAGCCCAATTTCAGCGAGCGAAACTTGAGCTCGACTATTAAACAGAGCTACAAACCCAGGCTGTCGGGGAGAAGCCCTCACCTGCAGGGCTGGGCCAACACACGCGTCCTTCAAGAGGACAAGCACAGGACACAATCACAACCGGGATGCAGTGACGCAAAGGATATGATTTATGGTGGTGTGCCCGAAGCTGTTAGCAGGCTGTTAGAAGCAGTATACTGGGCAAAGTAGTATAAATATGAATATGTCTTACTTCCACGGCGTTGCTGCTTCCATCACCTCGGCTATATTTGCCCACAGCCACGATGCACGCAAACATGCAGGCCCCGCGACCACAACAACATCACAAAGAAACATCATCACCATTATCATTTTCATCACCAGCAGCATCACCATCATGAACATCAGCATCGCACGGTCTCAATCTTGAGCTCAGCCACCTGCCTGACGTAATCAACCTATATACTCAGCCTGTAAGGGTTTTTTGTCACACTCCACGCTACTTCCGAGGCCCCAAAACACTCCCAGGGATACTGCTGGATGTACTCGGGTGTCCGGCTCTAACAAAGATGGCCCAGCCTTGCTCCCTCAGCCTGCAGATTTGTTAGGCATTGTCATGACGTTTGATAGCTGCCGTGCGTGCGAAAAGCCTCTAGAAGCCTTCGAGCAGAGGCTGGCATCTGGTGTCCACGTCTTACCAAAGAACCACGCCGCGAGCGGGGACCTTCGATTGACTTAGCTAAAGCCAGCATTGATCATGCTGAATCGCTTGAAAGTGTCAGCATGGGACGGGACGCCAGCTGCCGGAAAAAACCGTTTGTGCACAGCAGTTCAGGTACAGTAACAGGAGCTCTGTCACAACGAGCACTTCCTTCAAGTAGGCCTAGGCTAGCTGATGTTCAACTCGCTGATGTAGGGGTCTTAATAATTAGAATAGGGTTTGGGGGGTACAGTTATAGTATGGTTGTAATAAGCAACCCTAGGAGTAATATAGGTAATTATGAAGTTTAGGCTTCTATGTCACTTGGCGACCCTGGAAGCACTCATGTGATAGGCCCACTGGAAGTAGTCTGCTGTCACGCTGAGACCTTTGGCAGCGCAGCGGGAGGCCACTTTCCATAGGCATTGCGCGAGCTGTCTGGCCAGGCCTCGGGAGTACGGCTTGCTCGGATGTGCAGTGGGCTTTCGGCGATGTGCAGCAGGCTTTAGGCTCATGAGGGTACTATCGTGAGAGCTGATAAGGGTAATTGCCACAAGCAGATCCTTGGAATCTGGCATAAGGATCCATCAGTGGCATGATTCGCATCGCCGTACGCCTTACCTACCCTGCTCTTCTCGGCTGTAAGTGCGACAGTTTTCCCAATCAAGGATGCCATGGAGCCCGGCTGTGAGAAACAAGGCGTGTTTCTGACACAGCAGTTTCTCGCCTGTTCTCCTTGCTGTGCTAGACCAAAACAAGGCTGCAAATTAAATTCTTTTGCAGCTAGGCATCTGTAAGGAACTTTCCGTGCACTGCTCGAAGAGAGCAACGCAGTTGCTAGACTGGACCGTCAGCCATCAAAACCCAAGCGAAAAACAAACAACCCCCAAAAGAATCTATCCCCAAACCTCCTGGAACCCTCAATCAATCCTAGACCCCGCCAAAAACCCAAACCCTGTGACCGTAAATTCCTTGAGCCCCTCGAAGATCTGACGACGTCTGTTGTGAAATGAGGGCCGGGCCAGGCATTGAATCAGAACGTCTCTTCGAGCTGCGGCACATCCTCCTGAAGTTCACCTTATGGCTGCAGAGTTCGGAGGGCTTCAGGACTCCAGGGCTGAGGACTTGGAAGTTAGTGGCTAAGCCTTCAGCCTTTCGGGGTCGATGCCAACACAACTTCAGGATACTCAAGCCGTGGGTGGCATGGATGCTTGAGGCTTGAGGCTTGGGTACCTGCCACACCCTACTAGGAAGAACTGGGCAAGTGTCTTGCAAGCTTCCAAAGTTCCGCTATTGCTCCGAGCGGCTGAGATCCATCACTTCATCCTCCTTGCGCTTGAGCTTCTTTGGAGGGTGTCGGGGGTTATACACAATCATTGGCGAGTCCTGCTCGTGCGCTACTGTAGGTATTACAGCAGTACTACACATCATACAGCAGTACTACACATCACTGTACACATTAGTCATTGTAATAGTACCAGAAGTGGAAATAAATGGATATTCAGTTACATCAAGCATTGGGTCCTCGTCGTCCTCCTCGGCTTCATCGTTGCCATCCGAGCGGCCATCAATCTCCTGTCACGAGCAGCAGCTAGTTTTTTTATCGTGCCGGCTGCGCCTGGTTGCCTGTTTTCCTGGTCCCACAAAATCAAACGGTTCATCTTGTGAGTTATGATAGGATTACATGGATAAACCCCAGAGGGGTAATGCCGACCTACTCAGCTGATAAAGCTCTGTAGCTCTCACAACTCTTTCTTGCTACTCATGCCATGCTCCAGTCCAATGGATTCGAACTGGCAAGTATGGCCTCGTTCCAGTGGAGAACGTGCATCTCAACTCCTTGTCTGACCCTCCAGCCAAGCTTGAAAGAATCACAAACTGCCTTTCCCGAGAATTCCATACCGCAATAGGCTGGAAACTCCGAACTCCAAAATGACAATATAACTCCTAAACGCCAAGTACCAAACTAAACCCTCAACCCTGCTCCACAAATCGCAACTGAAAGGGTGCCTGCACATGCGGTTCTACGTCCAGAGTCACTGACTTCTGGACGGAAGCTCTAGCGGCCGGCTCCTGAAACGTCGATGCGCGCTGAAGCTTCGGAGGCCATCTAAAGGATTCCGAAAATTAGGGGTACTGTACCTGATTTTGGGGCCTTTATAATCTATACTATTTAGGGTACTGCATTAAAGAGTCCCCTATTTTCGGAAACTCCCATCTGAGCCTGTAGATCTCTCTATAGTGGAAGGATTGGGCTTCAAGCGGTTTTGTTCTTTCCACCCGACATTCTTTACAAGTGTGGCTTCGGGCCCGAAACCTGTGATGTGGCGGTGGAGCTTGAAACGCCGAGTTGTCTGTTTGAGCATCAACGACCTGCTTCAGGAGCCACGTCCATCGAAAGCAAGCGACACCCGGACAGTTGGGGAAGGCTTCGCAGAGGCTTTTCCGGACAGCAATGCCCATCGAAAAGACCGGCACCCTTTCCTCAATCCCTACCGATTCCATGGGTGGGGAGGCGAAGGTCTCACCTAGATCTGTCGCCTTAGAGCTTGCCTGGGGCCAAAGTTCTCCCAGCATGTCCAGGCTAGCCCTAAGTTGGGATCTCACGACATGACACGACCCGCACGAGGAGTCTGGCTTCCACCCTGCAAGAAACCGCTGGTCCTGCTTCTCCGGTTCATGAGGCCCTCCACCTTGCACTGGCTGCCTTTGTGCGCCGGCCGGGTACATGCTGGATTTACGGCCACTCGGCATTGAGTCAATGGTTTTGTCTTGATCCGCACTGTTTCGAAGAACCCTGGAACAGCACTGGCAATGCTGCACCCTAGAATCCCAGAAACTATCACAAAAGCCAAACCCATAGTAGCTATAGTACACCTGTAGGCAAGACACGTCTCCGAGGGGCTTTCAGCCTCTCCCGAAGCTCCAGCTGACTTCCGCTTCCACTTCCAGGGTTTCGCGTCCGCTTGCCGCTCTTCGCTGGATGCTGGGGTCGGAGTCTCCGGGGGATCCGGCGTGGCAGCTACGGGGGCAGCTGTAACGGAGCTCTGGCTTTCAGAGGATTTCCTCTGCTGCGGGGGTGTCTCGGCGGGGGTTGCCACCTGAGAGGGCGTCTCAACGGGAGTTGCAGTCTGAGAAGGCGTCTGGGCAGGGGTCGCCATCTGCGAGGGTGTCTCAACAGGAGTCGGCACCGAGGAGGTGTTGCTGGGTGGCGATGGTCGACGTGGAGCAGCAGCTGGTGGTGCTACCACCTCAGCCTCCTCTCCATCCTCCCCTTCCTCCCCCAAATCCCCATAAGACTGCAGGAAGTTCGGGGACACCGGCGATGTCGGTGAACCCGGATTGGCACGCTGGTATGGAAGGTCACTGCTTGGGGAAGCGCCTGCGCTTGGACCACTGGGCCGCTTTGGGGTCCAGGCCACCTCCGGGATCGTCTCCTGCCTTGGATTATACTTCTGTCATCTATTATTCTGATTATTATTATTTGTTATTTTATTCTTATTGTATGATATACCGTTGTATCCTATAGTGTATTCTATTGAATCACATTTTCTTCTCGTGATCGTCTCATGCCTTGGATTGAGGCTTCAGGATTTTTTGGTGTAGGGTGTCGGATTTTTCCCTCCTACCTAGCGCTTCGGGTTTTTATGTTTATCATGCCTTGGATTGTAGTAAACCGCAAAAAGCTGGAAACCGGATTCAGGACAATTAGTGCTGGGATTCCCCATCCATGACTCTCAAGGATTGAAGCTATTGGGTTTCCAAGCATAGCAGAAAGGGCGGGGAGGATGCTAGGCTCAGTGATACCCGTGATGTCGAATGTCCAGCATCACGTAGCTCTCTAGTGCGCAGGACTTAACAGGAAGCAAGAAGCCGTGCACAGCTCTCGAAGTAGTAATCCAGTACAAGGTCGACAGGGATTCACCAATGCACACGCTACCCCACTTTAGATGGACAACGGTTGGACAACGTCAACAGCCCACTCTACAGCACGATTTTTGGTTTGTATAGGGTTTACGTAGGATGTAGTTTGGGTCGACGCATCCCAAACGAGCCCGGGGCTCTTCTGAGCACTCCTGCGCTGTCAAAATCAGAAGTGTGCGAAGGACATGCCATCTTTGTTTGGATCTTGTTGTGGGCGACAGCCCACAACCATCCCAGGATACTTCATTCGATTGTTACATCTCAAGCACACAGGCAAGCATCCAGAACAGGACCAAGTGCCCCCGAACCTTGAACCCAATCGCTGAACATGAAACCGGAACTCAAAGTCAATTGCCACCAGCCCAGGTCCCCCGTCTCCTGCACACGATCTGTGCCCAACAACGACATGTGAAGCCTAATTAAGCCTGTAGCAAGTCTAGGTTGAGTTGATCAATGTGCTTTTCTTTGCAAACGCGTCGGTGGGCTAGAGTTCTTGGGGAATCGGCTTCAAGTACAGTCCTTGGTGGAGTCCGGCGTGAGTCCCAAATCCTATTGGCTTTGGAAGGACGACGGAACCTTAGCGTTTCTTGCCCCCAATTTCCCTGAGACACTCTGAAGTCCTCGGCTGCAAATTCAATCCTGGCGTCGAGTAAACCCGGCCAAAACCATCTGCTTACCGCAATTGAGCCACCCGTTGAAGCCGTCGGGGCGCAGCGCCACCGCCTTTGCGATTGTGCTGTCATCAAGGCCTTTCTCCTGTTTTGGATGTTACATCCTACGACTTCCAAAATCGCCACTACCACCGTGGTCATCACCGAAGGGCTGCGGGGAACTCCAGAACCAGTCTTGGGTATCAACACTGGGGCAAGACGGTGGCTGACGGCCTGGCAAGCTCATACTCTCAAACTCGGTGTTTGTAGATTCAGCCCCGTCGGCAAGTTCCATCCAGTAGGTACCAGGAAAAGGAGGACGTACAACAAACCAAACTATCGCACTCGGAGCATCGAGGCTTCCGGAGCTGGAGGGTACCATGAGCCTTCCAACACCTCAAGCCCTAACACCCCGACAACCCTGATACCCTCATCAACTCTGGTTTAATGGTTACATACCCCTAACCCCTACACCCTATAGACCCGAATACCACAAAGCCCTTAAGACCTGATAGCGTAAGGCCCATTATGTTCTCGAAGAGCTGCACTGAGGTCGACCAGAGTTGGGAGCTTCACAAGCCACGCGATATCCGCGAGACGTACGCGTCCTGGAGCCAGGGTCGAAGGGTTTAGGGGCTTCGACTCGCACGCTCGCTCGACGTAGGCACGGCTTGATGGGTTCAGGCGTTTAGGGTTTCAGGTTTCGGGGTAGACTCGACTTCGGCTTGAGATGTAGGATTTGAGTTCAAGGTTTGAGGTTCAGGGGTTCGGAATGCAGGTGTAAGGTTCTGGTGTGCTGGCGCTTGACTTCAAGTACTTCAGACGGGGCTTGTCACTGCCGGCTTACTACTTGTTAAGAGTTTACTCGAGGAGGAGTGGATCAGGTTCCTCCCCCCCCAAGTGCACACGACCAGACGTGTGTACAACGACCAAATCCCCAAAGCCCTGAACCCTAAAGGTTCTGCCTACTTGTATCTGTGGTGCTTCAAAACTCCACCCCTTCGTCGTCCTGGAGGATTGAAGGTATGCCCTCCATCTGCATCCAAGAGGTCGAAGATGTTTGTAGCCTCTGCCGGTCCCCGGAGTGTTGCGCTATGTCAGGTGAGAAAAAGTAGTGTATCATCTGAGACGCGCATGAATACAGCTTCAATAGCACGGAAGCAAACAGTGGCTTCACTTGGATGTCGTCGAAAACTGAGTAGATAACGGTGTCTTCTCGCTTCAAACCTAGACCTTAAACATAGAGTTCTCAACCATCCCCAACACCCAAAACAGAACCCCTGACACCTTTGAAAGCCTCATAACCGTCATGACCCGTAAACCCAAATTCACCTGTTTCAGCTCATGTTTGCCTCCTGCGCAGAACGGCTTTCCTTGTGGTGGATGCCTGCCTCCGTGGCGGAGAAGCCCAGCGCGCGAGTCAGGATGAAGGTGAGCTCCTTGGAACGGATGTGACACGTTTTAGAGTCTGTCTATCTGTTCATCTATTTATCCATCTGTCTATCTGTCTACCTATCTGTCTATCTATCTAGCTGTCTGTCTATATATCTATCTATCTGTGACTATCTATCTAGACGTAGAAACACATGTGTACATTAACATATTCATGTCTTGACAGTTCGTGTACACACGGACATGTGATTCATTCATCCTTTGGAGTCCGGCGACTGGGGCATCAATAAAGGTTTAGGGCGCTAAGTGCAGCAAGGGCATGTGTGTTCTCTGGGAGTCACGGCAATACATGCAACATCTAGAAAGGGCAACTACACTGTGCCCCAGTGTTGGTAGAAAGGTAGAGATTTCATCCAGGCCATGCAGAGCTAAACAGCACTGTCAGCAACACATTGCCACGTGTTGGTGTTTGCGGCGGCGGTGGTGGAGGTGGGCATCCACGGAGTGGGGGCTGGGAGCGGGACTAGTGGGAAATAGTAAGACGTCTGTAGCAAACACCCCCGATAATTACAAGCACTCGCAATTAGCTCGCGTAATACAACGAAACAAGGACAATCATGTCAGAGATGGCCACTGAGTCATCAGTCATGGATACTGACATTACCAAAGTTATCAAAGGACAGCCAGCTTGCTGCCTGAGTAGACTCGCAACAACATCCATCTTGCAGCACTTTCGGCAGAGAAAGCCCCGGTCCCTTACAGTGGCCAAGTGTCATTGACAGCAAACCTGTCGGGCATCACTGGCTGCACATGTTGGGTCATCTTTTGCCACAGATCCTGTCCAAGCAAAGCAAAGCCCTCGTCGATGGACTTCTTGGACTCTGCATACACACCGGAGTCTCAGAATATGTGGGACCGCCATCAACACCCAAAACTTAGGATCCTCAGTTTTGGCTTCTTCTTATCGTCATAAGGTCCCACCCAAAAATCAGCCTCTGACTCACTCCACCCGCTGCGCCCTAAGCAAAGGCCATCGTCCTCGGCGGTTGCCTCTTCAGATGGAAGGTTGGCAAGCTTCAGAAGCCTGCGTGATCGGCTCGTAGGAACGGCCGCCGCAACAAGAAGTTCTTATGCGCTTACATCTTGCGATCTCCAAGATGACCCCCTCGCACTCTCCTCACCGCACATGGTAATCAGTATAGTGACAAACTCACCCCACCTGGCGCGGAAGTTTGCCAGCATGCCTGATTTTCCGGGCAAACCGCAGGGTGAAGGTGCACAGCTGGCGAAGCTGGAGTCAGAGACATGCAGATTTCTTCGAGGCCACAGCTTGCTGTGTAAACGACAAAAGCTCTAAAGCGCCTACACCCGTGAGAAAGCCGAGGGAAAGTGATTGACGAGCCAAGTTGCACACGGACGCACTGTCCATCTCGAACAGCGAAATGCAGCCGGCACGTCCCACATCCAGCTCCTCACAGGCATGTTGCCAATTTGAAAAATTGTTACTTTTCCTTGCGCTATGTCATATGTGTCTCTTTCTGTGCATGCAGGGTTGCTTCCTTCCCGTGAAGTAGTAAAGGCCAATCAGGAGCCGCTTAGCTTCGACGAGGTCAGCAACTGGTAGTGTGGGCTAGTAACTAGTAACTGCTTAGTATGTGGCAGAAAGGCAAAGAAAACCCAAGTGAATAGATGCACCGCTTCTCCAAGCTGCAATTCGCAGCAATGGACGTAGCACGACCGGCTCTATCCAACACCATTTTCATTGGTAGAGCTGGAACTCTAGTTCTATCAGGACTGCATTCACCGCGAAGCCGGCTTAGTCAAGGAGGAACACGTCGTATCGATCAGGATGGGAGGCCTGAAACATCATTCGCCAGCAGAATCTTATCTAAAGGGCAGGCTCCTGCCAGTACTCTGTAGAGTGCTTCCAGCACTTCACCTCCTTGCACAGGTTCCGGAACCTAAGTTTTCAGCTTCCAGCACCTTTGCGACTTACCTTGAAGACCTATATACTCGGAGGGAATAGCCTCGCACCAGGGAAGATGGATTTCCGCTCTAAACCAGACTCCCTTTCGTGCAGAGGGGACCTGAGAAGGAAGAAATCTTCGGCTGGTGTCTCGCGCGAAACATCTGTTATGTAGATTTGTGTAAACCCAGATGTCCACTCATTGTTCGATATGATCATCGGCTTCCAACTCCGTGATCGCAGAAGTGCAGAAATATCAGAATAAGAGGTGTGAGGCAAAGCCAGCAGCTGCGGACCTACAAATGGAGTCGATCGCAACTGGGTCTCGAATGCAACACCCTACACCTGAAACCTCAAGACCTCAACATGGAGATAATGTCCAGCATAAAGACCCGGTGTCTGATTCCTGTCGTAAAACCTAGGGTTTGGTGCCATACCTGCACGTGACAAAAAATCCAGACGTCCTCTGGCCCTCCGAGCCCAGAAAGTTAGAGAGTTAGATACTGCTATTGGGGGGATCTTCCGTACTCAAGGGGAATTTGTTGCTAGCATCTGCGACACCCGTGCGCAATAAAGTACCTGAAAACCACGACGTTGCTAAACTCTCTAGACCTCTGCTCTGGCACTACCAGCTATGCCTGAAAAGCACCTCAAAGCCCCAATTCCAAGGCCACCAACCCAACAATGCCCAGTCGTCGAAGCATCTCATCGTCGTTAATGCTGCCGACGGTACTTGGCGAAAGGAACCACCCGTGTAATGCCGAAATGCCTGCAACTGTGAAGCTTTTGCAGCAACCTGAGCCTAAACCCTAAATCCTTTTCAAAGGAAGACCGAGAAGCAAATTACCTCAGCATGAGGGGTGATTCGTAATCACGTACTCGCATCATCACAACCATTGCACTCCGGAGCGCTACTTCGGAATGGGGCTTGTAGTACCAAGGATGGGCGCGGACGCGCTCGCACGTTTCTGTTTGGGCAGTTGGGCTTGCGGTATTCAGAATTGAAAACTGTTAGGATGCAGTGCTTCAGGCGTCACTGTGGTTCGTGAGCCTCTTTGCGGTGTCTGCATGCGATCCAGATGCAAAGCTCCAGGGTTTGCGGGAGACTGACCCTATCAAAATCACAGCTGCAGCTATAATTACGCTTCATATAGGGGCGTTAATAATTAGAATAGGGTTTTAGGTCCCATTATGCTGCAGTTATCATAAGGGACCCCTCAAATAGTGCATTTATTTAGACCCCTATATTATCAGGCATATCACTTGCGCGACCACTACCAGTCACTATACCACGACGTGTCCTGATCCCAAGACGCTGAACCCTCGTGCGTCGAAGAGCGCTTGGTTGTGAACTGGCCTTCGCCAAGCTCCCAGTGCAGAGCCGAACCGACGGCTGATGTGCTTCCTGACTTTTTGTTGGAGGGCTCTCTTTTCACCCTGCTCGTTGTAGGCTTACTGGCTTCTCGGTTTCTATAGGTCTGTCGGTGGTTGACATTGAGGGAACCACGGGGTGACAGAGATTTAGCGCCCTCACCATATGTGAGAGTCAACAAACACCCAACCTCTGAATAAAGCCCGTATTTTAGCAGCCAGCTGAGCAAGGTATCCGTAATTCGAAGTATCCCCACCATACTGATCCCAAGAAGCCTGCTCAAAGAAGCCCAAGCAAAAAGATGCATGGGCCGAACCCTAAACTCGCTACAGAGTTCCCTCAATTATGGGGTTTAGTAGCGAAGCGACCCAAGCCCCATGAGCAGAAACAGCCAGGCCGCTTGAAGGCTCGGAGCTTGTGGCTCATCTGCGGGGTCTCCAGCACCTCCCGCGATTGCCGCAACTTGCACACGGGCCGTTGGAATCCCCAAAAGTGCTTGTTAAAAGGGTGTTATTAGGCCGTGTAGGCTTGGCGAATTGCCAGTGGGGGCCACGGAACCGAGCCGAGGCTTAGGATTGTGGGATTTTGGGAGGGCGTCCATTCTTTTTCTATGAAGGACGGGGTGGAACAACAAGGTTGGGGTTCAAAAACATGAGCGGGATTGTGGGATCTGGGTGCTGCTCGCACCTCTACACACCCACAATGTACAAGGCTTTTGCATGAGATATATACACATATGCACACCAATGCGCCTACACACTTACCTGCCGACTTGTGTCCCGGCTTTTGCGCACACACACACACACAAATGCATTATTGAAAAACTCGCTTCAGTAATTTACAGAGTCTAGGGAAGCAGAGCATACCATGGCATACTGTTAAGCATGTGATACAGTGACACATAGATGGGCACAATGAGCTGCAAAACAACATGAGATGACGATATACCACGGCAAGACACAAAAAGACCCTAGACTGTAGATATCGATGTGTGCATGTGCACACACACACACACACCGAAGCGCACAGGCTCAGTGTGTTGCCGAGTTCCGATGCGAATCCTTTTCCAACTATCGTCGTGCAGCTATGCGTGACGGCGCAGCACTGTGATTTATAACCGTGCCCACGACATGCCAACAACAAAAGCAGTTGCGTGCAATGCAATCCGCAACCGAGTGTATGTTTTTGGCTCTCGGCATGTGCATTTGCCAAAACTGTGCACAACTCCGGATTGCCTGCAGCCTGCTTCGGAAACTGAATAAACAAGATCCTGCATTTCCATAGCTACGTCACATCCGGGAGAAGCACCCAGCGGCAGAGGTGCTCCATGCAGCGGGGGTTCTTGCTGGAGTAGTGCTTGGAAATCCTAAGCGATTTGGGGGTTTCCGAGAATAGGGGACCCCTGATATTACCTTAAATAGTAAGATCCTTATTATAGGGACCCCAAAATAAGGTACCCCTTATTTCGGAAACTCCCATTTCAGCGGCAGAACTGGCAACCCAAGCCTGCATCCTGCCCCTCGACCTTTTGACTTGTCCACTGCCTTGCAGCCAGGGGTCTTGGCCAAGAGCTCTTGCATCACAGGCTCAGCACGGGCTCGGGCATTGTAGAAGTTGATCTCTTCGAGGCGAACTTCCTCAGAGGCTTCAGTGTACGTTGCACTTGCTATTGCTATGAGGCCAAATACAAAAAAGGCAAACCATTCTTCAGACCAGCTCTTCAACTTCACGGCTCGTCCAGGCATTGCGACTTTCTGTTGCGAAGTTGGCTACTGGACGGCAAGCAGCACAAACGTGGGGCATCTGGCCGTCCTCCGTCTCCACCTCTGCTGCACAGAGACAAGACTGAGGGGGCTTGGGGCTTTGTCCTGGATGAACCCTGACAACAGGCATCTCTGTCCTACAGACTCTAAATGTCCCCTAACCCTGATCCCCACAACGAAGCTTTCCACCCTCTGGCAAATGCATGGCCTCCAGGATCAGCAGAACCTCCACGAACCTCTCTCCTGTTCGGCAAGCAGTCCTGGCGGTGCGCAAGCAATCTTGACTGCACCGTGCGGCTGAAAAAGCAACTATGCACCCCATATCGAACGTGGACGTTACGGACGCAAAACTTCGACTACATGCTTTGGTCGTCAGCCAGAGGTGATCATGAAGAATGAAGGTCGAATGCCCTGCATTCGAATAATCCAGGCGAGCCTGAACTTGTTCCGGACATCCACCACCTGCAAGCACAAACTCAACACACCGCTTTGCTCTGCAGACTCAACCCGAACCAATCATAGAAGTGATGTTAATCATCCTTGCGTGTTGACGCCACCACGCTAGCGGAGAGCACGGCGCCAAGACACACAAATGGGCCAATTCGGATAGACAACTTATACATCTGGCATTCTTGGGTTTAGGTCCATGCTGGCCTGGTTTAGGATCTAGCGCCTCGAATGCAAACTTTCCGCGGCTGCTGAGTCATAAGCCAAAGCAAACGCTGTCAGAAGACACGACCACCCGGCCTCAAATTGGCTCAGAATCAAGTCCAAGGCATCTTGCAAGAAATCGCCTGAGGGGGACCATCCCCGTACAACATTGTTTGGCCGCAAGTTTGGGGCTTCAAGTCTCTTGGTGACACTACATACGAGATCGCTCACTGCAAGGACTGTCCATCTGTCCCATGATTACATGCCCCTACATGCTTGGGATGTAGCCTCAGTCAGAAAGGGACTAAAGGTAAGCCAGGTTTTGCACGTGGCGAGGGGGAGAGGTGAATCTTTCTGCCTTTGATCGTCGTCAAGCACACGAGATTTTTGAAATCAGACGGTTGGGCAGTGTCCAGCCACAGTAGCACCTGAAGGTAGGTACCGCATCTACAATACAATACTCTACGGTGCTCAATACATCTCACCGTCAGAATAGCCCGCACAGAACCGGTCAGAGTGCTGGCGACAGTCGAGCACCAGCTGTAGATCAGTCAGCATGGACTGGCAAACACGCACACTGCCAGGCAACAAAGCGACGGGCATGGCGAGCAACAGTTGCTTGAACACGGCTTGCTTTTCTGGCGACCTCATCGGGAAAGGTGCGGCCCAGCGGCAATTCTGAAAGACCAAGCCGATTCGCGCCATGTCAAGCACATGACGGTACCTCCGCTTCGAAATGTGGAAGGGTTCCGTTGCACCGTGGACAATAGCCCTGAAGCCCCAAAACCCTAAACAGTTGAGCCCGAAGGCCCCCTAAACCCTTGAGCCCGAAGGCCCCTATATCTTAGCAACCTCTTGAAGCCCTAAACGAAACCTTAACATAACTTACCCTTCAAGGAACCCTTGACGAAACCCTCAACCAAAAACCCTGAAAGTGACCCCTAAAAAAAGCCGGAAAGAAACCTTTGAAAGCCCCGAAAGATCGAAAGGAAGCGGGCCGCGCCTTCGCGCGTCCTCGGCTGGGCCGAAGCGGACGAGGGCTTTCCTTAGGCAGAGTCCCAAGATGACAAGAGGACAAGGTTTAGGGTTAGGGTTTAGGGTTTAGGGTGTAAAGCAATGTAGAATATGTGATATACACTGAAACACTTATGTTTCTGAAGATGCTATAACAAGATGCTATGCAATGTAGGTGTTACACACATGTATGTACATATGTAGCAAGGGGACGAAAAGGCTGAATACATAATTAACATATGCATGGATGCAGGTGAGTGGGTGCGTCTAGGTCCGAAAGCCCTCCCGAAGAGTCGTGAGCTAAGAGCGTACTTGGCTGTGACGGCATCCTCGTAAAAAAAAACTTAGACATTGGCTCATCCGGACTCTCGTGCCCTAAATCATGCAGGCAGAGGCCGAGTATCAACGAAGGAATTCCGGTGTGCATTCGAACGCAACTTCCTAGAGATAGTAAGCGACTACGCTTGCCACGATCCTAAAAAGCCCGACTCCCATCAAGCATCACGGGTCGGGCCTGTGCTACATGCGAGATGCAAAGAGTTTGCAGTCGGGCTTCGTGTCGGCAGCCTCCCAGGCGACCCGTGCAAAGCTTCTAAAGTTGACTCGGTAAAAAGATAAGCATAGCGTAGGGCCTTGATAAGTAGAATAGGGTTGAGTTTGGGGGTCCAGTATACAATAGTTATAACAAGGAACCCCCAAAATAGCATTGGGCAATATGGGCATGCATGCAAGCATTTGTACTTATATAATTATGTAAGTCAGCACAAACATGTGTTTGAAAAGCACACGCATCTAAATCTACATATATATATATATGTGTATATATATATATATGTGTGTGTGTGTGTGCGCGTGCGTGCGTGCATGTTTCTATACACAAGCAAGCACCTAAACAACTACAAATACAAATACATTTGTACATACCGACGCAATATATGTTTACATACCTGTATGTATATATAGACATATGTGTGTGTGTGTTTTTGTGTATGCATGCAGGCAGGGAGGCAGACATGTATGGCCGGCATGGATGCATGTATGGAGGGATATAGATGCACATAAGTATCTACAAATATATGTATGTATATATATACATACACAACTAATTACATGGTTATGTCATAACTACGTAGTGACCCATAGTTGGTATATCCCAAAGGCACCTCAATGGACTTGACGCCATGGCTATACGCAAAGCTGGCCATTGGCACCCCGCTCGGCTTGTGTCGTAGCTCCCCCGGCCTGCGCTGGAAAACGTTGCGGCTAAGTTTGTGCGTCACGACCCTCATATTCGTGAACCTATGAATCAAAGAACGACAGCAGCCAAATCCTAAACCTTCAACCGTGAAACGTTGCTGCCTACCAGAAGAAGGTTGACAGCCTCGATATTGGATTTTGAGCTTCGTGTCAACCAGAAACCCATGACCGACCGAATGGATCAGCGTGCATTCCGAAAAGCCCTTCGTTTCAAATCTTCGTCCTTCTCGCAAACATTGCGTGCAGTCGACCTGTGACCTGAGGATTCGAGCTCCACACTTCGAAGCTAAATACCAATCCTCGAGCCTCCAGGCGTGATCCTTAGGCGCGATGAGGCTCTCCAACATGGCCTGTGCAAAGGGGTGACCGCGACCGTTGCCTATATATATTGCTTGCGGTTTTAAACTGTTCATCATGGTTTAATAAAGCGGCATGAGGACGAAAACCTCTTCCGGACTGGCATGAATGGACGCACATGCCCTGGCGATGGCATCTTTGCGCGTTATGCGTAAAGGGAAGCTGCCTCACAGGTGTGTCATGCCAGATGACACAACCACGCGTTCCGCTTATCTCGATGTCCAGCGGTGCTCATATCTTCGAAAACAGGAGGCCAAGGATTCTTCAGGAGAACAAGATGCGAAGTCTTACGCGCAATCTGGAAACTGACTGTACGGGAAGGACGTGGTTGCCACGAAAGAGAAAGTCAGACAGGCGTCTACGCACACCCGCGGCAATAACTGGTTGCAATCCAGAAACTATAGTTGAACATGATTCAGCTGGGAATGACCGGAAAGGAACCTAATCGACGCTGGCAGAGGATGACGCAGAAAAGGCGATAAGGACTGCTACCAAAACTTATCTTCAGTGCGTGAAGGTATCGTTTCAGTATTACGACTTTGCTGTTAAGTTTCCAAATGATAATTCTGATGCTGAGACGATGACAATGACAAGCTTCACAGGAACGAGCCTGAGCCTTCTCGGCGGTCACCTCGGCTGGCACACAGCTAATTAGTGGCCTAAATGATTACCTATACTATTCTGGGTTCCTTAGTATAGTTATAGTAACACCAAAACCCTATTCTAACTATTAAGGCCCCGAAATTAACAACACAGATCCACGGTAAACGGAAAGGGCTGAACAGCGATGAATGGACATTTTGGGCTTGCGCTCCACCTGCTTGAAACCCTAGCCCAAGCAAGACTCTTGGGGAGGCCAATTTCACGCGCAATTTCAGGCATGCCAAATGCCAATTGGCTTCAGGAACCCACCTCGCCCTCTAGTGTAATGCAGGGGCCTCAATAATTAGAATAGGGTTTTGGGAGCCCATTGTACTATAAATTATAATACGGAACCGCCAAAATAGTATTGGTAATTATCTACCCTCCTATAAGAAGAAGAAGAACAATAAAAATGATAAGAATAATCGTAATAATAATCATAATAATAATAATAGTAATAAGAATTTGAATATGCCAGGTTACTACCCATAGGCCCCGAAGTAGTTCCTTTTGGGGATTACCCTATAGTACCTATAGGATTCAAAATATGAACACCAAAAAGGAACTACTTTGGGGCCTTAGGGTAGTAACTAGCAACTAGCATCATCCAAGCAGCATGAAGCTGTTCAAGCTCATCCTGCACCTCTGCAGCAACGCTTGGCAGGAACTGACTTGGGGGGGCTTCGTCCGCGATGTACGTCCAGCCATACTCGCTTTCGTCAGCAGAGCATGGGCGCCTTCCCACTTCTGCACCATCTCTCTCTCTCTCTCTCTCTTCCTTCTCTCTCTCTCTCTCTCTCTCTCTCTCTCTCTCTCGTTCTACACGCAGCGTTGCTCCTGGAAGGAAACAGGAAACAGGCTCACAGTGAAAACCGTGTAGATTCACAAAGTCACGCCCAAACCACACCGCGCCTGTCGGATCGGCCCAGGTTCCGTTTGGGTTTCCCAGCCACGCCAGTCAGGTAGCAGGTTGCCTCAGCAGATTACCTACAAGGAGCGAATCTTCTGACTATCATAGCAGCATTGGCAAGGAACCTCTTCCAACACTGTGGACTGAAATAGCACCGGAAGCTGCAGGAAACTTCTTCATGACTGACTACCTTATCTATCATGATGAAATGTCGGACTTGCCGTCGGGTGCTTGTTGTGCTTAGAATCTCGATCTGCACAGGCATTGGCAGCCACGGATACTCTGAGCTTTGCAATGTTGTTGCTGCTGCTCTTGCTCATGACATTGCTCTTCGTGGCGCTTGCTCTTGGCGTTGTTTGCTGCTGCTGCTGCTGCTGCTGTTGGTACTGTAGTGGTGGTGGTCTTACTGTTGTCGTCGGCGTGGTCGTCGTGGTCGTCAGTGTTGGTGCTTCTGCTGAGGTTTTATCTGCCTGTTGTCGGTGCTGTTTCTGCTTGATTTTGCTTCCGATGCTAATGACCAATGATGGTGATCATGGTGACAAACATGATGGGTCGCATCATTACCGTCATTATTCTCCTTTGTTCTTGCTTCCAATCCCTGTGCTCCGCAGAAGCCGAGGCTCCATCAGGGTACAGCCGCAGCGACGGTCTGCTTGCAAGGCTGCTGAAGCCGTCCAGTTTTGTGCACTGCGTCAGTGCCTGGCGACCGACTTTTGCAGAGATCCCCATACAGGGTGTATGTGTGTGTGTGTACAGGTGTATATGTATATATATATATATATGTACAAATAATCATATACACAGAGAGAGAGAGAGAGAGAGAGAGAGAGAGAGAGAGAGAGAGAGAGAGAGAGAGAGAGAGAGAGGAGAGACGGGTTTTCAAGATGGGGCGTTCTCTTTTGCGGTCTTTAGGATGGGGATTCGACTGCCATAGATCTCTGGCTTAGTCATGTCTGAGGTATCACGCAATCTCCCATCTCTTGCGAGCGAAATAGGACCTCGATTACAACCGTGTTGGTTAAGGTTGCTTCCTGCATGAGCTCAGGGAAACCGAGCTCTCTCGATTCATGGCATTCAAGAGTTCCGGTTTTGCCATTTTGGGTTAAGGGGTTTATAGGGTTTGGGCTTTTAAGGTTCAGGGTCTTGACTATTTTGGAGTTGGCAACTTGCTCGAAAATGAGCATCTAGGAGTCTGACAAAGGGCTTGGGGCCAGGGTTGACAAACTGGCTCTCGGGCTTTGCCCGGCGTCTTGGCGACAAGTAAGTGAACATTTGTCGATTGCGAACATAGCTGACGACCTTCGCTGCAAGTTTAGGATATACTTGGGGAACGAACCGTTCGTGGCATGGGAACATGAGAACGCAGGTTCTTTTGGTCACGGCATTGGACTTGCGCACAGCAACTCTTCCTTTCAAAGCCCCGCTGGCCACGAGTGGCCTGTCTATGGGCCTGCAAATCTTAATTAGACGGATTGGGAAGGGGGGGCACCTTTAGCCCCGCCGCCTCGAGCGTGATCTCTCACGTCTGCTGGTACTCGGACGGGCGACATCCCGGATACAATGACGGCTCGGGACTTCAGCCGAGAAATCATCTTTTCGGCATTGGGGGCAGCGTCGAAGATTGGCATCTTCGGCAAAGCTTAGCTGCGTGTAGCAGTCCCGGCACACGATGCGCTTTTGACAGCAGAACGTCTTCAAGAGCTGCGCCGTCTCATCGTAGCACACGATGCAATATTCGGCCGAGTTCCCAGATGCACCTAGGGTCTATGAGCATTAGGAACTGAGGCTGCGTGGCGGGGAGGGTGGCTTTTCGACTTCCCAACCTCCTAGGGAATAGCTCCGCCTCATGTTTAGGAGCTCCCGCGTCACGGCGTTTAATTTGCTGCGAAGATTTCCGGAGGCCAGGCCAGTCCGCCCCAGCTGAGATAGAAACCTTCATCAGGTAGGCAGAGCTTTTCTAGAGTTCCAGCTAAACTACTTGTGGCACCGGCAAGAAAAGGCTAGAATGCGGGAGGCAAAGGAGGAGAATCTGCGACAAAGTGTCACTACTGAGTTTGCTGATGCAGCTAATTCGGACGAAAGCAAGACTACTGTACCACCGCAGCCGCCCGGCAGTCCCAAAACCCGTAGCCGTAGCAGCCCCAGCACGGCGATCAGGACCATAACGAGCCGAAAGAAACACTGTTTATGTATGTGTGGAAACATATATGTACATGATTCTACACCTTCACTCAGCCAAGAAACTTATCTGGATGCCAGCGCAACAAGGCCTCGGACACAAGCCTCTGCGCCTCTTCCACAGTCAACGAATCTGGCAACGCCAGGATATTATGCTCCGGGCCACGTGGGAATGGTACGGTCTCTACGGTAATGTCGAAGCTCTGGCTTTGGCGAACCTCTTTTTCGAAAAGCTTCCACCTCGCAGCGTCTCCGACACGCGTCTCGTGAAGATAGTCGGCGCGTCCCTGTGGTGCATGCAGCTTCTCACATGGTGTGGCACCTAAATCTGCGAGGAGCTTCGCCACTTCTGGGGAAAGCCGCAGGTATCGTTTGGCCCGGGTGATGGCCACGTAAAGGATGTTCAGCTCCTCCTGAAAATACGGCTTCTGGATCGATTCGTAGGGAAGGAGCTTGTCATCCTCTCCATAAGGCATCCTGGGTTCTTGTTAAGGAATCTACCTTAAGTTACAGACCATAACTAGGATTTATCGTAAATATAATATGGCTTCTTTATTATGGTAACTTATGTAAGTTCTTAGCAAGGACCCAGCATCGTGAAGTCCGATGCCAGCTCCACATAGTCGAACTCCAAGCCCTTCGCCTCGACATAAGGGTTGCCGTCCGCGTGCGACGAGCTATGACTTCGACAGCTACTCGATGACCATTATAGAGTGTGTATATATAAAAGATAAACTTAGATCTCTATATCTCTATATATGTATACACATGTAATATAATAAACATACTAACATGTATATAACACGCTTTTTCAACAGGACCCGGTAGCCTTGTGCGCAGTGATGAAAGCCACATCTGCTTCTCGCCAGTCCTCCTTTGGAGTTCCCAGCTTCTCCAGCAGTGCCGGGATGTTGCCTTAGCTGACATGTGTAGTTCTGGCACACCCGTCTCATATCCCGGCAAGTTTATAATATAGGGGCCTTAATAACTATCGTTAATAATTAGAATTGGTTTTGGGGCCCATTACACTCTAATAAAAAAGGATCCCCCCAAAATAGTACAGGTAAGCATTTAAGCCCCTATGTTACTATGCACCAAGCGAGGTCTGCAGAGCTGCATTGGTGATGCTCATGCTCTCAGAACCACGCTTATTATTTGTATGGTGTATTCAAGACAACTCAAAACTTCCCTGAGCAATGAACTCCAAGCTGCCTTCAAATTCCTCCACCTTGGCGGCTCCGGCATATGGTTTTGCAACACCACCAAGAGCGCACGACAAGACCGGAAGCGAAAGCATAAGCATCAAAGAGACACGGGAGTTCAAGAAGATCCAAAACAAAGATCGTAGACGTCGTAGACAACGATGACAAAAAACGATCAAGAAGCGAAATCAAGAACAAGGGCTTGGAACAAGGGCTTGGTCTAGGTCCAACCTGAAAAGAAGAACACGAGTACGAATACCACCAAGAGCCACCGAACCGGCGACCAAAACAACAGTTGCCGGCAGGAGCACCAGCGGCAGCAAAGCCACTACATCGGACACTGCTGGTCCAACTACTCAGAGTAAAGTGTCTGTCAAGACACGATTCCCCCAGCCCCAAGCCTCTAAACCCTCCACCCCCTAAACCCTAGAGCCCTAAACTCCTAAACCCCAAGCTCATGCAAGCTCAGGCACAAGGTCTGCAAGGGTTCTCATCTCAGTATCTCCATCGTCGTCGATGAGCTCTTCGAGCTCCGCCCACGTCTCAATCTCCTCTCCTGGAGTGGAGCTGAGCCCTGTAGGAACTTCGAACCATTTTTGTCACTCGTGCTCGACAAGTCAGACGAGGTTTGACAGGAACTTCGAACCATACAAACAAATAAACCATTATATACAGATTTGACTATCGGAGACATATCATGTTAAGATCTCGGCTGAATGTAATCAAGGTGCCCTTCATGGTGACTTTCTCCCCGTTTCTGAGCTTGAGGTAAGGCCTGAAAGCACTGTCTTTGAACATGTAGGACGCCACCTTGTTGTCCACGGTCGCCCAGCTCAAGCCCAAGTCGCCAGCAGAGCGGAGCCTCTTGATCAGCTCTTGAAACACTCCCTTGTTCCTCGGCAGTTCGGGCGGGCACGCATTTTGCTACACATGTCCTGTGTGCGCTTGATCAGAAAACTAAACAACATTTCTAAAGTCTGCTCCAGAATCGTTCTCGTGATGACGACGGCGACGGGCGCAGCGCGTCCCCCGAGGCCAGCAGGGGGCAAGGGCTGATCGCGCTTCAGCACCTTGCCCGCAGGACCCCGTCCAGACACTTTCGGGGCGCCCCCACCAGCTGCGAAGGTGAGCACAGCATTGGCGCACTCAGCGACCTCGGGCCCAAAGCGGAAGGACTCAGTTAGGAAGAACTGGCACTGCCCCACATCTTGCACCTCGAAGCTGTCCCGCGCACCACGCCACCTGTACATCCGCTGACGTGGGTCGCCAACGAGATACACAATCGCACCATGCTGTGCCTGCCTGAAGAAGATATCTGCTTGGCATGGCGTGAAATCCTGTGCCTCGTCGATGATAATGACATCGAAGCCTTCCACGTCACTGACGTTGCGTGTCTTCTCGCAAGTCAAGCATGTGTAGAATGGACCAAAACGACCTTCTCTGCGAAACATTCCGCTGTCACAGCATGTTGGTGGAGGTGCGCTTGGCCCCAAATTGTAATTGCCAAGTTGGAACAGCTTGAGGTAGCCATCATGAGTCTGTGGCCATGTGTCCTCTGGATTGCACATCATTTCGAAGGCCTGTTGAGCCTTCTCCACGTAAAGATGTGGCATGAAGATTTTCTTTTCCAGTGCCTTGTAGAAAACTTGGTTTTCCGTGACTTGTGACGAGTCAGAGCTCAAGAACTTGTCCAGAGTTTTTAGTACAAACTTGGCTTGTCTTCTGCTGAACTTTTGAATCCGCTTTTCTCGCGGTTTTTCCCGCAATGAACTCGCCGCCGCAGGCTCCGAAGACTTTCTAGCACGTTTACCAGCATCGACGTCTCTGCCGAGGTCGACTTCCGCCTCTGCCAGTTGGACAAGCCCAAGTCTTTCTGCGACGATGTCGAGCCTTGGGTGGTTTCCTTCGACCCGGTCAGAGAGCCACACCCGCTTCTTGGCGAGGGCATGGGAAGTGCTGACCAAGACTCGTTTGTCGAATCTTGCCGAAGCTTCCTGCTTGGCCTTCCTGGGTTCTCGTTAATTTAAGTTACCGTATGTTACCATCACACGGAAACCATATTATTTACTATAAAACTCTCTCATGGTAACTTAAATTGCATTAACAAGAACCCAGCATCTCATTGAATACGACGTATAGGATTCGTAGGTCACTCCTTGCCTGCAGCAAGCGGTCTGCCAACTTGACACTCGTCGTCGTTTTGCCGGCCCCCGCGACGGCCTCGATGCGAAGAATCTGGCCAGGATTCGGCTGGAAGTCCAGGACCTTCAACTGCTCCTCTGTAAGACACTTCTGCGGTCTCGAAGTTTCTGAGAGGGGTTCCGGGGCATGGCCACCTGCGTTGGAGAGCCCCGGGTCGATCACCGGCTCGACCTCGACGAGGACACCACGAAGCTTGTCCGGGCACTCCCCATGGCACCAGCCCGACGCAGCCCCGGGGTTTGGGATGATACCTAGTTCATTGTTGGGATAGGATTACAGATGTACATTTTTGTTCCTTTAAAAAAAGAGTAAAATGTTTCCCAACTATGACAAAGATACATTGTCCCGGGATAATCGGCCGCCAGCATTCCAGGCAGCTGCCCCTGTACCGGGCAATGATGCCGTTGCCGTTGCAAGGGCAGCTGTTGCTCGTGCAAGGGGGAGGACTCATCTATGGCCCAGTGCTGCATGCACCATGTCGAGCAACAAGTCGCGACTTTTTGGGGGTTGCCACGACAGTCTGAAACAGTAAAAGCGCACGCTCTACTCAGGCAGCTATGGTTTAGGGTAAAGGCACGTGTCTTGTTGGCATGCTGAAGGTTTGCTCCTTTGTACGAGTCCGTAGGCAGCCGCCGCTTACATCATCTTACATCCCGACATCCCGACCGTGTTCCCTTGAAAAGCTCCGCGAAGGTAGGACATGGAAACTAACGGTCCTTAAACAACAAAGCTGTGGCATGGTCATCGGCATCAGAACTACAGGTATCATGTTCACAAGCATGACATGGGCTGAACATGACGAAAGCTTGGATAGATCGATGGAAACATATTGACCATGACTACAGGCTGTACTGATTCCATGGTGCTCTCTAAGGTTGGCGATGGTTACCCGGTTACCCAAAGCCTCCTTGTATTCGTCCATGATCTTCTTCACTGGCTCGTACCTGACGTGCACTTGCGGAGTCATGGTGTCGGGGTGAAAAATGGCTTATCCTGCACCAAACGCAGATTTCGTTGAACTCCTTGCTGCCACGCAACAGAAGCTTCCGATCAGGAGGCAGAAAGGCTGAGCAACCTTGGTGGTCCCGTCGCTGTACTCGTACGTGTTGAGGCATTGACGACGTGCATTAGAATGAGCTTTCGGGATAATGACCTCAACCACCCATGCAGTCCTCTCCAAAGGGGTCGCAACACAACCTCTCTTAGTCGGGCCTTCGGGCAGTCTGCCTTATCTACTGCCGAGTGTGTGCGCACAAGCGCTGGCCAAGACACGGTGCTTCAGAGCTGAGAGCATCGTATCCTGAGTTCAGTGCCGGCACTCTTCGGCTAACATTCCTTGCTCTGGTGATTGGGGGGGCCAGTCCGAAATGGCATGGCACATGATGGAGGTTCATGTGGGACAGGCACGACCCCTCCTCAATGCTGCACTGCTGATGGCAGCCTCTTAACGATTGCCGCAGGCTTTCATTGTAGTCCGTATCGCGCTCGCGTCGCATCGATCCAACAACTTACTTAAGTTTCGCCCGCGTGCCGGGGCGCACGGTGCTCATCCATGATGCAGTACTGCTTCCGTGCCTATGGCATATGACATATGACCGCCGGATCCTGAATGTGATGCTGCTGCTGCTGCTAATTGAAATTTTGAAGGTGCTGACTTTGAAAATTGACTGCCGACCTACTTGGACTATTGGCTTCTCCTTTCGGGTTCCTCTCTGTATGAACCCGTGACTGTCGGAGTCTCGAGAAAGGCCCAGCTTAGCTACTGGCAAACTGTTCCAGAAGCACTGTAAGCGGCAGGGGCACTTCAGGCATGATCCGGCTTGCCATGATTAGACACAAGACAAGAAAGTGGAATGTTCTACGGGCTTCCTCGAGAAAGGCCCGAGGGGCCAAGACGTAGTCTCCGGCCGTGCTGCGCTGGCCGGCTTTCCTTGGCTCATTTCCAAGCCGGGCTCTGAGGGTTTCGACTCGCACACTCGCTCAACGCAGGCACGGCTTCATGAGACAGGCTTCCGGGTTCAGGGTTGCAGACACTCCGACCCCGATTAATCAGAATTAGGCCACGATGACTGCTTCAGCACAGCGCTGACCCTGTGGCTACCACGTACAGTTGCTGGACTTCCCTTCCTGCAAGATGATACTTTAGGGGCCTTTGAAGTTAGAATCGGGTTTTGGGGCCATTATACTATAAGTTAAGCATAGTAAAGGCGGCCTTGACGAGATCTTGCTGTCAGCGCTTTCAGACCGAGCATCTTCTGGGGCTTCAGCGTTTCATCCTTTGGCCCCACCTGGCAAAGGCGAGATAAGGCGAGTGAGGGGTGTAGCATCCGATACTTGTTCAAAGCCATCCGTACATGACAACTGCCGTTCGGGCAGTTAGTTGCAATTCACGTGTGCATCGCTCCGGATCAGGGCTTCCCCCATAACCAGATGCAAAGTCCTTGAGATAGTTGCAACACTCCGATAACATCATGTGTATCTCCCCTTTTCAGGCCTTTTTGTCCGGATAAAGGCGCTCGTGCCAAGGTATCGGCGTCTTCGGTCTCACGATGTTCTTCTTGAGCCTTGGCCACACGGAAATGTCACAGAGTCGGTTGCTGGCAGGAGTTGAGGTCTGCCATACAGTCATGAGCAACGAAACTGTCCCCAAACAGCTTACCGAGAGAAGCTGCCCCTGCGAACGCCCCCACCCTTCCCCCTCAACAGCTCACCCAATTCACCCAACACAACGGTGCATCCAAAACAGCCAGTCGTCCTGCCAGTCTCAGACAGGTGGTCGAGACAAGACTTGCAAAGTCAAAAAGAGGGCCTGACTGGTTCGTACCACTATGGCTTAGTGCTTGTGAGGAGTACCTGTAGTGCAGCAGAAGCCTCAAAGCCCTGTTACCTTATCCCCAAAATGCGGGCGCGCCCGTCCCCAAATAAGCCACGGAACAGGTTCTGCCGTGCGAGCTGCCTTTGCAGACAGACAGGAAGGAGCTTTCCAGGATTTCATAATGACCTGACCTAGAGGCTTATCCGAGAGCCCCGAAGCCTCACTCAAAGCCTCGTTAAACCCGTCCTGCACTCAGAGTCCTTGTCGTTCTTACCCAAAAGAAACCCGGAACCCAAACTTCTGTGAAACAGCTTTTTGGTGTTCCCGGGATCGGAAAAGAATAACACAAGCTGAAGGCTTCGCGCGCCATGTCTAAACTCACACACACCCAGCCCCCGCTACACAGACCTACCTGCTCACGGACATTCACAGGCTTGTAATCGAGCGAGATGATGTTGGGCAGGGGCTGCAATCCGTACAAGTTTCGCACTCACGAAAGAAAGGTTGATGGATGGACCCCACCCCGAAGTGGGCGCCCCGATGCCACTGTAAATCGTAGGCTCCTTACTCTCAGGAGCCCGTGCAAAGCGGGTCAAAAGGCTACCATACAACCTCAATGAAGCCCCGGTTATAACCGCTTCAAGGCCTTCCCTTCTCGATCTCCCTATTGATCTTGTCCTCCTCACGCCGTCTCTGCTCCTCCTTAGGCCAGCGATTCCGGGCTTAGAGTTTCACTAGGTCTCGGTCTCAACTGCCCAAAATTAGCCATAATTAGGGCTCTATACTGACCAATAAGGAAGATCTAAAATGATACCACATCAATACCTAGCTAAGGCTTTAGAGTTGTGTGGGGGATTTCGGGCCGCGGGCTTTTTGGACTCTCGAACAACCCTCGCCCGACTTGGGCTCTGGAAGGGTTTATTTATCTTTTTTGAGACAGGCCCCTTTTACAACTAGCAGAAGTACCACTCTGTAGTTTTTCAAGGTTTTCGGATTTACGGCTTGACAGGGCTGTGGGCTTACGAGTTTAAGGCTGTTCGTGGCTAGCGCTAATTGAAGCTTAGGAGTTGTGATGATTAGAATGAAAAATTCCAGAAAAAAATAGAAAGCACTACAGCCTGTCAGCCTTTCTAATTGATGTGGCCTCAAGTAAACATTCGCTACTGCCCCTTCCCTCTCCGAAGCATCGTAGGAGCAGTTTTCGACAAGGCCCAAATACTCCAGCAATAGCATGTAGTAAGCGCTAGCAGCAGCAACAGTAGTACTATTACTACTCATAGGTGCAATCCCACCCGGCACAGGGCCATTGCGTCGAGCAGCCCGTAGTTTGTTTCGTTCCACATCTCGCGTCACGTGCTCCTGGTGAAGCTCTTCGAAGCGTTTGGAGTTGCCGGAGCCTGCGCCGGTGGGTGCTGAGCTGGAACGAAACCCAGACTCCCGCCCGCCATGGAAGTCGAACCCACTCTCGGACTAAGCATACAAATCACAACTCCTTCCCCTGACTCTGCCGGGCGGCGACCATGGCCGACGACCTCAGCAACAAAGCTGCATGGCTGAAGAGGTTATGATCTCAGGGTTTCGTGTAAGAAGTTAAACGAGCAAACTCAGAGGCTCGGAACCCGAATGATGCCTTGCGCTACAAACATCATCTAGGGGGCTTAGAGGGGTCGCACCCCCGCAGGCCTGCGAGAAACCTAAACGCATCGACGAAGGGGCTGAGAGGTTCAGGTCTGTAGTTTTGCGGCTGTACCGGTGCTCTGCACGTGGGTCGTTCGATCTCCATAGCAGCAGCAATAAGTCGCTGTCTTGCCGTTTCCCAGAGAGCCCAATACCCCAATACCCTTAATTAAGGAGTATGGCTTAAATTATATAGGGCTGAATGGGCTGATTTAAGCTATATTCCTTAATTGAGGGGTATTGGGCTCTCTGGGTTATCCCAAGGCTGCCGCCGAGATGAAGCACCTTCGAATCGCTAAGTTCCGTCCATCGTCGGTTGGTGGCTCGGTGCTCCCTTCGTGGGAAGTCAACGCAACTCGCCAGACATATGGAAACCAAATAGATCCCCTATGACTTCCGAGTTCCAATCATGAACTTCCTCACGTTGAGATCTGCTGAGTGCAGTCCCGGCTGCCGCTTTCTGAAACTTCAGGTGCTCCTCCGCCTCCTTGGCACGCCGGAGCTCACTCTGCTGCTTGATGTTGTCCATGGCCTGCTTCAGGAGTAAGTTTTAGGGTTTCCTGCCTCGGGATTGCGTTTAGGGTCGCGTAAGGAGCTGCGGGCTAGTTCTGCCTCAATCGATCCAACAGTCGAGCTTAGATTTCATTAAGGGGCGTTGCCGAACCAAGTTCTAGGTTGACGAACTGGGCAGAGCCCAAAACATTAACCTCCTCACAGAAACAAGCTTAAACATGGATGGGGCGACCAAACATCTTGAAACAGCTGCCCGGGGCCCGAGACTCAGAGAACACTAGCCTTCCAAACTTTGTTTTTTTTGGGGGACTGGCATTCTTCCGCTCTATGACTTCTAGGATCAGGGCTGCGGCATTCAGGGTAGCGTACAGGTTCTGTCAATGGAACCGACACCGAAAAGCAACCAATGAGGACCTGGTGGTAGAGGCGATGCTGAGCCGTGAGTGACCCGGTGCTGCCTTGCAGAGAACTACGTCGCTTTGTTCAGAGAGTCAAGAAGACACGGCTCGAAAGGCTAGCAGACTCTTGTTACTCGGGGCTATCCCGAAGGAAATCTAACACCATGTCTTCCATGGATCTAGAATGAAGGGTCTAAAATCAGCCTCGGTCGCAGGTGTTTCTAGTTCGTGCCCTGGGCCCTGACGCACAAAGATCCGAGTTTTCATTGCATCGGCGCCCACTCACTGAAGCTGACAGAACGATGCCTGCAGGAACCTCAGTCCTACGAACAAACGAAGGGCGTCTTTGCTGAAAGCAAGCTTGCTCCACAATCATCGGACTCTTAAAGCTTGTTGTAGGGGGCTTCCTTTTTGGGGTTCGCATATAGAATCCTATAAACCCCAAAGAAGGAACTACTTTGGGGCCTCTGGGTAGTTACTTCCGAGCCCGAGTTGCTGCTGCGCTTGGAAGCCCCACGATCAGCCATCTCCTTCGCTTCCCTCACCTCATCCTGAAGATGCACTCATGTAGTGTAGGAACCTGATCAAGAAACCTTGCGCCTTTATTCGGATTCTTTATATGAACCCTACTATTTTGGGGTTTTAGGACAAGGGTTTCTTAATCAGGTTCTTACATTAGCTTTGAATAACGCAGCCGGATGCCTACAGAGCCTCACCCACGACATCTGGCGACATCAAAGGGAGGTAAACGGAGATCCACCCCTAAACCCTAAACCCTAAACGAAGTGGGCGATTTCAAATTTTCGGCGCTCACAACTCGAAGAATCCAGGCGAGGCGAAGGGTCACGGGGTGTGGAGTTTTGACAACCACCCATATGTCTATAGATTAACTACTTAACTTACTTACTACTGTTGATGATATAAATCCTGCATTACCTTAAGGACCCTAGACTATGGGAATTATGGTATCTTCCTTCTACTGGGTAATGCAGGATTTTTATCATCAACCGTAGGTCCCCCGACTCCCGCCCCTGCAAGTAGGGTTTAGGGCTTTGAAACAACTTGGCCCTAGCGGTCCTCGCTCTTCTTCTTGATCTTCCTGAGCCCATGAAACCCAAACCACTTCATCGCGGCACACATGCTGGGCTGCCCACTGAATCAAGTTTGATTGCCTATGTCTAGCAACACCACCATCTCGAGACAAATGTCCCGAGCCGGGCTGTTCGTTAAAACAGGCTGCTGACACTAAAGGGAACTCCAGAAAGTTGGAATATGGTTTCAGGGTAGGATACCCTATAATTTACCATAAAGGGTTCAGGACAATCATATTCCAACTTTCTGGCTGTTACTTTATTGCAACCGACGTGCTCACGAAGCTGCATCTGCTTGTTGAGGGCGTGGTCGTGAAGCCGGTTCCCGGCGTTCACGGACGACACCATCTCGTTGGCAGCCTGAGCCATTATGCTAACTGCTGTATTTTGTTAGCCGTGCGTTCATTACGCTTATTTCGTTTCCTCACCCATATTTTCTCAGCTTTTGTGGATGAGTTCTTGTTTATATGGTTACTTGCTTCATGCGGTTATAGTGAAGGGGTGAAGGAGTGGAAGCACGAACCTATTGAATGAACAACTAACCGAGAAGTAGACAAGAATTCCGCAACAAATGAGCCACACTGAACGGTCAACAACTAGGACACAACAGCTCACCGTCTACAGTAATTCATTGTTCGTTCGCCTTTCGTTGCCAAGCATGAGAGGAAAAGACGCCGGAACGACACGTATGATTGAATGACCAAGGAACAGATGGCAAATTCTATTTCCTATCTCCACGTCTAATTGGTAACCTATAAGCCTATAATGTAACGGCATCCTGTAAAACACCTGGATTTAAAATTGCATCCCAGCTACAACACAGGCATTGGCGCAGCTACAGTACATGGCCAAAGCGCCTGCAGTCATCAATGTGAAGCCTTCGATAGGTTCTACGCCTGGCTCAGGTTTGATGTTCATTACTTACTGGGTGTGCAGCCTAGTCTCATGACTTCTTGAAAGGCTGGACACACCTCGCGAAAACCTTGTTCACACCTACATAATCCTACATATAGGCTGTAAGTGGACAGGAAGACGGTGCAACTTGAGATTCGTGCACGGACATTCCGGGCCAGCCGCTCCGATCTCGCGAACCACCGCTCTGCTAAAGATGCCAAGGAGCTTCAGAGTGAGATTTGCTGAAGAAGCGCTTGTTTTCCTGGGCACCAGATATTGGCAAAGCAAATTCAGCATTTTAGCTGGGTGTGGGAATCGCGTAAATCCCGACACATTCTAGTGAACCATAATCCCTCTACACCCTGAAGCACGTGGGTGATTTCCTTATGCTCAGAAGGCAGTGCCCACTTTCTTTGGCGAAACAATCCGATCTCGAATTGGATCGTGGTGTGGGCTTGAGTAGGCATATGATGGGTCTTAGGACTGACAGAACACCACGGGCCCGGCGAACAAAATTCCATGGTCTGTTGGCGGCACCCGGGCTTTGAATTTTGAGCTTTTGGGCCCGGTGCGGTGAGCCTCAGAGGATTAAGCACCTACAAAGCTCGGGGTTCTTGGTGGTTTTGCATGACTCAGGAAACCTCAAAGCCCAACCTCAATCCAGCTCCGTGGAAGCCCCGCGCCTCCTTGGAGCGTAGGATGACCTGCTCGTCCTCGTGGTAGGTGTTCAGCTGATGCTCACGACGCCGGCGCTGGCGAGCCTGCAATTTCCGGGCTAACTCTGCATATAACCCGAAGGCTACAGTAGTGGCACTTTCTTGCAGGAAAACCTGCATTTTTTCCGAGAAGCCTTTGTTGCGGATCTGAGAACTCAGGCAATTTCAGGTCCATGTGTTGCAACTGTTGCGCCGATCTCCGGCCCGGTTGAATGACGAAGACGTGCAGATAGGTCATAAAGCCACACTAACATAGGAACCTGATTAAGAAGCCTTGGGCCTTATTTAGGGTTCTTAAATGAACCCTACTATTTTAGGGGCTCCAGGCCCAGGATTTCTTAATCAGGTTTCTACCTTAGCTTTCACTGTGAATGTAGTATATAAGCCGTGCACATGCTTTCCAAACAGCCAGCAGTAACAGCTTTTGTGTGAAGGGACTGAATCACAGGCATGGTGTGCCAAGTGTTGCGTTCGAACTCTTCTGCTGCCGGCGGTTCGGGTCCGAGCAGGACCAAAAGCTAACTATGCGTTTTATTTTGCGATATGCTCTTTGCTGCTCGTCCGCATCCCCCTGGAATTCAGCAGCCCCGCCACAAGCCGTGCCACTATCCAATGCTGTTTCAATCTGCACTCCCCTACTTGGAGGATCAGGGGACTTAGTAAGTAGGGTTATAAGTACGGTAACCATAGTTATATCTACTTATAACCCTAATTAGGTACTTAGAGCCCTACTTACTAAGTCCCATGATCCTCCAAGGACTAAACGCATCCACGCTCATGACCCACGCATGCCTTGCTGTCCCGATACAAGCCTGGGCAGACTGGGCTTGTCATCTGCAACGTCCCAGCCCTACGTTTGCCCAGACCACTCATCGGAAATGCTGTCCATTAGACAAGGGCTTCGTCTTCGCGATGTTCACAGGGAATACGTATACGTCTACGTGTAAATGTATTTCTACATACACACACTTGTATGTGTGTATACAAATGTAGCCGATGATCGGCTCTGCTCCTCTGCTGGCATGCAAGAAAGTGGCGCTCGGCCGCAGCACGGGGACAAAGATCCGCCTGCTTGACGCTCTTGCTCCTCGATTCAAGGCAGCCACAAAGATTGAAACGCACCGACTGGAACCCAGCATCAAGCAACACATAGCATCTGAACAGCCACTGTATCCGTAGCATTAACAACTGCAACTTATTGACCCTCAACGTATCCGTCACGGCAACAAGGGGTGCCCAGAGTATCGCCGAAGGCACAAAATTACGAAGAAGTGCACCCTCAAGTACTTGACTCTGGGACCCCTGATTAGGTCTACGACGTAGTCGGTACGGGCCCAACGGGACAGGTGAGGTTTGGCTGACGCGCTCTTCGGGTGTAGGTACTTCCGAACCCTGGACTCATACTTTGTGCTGCAGGCTTGATCAGGCTTGCACGCAAGGACGCCTGGTTAAACATTGAACTAGACTTTGCCCAAACAACCGACACTTTGCGCCTGGACTCAAAACTAGCCAGACCACGACCTGCAATCATACCCCTAATAACCCAAACTTCAGCCGAGGCGCCTGAGCTTCTGGGCCTCCTCTTGCAGTCGGCTCGCATACCTTGCGTTCCGGGTTCAGCTGGATTCGGCCTTGACACCAACACCATCACCGGCAACGCCCCGCGCTTGGCCTGAACCCCCCAAAACCTCGGAGGGTTGGGTAGTGAAACAACACGAAACAAACTTGGCGTTGCGTGGAGACAGACGAGTAAGCCCACAAGAAGCTTCTGAATCCGAAAGCGATGAGCGGAGGCTTGCCGGCCAAAGACTCTTCTTGTTCTCGCAGCCGTCGCTCCTCTAGCCGCTTTTGCTTGTCCTTGGCTTCGGAGATTTTCGAAATGGTTGAAGGTTTCGGGTCCATAGCCAGGTGAGGCAGGTGAGGCCTCGGTCCCAGTCGGTCATCTGTAGATATCCGGCCCGTAGGCCCTAGGGCCCTGTCATACTGCTCTTAACGGCCAAGCTGCAGTAAACAGCTGCATATTGAAGCCGCTACAATATGAACAACAGCCCACATGCTGAGCAGTATGATCCAGGCAGAAAGTGGTCATTGCGGTGTTCTCAAAGCCTCTACAAACTCCCATGCTGAGAAGCCAAATCCCAGCGAGGCCAACTTCTACAACGAAGAGATTTCGGTAGGTTCGAAACTAAAGTGCGCATTCTACAGTTTCCGACACTCTCAGGACTGAGGACATGATCATCATCAGTGTCATTTTGGGTGGGGAGTGCAAATGTCTACTGCAACAAGGACCCCGCCGCGGTGGCTTTGAGATTAAGCGTGGCGTAGCAGTCGGCAGTCGGGCATTGACAAAACTTGCAGAGACAGTGTCCGACATGAGATTAAAGAAGAAGAAGACGAAACACTCGAGCTGAGAATGGAATAGACAACCCGACACGTGTGAACAAGTCGGGGACAAGTGTAAACCTATACATACATATTATAAGTATATACATGTACCATCATATGGTACAGAAAGATGTCCTATACCCCCAACTTACATATTACATATCATTACATACATTCGATGCGCTGCCTCAGGGCCTCCACACCGCCAAAAACGCTGCCAGGCTCCACAAAGCCCAGACCCGAACGCTGAACCCCCGACCCCCCCCCGCCGCCCCGAAGCCCACATGAGTCTCAGACTCTCAGATGTGGTCTCTAGCATCTCTGCCTCTTGGGGCCCGGTGCAATCTCACCCCCCAACTATCCAAAACCTGAGCCCAAAGGGAAGACAAAAACAAACATCCTACGGCACCCTAAACCCCAAAACCTGAAGGCACCGACGTTTTAGCTCAGCCATCCAACCGCTGCAGCCCGAGGGACCGCGTGAAGCTGGTGGAGGAGGTCCAGACGTTTCTGCGTCTCTTCCGGGTCCTCATGCCGAGAAATGCGAAATTTTTGCAATATTTAGTTACAACAACTAATTAACATCATAACAGTCACAGTAGCATGAGCCGACATGATGAACCGACTGATGAATATACTAATTCCCTCATCGCAGGCAAATATGGAAAAATATGGTACTGCTACCGCGGAAAGTCTTGATCTTCATGGAATTTTGTGATGACCGGCGACTGCATCATACGCGGACAGTCTATGATATTCTACGATCCATAAACTCCCTTCGATCCATAAACTCCTTTCCAAAGCAGCTACAGGTTGCTTGCATTAGTTTGAATGTACTCTGGAAGGAGGAGAGAGTGCGCATTGTCCTGCCGGTTTGGGCATGGCATGTATCAATGGGCCATTCCCGACTCTGGAGTTGTTTGAGCATTGTGGAAAATGGGTAAAAATAGACATTGATCTTGGATATTTGTGCTATCATGAGTGAATAGAACGCTACCCGGGTTGAGGGCCCGAAGATCGAAAGATGATCACCAACCCCGAACAGCGACAGTCGTTAAAATGGTTCCCCTCCCGACAAAGGTCGCATCCCACTGACAATGACTAAAACTCGCACTGCAAGACTGCATCTTCCACCTGCAAGAGCTGCAACATCGAATCTCGAACAGCCGAAGATTACGTAATTTCTTGCAGTAGATGATGTCAGGGCCACATTAAATAGCAGCATCGAGCAGCCATGCAGATTTGAAACTTAAACACAGAACCACCCATCTCAGAAATCGTATAGGAATAGTTGTATAATATGACAACGATCAAGCCTTACCCTCAGCATCCTAGAACTCGACACTTTGAATGTCGGATTCCTGTCGCCAAGAAACAGCCCGACAGAAAAACATATCCTCAGGTACACAGGGAGAATTACCATCACCCTTGACGTCGCCACCAGCTTCATCATCAGCACCATGATCATGCGGAGGATGACGATGGGTTGTAGTGCTGCTGCTTTGATTCCAGATCCCACGATTGTGCCACTAAACCAACAGCAGCTTCGAGCTTAATCTCACTTGCCCCCTCTTGCCCCTGTCCTTCTTCTGTCGGGGCGACCCGATGGATGCAATGTGTGAATCCGACCGGGCCAGGGACACCTCTGCAGAAGCCCAGAGAGGGGTTGAGTTTGATTTTGGGTGAAGGCAAAGTAGACTCAGATTGACATTAGGGTACTAGTATATTGGTCGTACTTCATAGTAGTAACTAGCAATAAATAGCAGCAGTGGTAGCAGCAGTAGCTAGTAGCAGCAGAAGTAGGCAGAGGAGGAGCAGGAGGAAGAGGAGCTTTACAATCTCGAACTCACTTAACACAAGTGGCCTTATTTCAGACGTTGCGATTACCTGCATCCGAAGTCAAGGAGCCAAAGAAGCCTCCAGGCTCCAGGGACAGCAGTCCCACTCTACCCACTTTTTTTGACGCTCACACTCGGCAATACCACCTACTTTTAGGGTGGGCGGGTGGCAAGCCAAAACAAGTGGATGCAAAAGCTACCGCCACCAACCAAGATCGGACTGCTGGAAAGTTGTGCCCTCACAGCTATACACAAGGCGTGCGCTCGAGATGGGGAGCGCCGCAGTCACGTATAGAAACGGCACAGCGAGTATCCGTTGTCGTGGTAGTATCGGAAGTGCTAGTGATAGTCCTAGTGGCAGCCGTGGTAGTGGTGGCAGTGCGTACTGATGGTGGCAAACGAGTTGCAGTTCGGATGCAGGGTCCGGCCCCAGCCGCATCGGAATTGAGGTTTGAGTCCGGGGGCTTTCAGGGCAAGAACATACGATGATCCTGAGCTTACGGCTGGAGATTTCGACTCTTACGGATTCGCAAAGAGGGCTCCGTAGCTGTCGTCTCCAGAGCTCATACCCAATGGCCCTAAGACCAAGAGACCGAGTCCGCTTAAAACAAAACGCCCCTTCTGAACCCTAAACCCTAACCCCGTAAAACCTGAAGCGAGGTGGTGGCCTGGGAGGCCTGCTTCCGCAAAGCTCCAATCTCAGGAGATTTCCTTGGGATCCCGGTTTCGGGAGCGGCATCGGGTTTGGGGTTTCCATGTGCTCAGGCGGCAGAGAGAAAAAGAGACAGAACGAACGAAAGACGAAGAGCGAGAGAGAGAGAGAGACAGAAAAAAAAGCGCTGTCTTATCGCATCGAACTTGCCACTGTGCCTCATAAAGCAGTTCATGTTCCCCGAAGCTCCAACATCCTTTCATGATGCATTTGTGAAGAGCATAGGGGGGTTCTCCAGGGCGGCCCAGCCGCAGCTTCACTCGCAAGCGCACAGTCGCCCCAGTCGACTCGCCTCTTCGAATCCAAACTTGATAATCCGCGAAAGTCGTCGAATTTCGCAGAAGTGGGCCGCGCGAAGCAATCCCAGAAGTGAAGCTTGCTTAGATTTTAGGTCTGGCACCGACCTACACGTTACAGTCGCTGCCCCACCGCGGGGGGTAGCTTTAAAAAAGACTGGGTGGCGTGTCGGGTTAGGGGTAAAGACTTCGGTCCAGCAGTCACTCTAAATTGTGATCACTTCCTGCGCACTTTCAACTCTGGTGATTTTTCGTGTAGTACAACGTGCGAGAAAGGATGCGTGCAGTTCATCAGATGATAACTCATGTCCCGTCCTGCCTTCCTTGAGCAGTGGGAGAATGTGAACTTCCTGAATCATTCAGTCAAGCAAAAGGGCAAGTGACGTGGAGCCACATGGAGAACTTTCAATTATCTCTGCTTCGAACTGCTTTGTGCATGCCCTGATGGATTCTGGACACCCAGCTTTCCTCACCAAACCTCCGTGACAACCTCCAACCGTCATGATGCTTCGGCTCCCCTGAACCCTTGAACAAAACTTCTCCAAGCCGCGTGATGCTTCGGATCCTGGACGTCTATTTCGCATGTTCCGACCAGTTCCTCCTCACTGCCAGAGCCATGCCTCCCAATGATGCCTGGCACGGCTCAGCTCAGACACAGAAGTCTAGGTGCCTCAATGGTTAAACTAGGGCTGGGGATATACCATGCGTAGTAAAAGTATAGTAGGGACCCTTGCGGGATATCAGTGCTCAGGCTTCTTTGTCTTGAATCACAAGGCACCCGCTCTGGCCCCAAAAGCTCTCCCACGCCCACATCCCGAAACTTGTCCAATACTTGCCTAGCCGACACCCTTTGAGCACATCGAAACCCAAAGGCAAGCAATGGCATCCGAAGCCCACCCCATGCCCAGGGACAAGTTGCTAAGGACCGCGACGTTGACGTCCTTCTTCCCGATGAGCTTTAGCTGCTGCCTCTGGCGGCTTGGGACTTCGCTTCAGACTCGGCTGAAGCCGGATTGAGAATTGGGCCCTCCCCCCCAAGCCCCCTCCTCGAAGCCTATTTCATTTTCCAAAGTCCGACACCTCCACGACGATTTACCTCCCAAACCCGAAGCTAAAACGAGATCAAAGCGCCTGATCGGACAGTCTTCGGCTGCAGGTCCGCTCATGCTTCCAGGCCGCGCATCCGTCTTGGGCCCTTTGCCTCAAGCAGGGAACCCTGAAGCCCCCCCCCCCACTCCCCACCCAAAAGCCCCCCAAGATACCTCTGATAATAATAGTAATAATAGTAATAGTAGTAAGAATAGTAATAATAGTAATAGTAGTAATATATTAATAGATATTCATTGAACCCTAAAAGTATAGACCTTTCGGTTCAACAATGGACCTTGCCAGGACCCTGCAGCCTCGCCTTCCTCTGGGTACTGAAGGTCCACCGGACGGAGGCCGACAGTAACCCCGTGTAGAATGAGGGTTTAGGGTTTAGGGGTTCAGGGGTTTAGGGGAAGCCACAGTCGCCCGGAGTCCCTATAACTCAAGAGATCCTGGCGGCATATGGGTGCAGCAGTTTTTGAAGACACGGTGGCGGCCGCATGCGAAAGTCTTGCAAACTTGTGCCATACTGTGGGGCTTCCACTCTGGTGCACCTGTATGCTAGCGACATCGCAAGACCGCAGAAAACATTCTCTATTTAATCATACAGTACTGGTTGCTGCTTGCCTTTTCACACCCTACGCATGTCTGCAAGAGAGCCCAGTTTGGAACGTAATACGACGAAAGCCCAGCTAAAAGCACGTTAACGGCCCGAACACAACCCAACCCAACCCCATGATACGAGATGTCTTCCAAAGATTAACGTTTTTATCTTCTTTATTGTGTCCGTAGTACAACAGAAACCTCACAGGGAACCCATGCACAGACAAGCACAGATCAACTCGACTGTTTTAGTTTTGCAAGACCAGGGGCCATCGTCACCTTTCCATCGGGCGCGAGCGATGTACATCCCTTCGGTGGCGTTCATGCTCGAGATGTGCATGACCGTATCCTGAGATGTTCAGCGCTTGTTTGTCGGGACACGGTCGTGGGGTCAGGGCTGGAGGATTCAAGCAGTCACTGTTGAAACAAGCCAAAGCTGAAGAGGAGGATGCTACCAGCAATCATGCGAGAGACGACCTGCAGCATTGCATTGTCCAAGATCTGTTCCACCTGTGCACTTGGGAGAACTTCTTCCGGCCGATTCTCTGAGGCTCATCACAGGCGTGCCGCTTGAGTTTTCGGCGTTTTTGTTTCGGCCTCTGGTGGATTCTGGAGAGTTCCCTAACACGGTGCATGACAGTGCCGTTGACCAGGCTTCCCCAAGGCCATCGCAGAAGGTCTGAGCCACTGACTCCCGAAGCCCCGAAAGCGTTGACTACTTGATGCGGGAAAGCCTCAGCCCTATACATTTTAAAACTCAAACTTTTAACCCTGCAGTCTACGTCCGAAAGCCGCCTCCTCCTCAATCAGCACGTCTTCACCTCGAGCTGCCTTCTTCATGGCTCGGTCCAGTTCCTGCAGGCTGTCTTTGAGGTGATGCTGGCTCTCGCACCGCAAGCCACGGCAAGCACGGCAAGTCTTTCGCATGTTGGGGATCTGCTGGCTGCTGGCTGAGGCTTTGGAGTTCAAAAGCTGTGGTTGGTACCTTTCGTAACCAGACAGCTTCTGCAAAGTGTGCAAATCCCAAATTTCCACACAATCCCCAGCGGCAAACTCGAAAACTTCCTCTCTGCAGGCACGTCCTTGGTAGAAATCAACTCGTCAGCTCCACCAACTACACGAATGAGCTCTTTGAACTCATCGTTGCTGCAAGTGAACCTGGGCCAACCCCAACTACTACAGTATAGTGTTTGTTGATTCAAACTGCGCTTTCGTCGAGCACGCCACAGCTGGGTGTCCAAAAGGTGTGATGCATCTGGATGCCACCGTCGCACGGACTTTCACTACAGCACAGTGAGACTGAGACTTTCCTGGGGATACACATGGATGCACTATTTCTTTAGGGACGAGTGCCCATCACCAGTCGAATTCAAGTCAGAATCAGAATGCTAAACCCTCACTGTCCCTGAACTCTGAACCCGACGAACTGGTTTCATTAAGAACGGGTCATGGAGCTCTCTAGAAGCCCCCTAGATACGATGATTTCGGGTTGGACAAAAGGTCCCATGTTAAGATTTGTGCTGGAAACTTGTGTTTTATGCCCGGAGAAACAGTGCGCAAGCTCTGCTAGTACCACAGGATAATCAGCACCGATGCAAACGTCGAGTGATACATCGTGACCACGAAAGGCCAAGACTTCATGATCAGGCAAGTATACTTGAGGTCATTTCAGGCTCCCTCTATGATTTGTCGTAAACTGCTCTGGTTCAAGGGTTACACAGGCTCTATGGGACCACGTCTCGAGCATGCTCGAGCCAGGTAGCCCGAGATGTTGCTCCAACCCACGTCGGAACTCCGTTTTGTTGACCAGACCCTCCGGGTGAGTGCTCCTTGGGTTGTCTAGGGCTCAAAGCTTGCGGACTCATGTGAGCTGGCGACAGTTCAGCACTCTGGCGCTTCACGATTCGGGTTTTCAATGCGTGTGAGACTTCATACAGTAGCTCAACACAGGGTGCGTGGGGGGCTCAATCGGACTATGCATCTTACTGTCCCAAGTCTTGCTGAGACTTGAACTCTTGTGCCGGGTAGACACGTAAAAGTCAACTTTTTCGTATTTCCAGCACTGTTCTGCTGGGCCCTTCCTGCCTCGTGGCTTCACGTTTGCTACTTGCCCACACTGCAGCAAGCTGTTTGTGGCCGCTTTCTCCGCTGCAAAGGAACTGGAAACTGCAATAAGCACACAAAGAAGAACCATCCTCATCATCATTGCCATCATCATCTACGTAAACATAACTGTCTATACATAAAGATAACATGTAACACCACCTCGCACGTCGGACAGACAGACCGACATGCGACATGCATTCATACTGACTTCCTTCCTTCCTAAAGTGCTCAAGGAAACAACAGAACTAAACATCAACAATGAAAAGAGAACCGAGCCATCAAGTAACCGCGCACAGGTGTGTGTGTGTGTGTGTGTGTGTGTGTGTGTGAATGTGTGAATGTGTGTGTGTGTGTGTGAATGTGTGTGCGGTGCGTGTGCGTGCGGGTGTGTGTGTGTGTGTGTGTGTGTTTTTGTGTGGACTCTACACCCACTTATACATATAGGTAGACTTGCAAGCTCACATCGACCTACTGTATCTACTTCCTGTATCTATCTATCGTGTGTAACCATAACTAGTATCGTTATGGAAGGTTCTATGTGGATACAAATATACGAAACAAATGAAACAGTACATAAGGAAATAGACAGGTAAGTACGGACAGATATATGCATGCACACAGACGTAGACACCGATATACATATAAATATGTATATGTATATGTATATGTGTATATGTATATAAATATGTGCAGTATGTGCGCATATATACATATAGACACATAGACACATGTGCATGCGCATGTGTGTGTGTGTGCTTGTGCGCGTGTGTGGGTGCGCATATGGTAACTACATATACAGCATTATATTGCTACACGTACGTCAGGACCATATGGTAGTTTCCGGGACGCAAATATAGTACCCTAAATAATAGGATCCTTATTATAAGGACCCCAAAATAAGGTACCCGCAATTTTCGGAAACTCCCATATACTAAGTCCCATGATCCTCTAAGTAAACCCTAAACCCTAAACCCCATAGTTCCCTTTAAGGAACCCTATAGATCGCTTTAAGGATCGTATACTAAGTCCCATGATCCTCTAAGTACACCCGAGGCTCACCATCTGCCTCATGAAGTCCACGGTTCGGAGTTTACCTGGGGCTTCTGCTTTCCGAGCCAAAGGGTTCCACCACCCTGGTACCTACTTTGTCGGGTATCATGGGAACTAAAGGTTAACCTTTTTGATTATATGGGGTTATATAGGGATGATACTACCCCAAAAAAGGTTAAAGGCTACCTACTCTACTACTATAGGGGGAGGGTTGAGCCCTTGGGGTTCAGGGGTTTAGGACGATTCAGGGGCATAGGAGTCTAGGAACTGAGGGTGAGATTAGATAGTTTTGGTGCAATGGCTCGTTTTTGGAAGAAATTGCGAGTTGGATTCAATGGGTCGATTGGGATTCGGGAAGCTGGCTGATTCGAAGAGCCGAGGGATAAGCCAGGAAAACCTTGATCTGCTTCGAACCAGGCCCAGGCCCCTCAACCAAAAACCAAGATGGCTTTACATACCCTAGGGCTTAACTTCGAGAGGAGTCTTCGCCCTAATCCTCGCCAGGGGACGGTGATCCAGCTGGTAGAAAATCGTGAGGAGTGCCTGCGTCGCCCGAGACATGCTCGAGGCGAGCTTCGGATCCTTGCCGGCTGAAAAGGCTTACCGTTGGTTAGTAGGGAATGGAAGAATGGTAGTATTAGTAGTTATAATTATGGCCCATGCCTCCATTCCCTACTAACCAACGGTAAGAAGGGCGCCGAATGAGGGCGAGAAGTCTATGAAAATACTCGGGCATGTAGGCTCTAAAAGTAGTGAAGATTCAATGCATTGCTGTTGCTCAGTATGATGCCTACGACGAGAGCCACGGGACTTCCTCTCCTACGGCTGCGGCTACAGCTATGCAGCTAGCTAGTGTCCTCCTCCTCCGTCTCCGTTCCTACGAGAGCTACTACTGCTCTCTGCCACGGCCGCGACTGCTCCCACTCCCACAAGCACTCCTACTCCCACTCCCGCTATCTCCTGCTGTTGTACTTAGTGTGATTGTGCTTTACGTTCTTATCCGCGTGACTATGTATGGCCACGGTTCGAAGAGCTACAGTAGACTGTAGGATAACACGGGATGCTCCCTTGATCAGCCAGGCCGCCACGTGCTCCCCAGCCTTCTGCACAGCAAAGCTTTTCCTCGTGCGCGGAGAAGCCGGGGATTTCCTGAGTATGACTGCGCGAGAAATGCAAAGGGATGCAGACGTTTAGTTCCAGAAGCTTCAATTTGATCAATAGGACCATCGCTACTATTATGGCCGTTTAACCTATTCTTCGCCGTAACTAGACAACTGCAACCTGAAATCTTGCTCGTAGAACAAAGCGATCCAAGAAATGGCCTCGAAGCAGCACATCTTCCGGATGATACGCAACTACGCAGCTGCTGGGGTTGAGCTTCTGCCTCTTGCCCAGTTCTTGGATCTGAAGATCGTTTTGCCTACTCATGAATTCTGGTGTCCGATGTGCTTGATCAGATGATGATGACACCAGTGGTTTTGCCTGTATTCACTACCCCCTGGAAACCTAGAATCCGAAACCTGACCCCCCGTAAACCCCAAACCCTACACCCTGTAAGGCCCGGCGTCGCCCCATCCTCGGACTTCTCCTCGAGACTCGTTTGGCTGTCCCGGGGCGGGGGCTCGAAGCGAGCCTGCTTCTCCTGGGCTTCGAAGGACTCCGACGTCCCTTCATTCGGCAAAAAGCAACTCGAGAAGTGTGTGCACAGATGCAGCTGCACGAACACCTTGTATGTATACGTACAAACATCCCTTGTGCAAAATTCGAAACCTTACCTTTTAATCAACAAGATCATGAGGTCCTACAGCGAAACTCGAAACATTTGTTTGTTTAGCACATAGTACAGCAGTCTATAGTATACACTACATCACATCCTGAAATCCTAGATAGCGCAGCAAAGTGCATAGCGCATGGTGTAAAGCGAGTAGTCCACAGTGTAATGGGGCGGTTTTTAGTATACCTACCGCATACAGTATGCTGTCCATATCTGTCCAACGTATAATGGATCTGGTGCGGAGTACATATAGTGCCGAGTATATACTACAGCCTTATGGTAACTCTTAATAGAGCCCTTGCAGGAAACTTAGTTTCCATATCGCCATCTGCAACCTGAAGACAATCTCCCAAAGCAGACCCTTTTTTGAACCAGCTCTCTCTGAAGTGCCTCCCCTGTAAACCTTAATTACACCCTAAACCCTGAAACCCTAAACCCCTAATCCCCAAATCATTAAATATCATGATATCCAGTGTTGAGCAGGGGGTGCAGCGCACATTGGCCTGATCCTTCGGCTGCCGCAGTGTCCCCAAGTGCAGAACTCCCAAAGCCTAAACCCTTCGGGCTACCGGACTCAAGTCCAAGCCTACCGGGTTAAGGGTTTAGGGTTTAGTAAACCCTAAACAGAGCCAAGCCTAGCTTCCGACTTCTCCACAGGTGCTTCGGCTGCCGCCTGCGTTTCTTCAGGTTTCGTAACCTGCTGCATCTGCTGAAACCTTGGTCCCACAAGGAAGTCGCAGCTTTTCTAGGGTTCAGGTCCTGGGGCTTCGGGCCTAAGATGGGGGCCTAAAGAATTAGTGCAGTATGAGCATCCCCGTATACAGCCCCTATTCAGTTCTCTGACATGAAAAGGATGACATGTCAACAAGGCCCTTGTATCAATGGTGCGAGCTGGTCATCCAGGCCCGGGCACGATTTAGGACAAGTGGTGCCATGTTGGGTTGAATTGTAGTGCATTCTTTGAACATCAGCTGGCGCCTTCGCGATTTGAGCACATGAGGTTCGAGCACTCGTCTACGAACGGATTTCTCGCAGGCTCTTCGGAGCCAGGTTTCTATATCTAATTCATGCCCTACGAACCTTTGGAGAATTAGTGTTTGCACGTGGTAGCTCAAAGCAACTTACGACCGAGACACCACTTTTGAAGAGTTGCCATGCCCTGCAGGCTGCGCAGTCGGATCTTCCCCGACTGGAAAGTGATCTCATTGCGGGCATCATCCCATGTCAAGTCTGGAACCTTCAGGGAGGGCGCTGCCATTCTGCTCTGATCGAGGCAGCAGTATCTGATAAGCTTACAACAGGATGGTGCCATACCGAGACTCTGAGAATCTGGCGATTCAGATAAAGGTTGAGCGTCACCAGACTTGAGCTTGATTCTTGGCCGGGGAGGTCCAACATCTTCTGCTGCATCGCACATTTATAAGTCTCTTTTAGAATAATGTGCCGGTCGGTTTAGGAATATGGGCTCCTTTAATGCGTCGGCTCCGGGGCTAATTCCGACCGGTACCAAAAATTTGGGCGGTCTAATTAATGCGTTTTTTTTGGCTGGGGGGGCTTTTTTGGTGGCGGGGCTGTGCTTTTTGCTGATGGTCAATCTTAAGGCAGCCACGACCTAAACCCCCACCCAAACCCCCACCCAACCCTAAAACCCTGGCCCTGAAGCCCGAAAATCTCTTGCAGAATTGTTTCGCTTATTGGGGCGTCAGGAATGAAAATCTGTACTACTACTGTACTACTATTCTACAATGCCTTGATTATTGGGGGGGGGCTGGGGGGCTGCTAAGGTGAACCGCCGAATCGGGGATTGGACCCTAGCTCAAAAGAGGCCTCTCCAGTACTAAAGTTTGTATAAAAAATTAAGTTTTGGGTCGAATCTGGACCGAACCGAACCCCCTTTGGAAGGGTTTAGGGCTTCGGGTTTAGGGTTTGTTATAGGGTTTAGGAGTTTAGGATTCGTTAGGGTTTAGGGTTTGTTAAGGTTTAGGGTTCAGGGTTTAGGGTTTCAGGCGCTGGCTTTATGCTGTGCTTATTGGGGGAATGTGCTCACTGGCTTTATGCTTTGCTTATTGGTACTATTTCTGTACTATTACTGTATTACTACTGTACTACTGTGGTACTACTACTGTACTACTAGTGTACTACTGTACTACTATTGTACTGCTACTGTACTATTACTGTACTACTATTGTTCTACTGTACTATTATCGTACTACTACTGTACTACTATTGTACTACCACTGTACTACTGTTGTATAACTATTATACTACTGCACTATTATTGTACTACTACTGTACTACTACTGTACTATTATTGTACTACTGTACTATTATTGTACCGCACCAAGCTTCATACGTGGTCGATTGTGGGTGGGAGTGTGGGAGTGTAGGTTAGGGATGCAAAAGTGTTCAAAATGAAGGGTTTTTAGTCTTGGTAGTAATCTTGGAGCGATCGGGGCTTGGTTTCCAGCATTTGGTGATCCCCAGACCCCCCCGACCCCCGACCGCGCATTCGCGCAGAACCGCAGACCCTGCACCCAAGCCAGCCCCCAAACCCCGGCACCTCCCAATTCCCTGCCACTCAGACCCCTGACCCCTGTCCGGGGCTACCGGTTCCATACTAAACCGACCGCAACTTTTTGGTCGGGGGGGAGGGGGTGGGGGGGGGTACCCTAGTACTAAACCGACCGCCACATTACCTGTATAAGTCTCTTTTAGAATTATACTTTGGCAACTACCGGCCTCTAGAAGGTTGTAAACCTGCACGGGATCATTTCCCTGCTTCTGACCATTGTCCGCAGGGTACTGCTCCAGGGAACTCCCCCGCAAGCAGAACCAGGCAGCTGACCATTTGCCTGGCAGCTTCCGCATTAAAAAAAAAACAAACCCTAAACCCATGCTGTCTACTGTTATTTTATAGTATCATACCCCCCCAAAACCCTTATGAAGGCCCCTACAGTACCGTAACATGTTGCAATGGCTGCAGCTGCACATGCAGCAATTCCTAGCATGTGGCTACATGCAACAGCAATCCGGATTGCCCGCAGAAGTCCAGATCCCGTCGTGTCTGCCCTGAAAGACTCGAACTATTTTTGGCAGCCGGGCCTACCACCCCCTTACCATGGCGGATGTCAAGAAGATCTTCTAGCACCGCCATCAGTGCAAGATCTGAGCCACAAGGGCTTGCAGAAAGAAATGTCTGGTCGGCCGGATTCTGTTGACAAGAAGTGCATGCTACCAAGCCCGACATCCCCTGGCTTAGGCAGCCAGCAGGTTTCATCTCGGTCACAATCATTGACGTCGGCGCGACTTAGGTGGGCAGGGAAGACTTCACCAAACCTTTAGCAAAGCTATTTGATCTATTGTTAGTCCGCTGAGCGAAATCTGAGTGTGGTCGCAGCTCTGCTTGACCTGCCATGAACTTCTTGCTAGGGAACCTTGGCTTCCCGGCCCATCTAGGTGCGGAGATAGGGCTCTAAGACCCGTCCATCGAGTACTACAAGCCTGCAGCGTTGCGGGAGGGATGCTGTTTGATCCCGATTCAGCCGAACATATAAACACAAGAGAGGCTTCCCCAAACCATAACATCCTGGTTAGCCCTAAACTCCTAGGATCTACAAAACACGCTGAGCAGTTGAGAAGGCCTATCCACTTGCCAGAGCCCACCTTGCCGCATCCCTCCTTGCTGTACAGACGCAACGTGCAGGCGGTTACTTCCAACCTCAAACCCTGAGCCGCAAGGACGGGGTCTTTCACCCCGAACTCTTCTCGGCTCCGTCCCGGGATTGGGACTTGCGCGTGATCCACTTGTAGGTGTCCGGATAGGTCTCCTGCACACTTTCGGGCTTGAACAGGGTTTCAGGGAAGTTGATTTCGGGTCGAGGTCGTGCAACGTCAGCGCTCTGAAGCATCTGCTGGTTCTACCTGCGATTAAAGTACCATAGTTGCAGCAGGAACGGGCGAGCAGGCTTATGTCAGCACGTTTTTCGTTCATTCAACCGTAGCAGCACAAGCATCGTGCATCAAAGCAGAATTATACCTTGACAGCCTACCCACAACCGCATACAGCCGCATGACATCTTGCAGCAGCCGATATGAAACCCACATACAACTTCTCTACGTCATGTCAGCTTTGCAGTCTCGTGATATCTCGTGAGCTTGTAGACCGCGGCCTGCCCGCAGGCCCAAACCCAGATGTCCCTCTTTTTGAGGAGGGACGGGCGTGTACATGCCCTATGCCCGCCGCACCTCGACCTCCAAAACTATTTTTTGAGACCTTGCTGTGCGCGCTGTCGCCCACCTCGTCGCCTACACTGGGCTGCGGAGCCCTTCCATGAAGGCACCCTAGGCCTAGGCCTAGGATCCCCATCTCCCGAACGCCGACATCTTATCGGCATCCACGGTGAGGAGCTCCGGACCTTCATGGTGGCTCACTTCGCCAGGGCGCCAGTTCTGGTGTCTTCCCGGTCGACATCAAGTCCTGCAAGTCTTCCTCCCATCCTGAGCTAGCTAGAGTTTGACGAATCAGAAACGTGAAAATATGAAGCTGTTTCCGGTGACTAGAGAAAGCCTAAGTACACCGCAAGACAAGTAGCGAAACAACTGGAACATACCAATCTGTTCATACCAACAGCCCTCAAGGATGGCTTTCAAGGATGAAAATATGTCGTTCATCTTTGCCCCCACGAACGGAATATGCTGAGCTTAGCGGCCAAGAGCTTTGGCCAGCGCTCGGCAGCCCTCGTCACAGGCGCCTGCTGCGTCAGGTGCTGGCAGGTTTCTGCAGCGCGGTAGCTAAGCAGGCCGGCTTGTCATGCGCGTGCAAACGCCGCATGTTCAGTGCATCCACTACTGCAGTCACTCGATGTGGCTGCATTGGCCCAGCCAGGAACTCTCGCATACAAGGCGAGGCCTTCATGCCAAACATCTCGCCAGTTTGCCTGGCCTTTCAACCTCTGCGCAAAGGCAGACAGCAAGCCAGAAATCAGGCCACAAATCCTAATGCTCAAGTGCCGAACTGGACGACTCTCGACTCAACGACTCCAGACGCACCATCTCACCACAGCCGAAAATTACGAATGTAGGTCGCAGTAGCAACAAGTACAAGAGTACAAGAACAGCTCCAGGCCAAAAATCAAACGCCAAGGCGCAGGAAGCGAAAGCCTCTGTAGAGTCGGTCAAAGGTGCCGGAAGGCTCCCTGCGGCAAGGGCAGCTACCGTCCCTATAGTCTCCATTGTGGTTCCTTTCTTTGGTTGAACCAAGCCAAATATGTAACTGGGATCCTATAGGGTAACCAGGAAGGAACTGATGAAGTCAATAACCCCAAAAAGGAACTACAATGGAGACTCTAGGTAGGTTCTTCTTTGTGGGCAGCTAGGGTTTCAACTCGGGCACTCGCTCAACGCAGGCACGGCTTCATGGGTGGTTTAGGGGCAAAGCTGGATTAACGGCCGGGAAACTCCACCTTCAGCCGCACACCTACAGTGTAGACCTGGCTCTTCTCGAGCAGGATCTCTCATTGCCCATATACTCAGAATCATCAACCCCGTGTATAGAGTATAGACACAATTGCATAGTTTTGGTACGTGTGTATATGTATACTACCGTAGAAAACAGATTTATCTCCCAGCCACACAACCTGTACCCTAAGCCTTGAACTCAAACCGGACACCCCGCCTGTTGATGAGAAGGCGTGGCGTCCTGGAAGGGGCCTGGCCGACCAGCCCTGCGAATGGTTCGACGACGAGGGAGGTCCCCATCACGATGAGCAAATCCTTAAACGAGGAGAAGGTTTTAGGGTTGAGGGCTTCTACTCAGAGACTCCAATATCCCTTAACTAAGGAATAAATAGTCCTTAAATCATATTAGGGTCCCTACCATAGTTTAAGGAATATTCCTTAATTACAGGATATTGGAGTCCCTGGGGAAGTAGTGCCTTGTACGGATTGTAGATATGACTTTATCAAGGCGATGGACAGGTTCTTAGTGCGTGGCTTCCATGGGTGTGCATGAGAAACTTTTTTTAGCACCCGACTGCCTTTAGATTGTGCTTTAGACTGGCGTTAACCAGTCGTTTTAACACGTCTTCAAAGGCCTCTGCTGTTCTTGAACCTTCTATCTGATCACGGTTTGGAGCGCAAGCTTCTTTACAGGTTTCAGGCTTCGCGGCTTAGGCCGTAGGGTTGAAGGTTGCGTCAGACTGCTTGGTTCGGGTTTCAGATGAAGGGGCCTAGAAGACCCCCCGGGTCTAGCAGCACGAATCGACGAAAACGTGAGCAGCAATGCAGAAACGTTGAAAAAGATATGCCGCGAGTTTCAAGATCTTCCGAAGACCTTAACACTTGTATGTAGCACCATATCCCGCTGCATCCCGCTGTGTCAGAGCTGTAGAGGCTCGCATGCGTTCACTTTTGCACTGCCGACTGAGCCGGGCTGCTAATTACAAGTCCCACACAATATGAAAAAATCCAGAGCTTGTAACCAACATTTTTCCAGCCAGGCCACGCAAGCTTCCAGATCCGCATCACTGAGCTCCCAGAAACGGTCCGGCAGGCTCTCGCCGAAGAGAACCACTTTGGGTTTCCTTGCTCTAGATAGGAAGGACTACCCAGATGCGAATCGAGGTTTCGGGCATCCTCTTTCTATGCTGTCTGAAGTCCACTGACCAATTGAAGAGCTTCAGCTCTGCAAAATCCCAATTCCTCCCCAGCTTTGGGGCAATGTTTGATCCTGGATCTTGGTGACACCATCCTGCAGATGACAGTTTCCGGTTTCAGGAGCTTCAACCCTCTCTTTTTCTCAAGGAGTCCGATGCAGAACACAGAAACCAACGCACCCAAAACCCCAAACCACGCACCTCAAAGCCTCGGCGGACTCTTGGTTTCGGGCCGGCTGCGGAAGTTGACCCTAAACCCTAAACCCTAAACCCTAAACCCTGCAGAAGAGCGTCACGAGGCCGCCTTTGGCCTTGGCCAGTGCCCGCCAGCCTTTCTCGCCGGCAAAGACCGCCTTCCTGCAATGAGTCTCGGTTTCTTGGGAGGCTGTAGAGCTGGGACTTAGTAAGTAGGGTTAGAAATAAGGTAGCTATACTTATGACTACTTATAACCCCAATTAGGGTACTTATAAACCTACTTACTAAGTTCGATGATCCTCCAGGTACGGGTTTGAAATTTTGTTGATGAGCGCTGTCTGCGTGATTCCAGCCCTTCAGACTGTAGGGCTTACAGCTCGGAGGGTGGCAACGCTTCCTAGGGAAACTGGAGGTTAACCTTTGGAACTTTGGGATTCTCTCTCGCTCTCTCTCTCTGCCCTGCCATCATCAAGAGTCTCGCAATGCAAGGGCACGAAATCGCAGGCTAGAATATGAAGAGGCATAGCGCGAACTACCCTAAAACAATCGAATGCTACCTACTCTACTACCCAGAGACTGAGAGGCTATATCGGCCGACTCAGAGTCACTCGCTTCGACGGTAGCTTCCCAGAGCCTGCTCCGATCCTGGTCTCCGCTTTTACCATGGGCATAGGACTGTACACCCAGAAATAGGGAACCCTAAAGAACAGTACTAGCATCGATGAGGCTTCGATATTACGAGCCCTTATGAATCGATCCTTTCAACTTCGCTCGAAACTTGTCGACCAACCCATGAAAGGCAGGAAAGGCATCAAATGGCATCAAAGGGTATCCCTGCATGCTAGACAGGGATGTGATCAACTGACTTGTCAGTTTTGCGCACCGCAACCCTAAACCCTAAACCCCAAACCCTAAACCCGCTTGTCGCGCCTGAGCTCCTCGATGTCCACTGCCTGGAGCGCAGACGCTCTGGGATTGGCGGGGTCGTTAAACCTGGTTGGATGCTTGGGGGTCTCGGGTTTACGGTCTATGTCTAGTTGGGGTCGGATTTCTTTTGCCAGCCCAACTTGACTTGCTCCTGGCCCGCTGAGCGGTTGAGTCCTGTGCAAAAATGGATCGAGCCCCTTAAGTGGCCCAAAGGGCCCACACCGCAATCAGACACGAACCTCACAACAGTACATCTCTGCTCATGGCGCCCCTTGCAGACCAGCAACTTGCTCGGGCAGTTTGTCAACAACGTGAGCTTCGTCGAAGTTCCCGTGGGCCGCCACGATTTTCCTGTGCGCTGGGAGGATCGGCACGAAAACCCTTCGATGCCCTCTGGCGGCAAGTAAGTTCCTGCAGATGTCAGCTGGGCAGTGCATGTAAAATATGCCATCCCATCTGCCGGAAGCTTGGAATGGTCAAGACGAGCTCACGCAAGCTATCATCAGCCACCAAGGCACTGCCGGCTTACGCCAGCTTGCCGCTCCAGGGAATCCTGACTCTTGCACATACTCGTCATTTGGCCCTCATTTCTATGATCAAGCCTGGCACACCCGAACTGCAAACTCGAAAGATTGCCTTCCTACTGTGCTGCTCTATGGCTTGGAGGGCTCAAGCAGGTCTGGCCCAAGCACTGCGGCATGACATGAACGAAATGCAACAGAGCCACAATGTTCCTCAGCATGGGCACGGGCCGGTTGGGTCATAGAGGCTGCGTACTTCTGTTGCAGGCATGGATGTGACTGTTGTGATGCAGTTCGGGCTAGGCCAGTGGGAGTAGCATGCTTAGAGGTGGGTGCCAAAAGATCCCAAGCCAGTTGCAGACTTCAGCCGAAGAATGCCTTGAAATCTACACTACACCCTTTTGTCCCGGAGCATCAGGAAATCCCGCTCAGACCCAAGCAGCTCAACCTGGCAGTCTTGCCGCCCAGGCTCTGCGTGTAGCATCGGCGCAGGATGCCCTGAACACAGGATTTCATAAGACTAGATGCGGACGGGAGGGGGCGGGGCTCCGTCCTTTTTGTCGGTTGTAAGTTGTAGCTGTTTCGATTCAGGCCATGGCACCACTAGCAACATCATAAACACTTATGCGCCCTTATAAACTTATACTTCTTGGAGTTTCGGCTCCAGCTTGGCGAGCGATCCCCAAGAACCTGTAGCTCGATTTAGCTTTTATAGGGCTTCTCTAAGGGTTATGCTGGCCTTAGCTGCACTGCCGGATTTGGGTCCCATCCTGCGCATGACATAGACGCGGCGTATGTTGAACCATCGTCTTTCCGTCCTACGAGATTTCTTTCGCTTACAGAGCTCCTGCGACAGCATGACCTCATGCCATCCGAGCGCCCTCAGACATCCATTGCCTCAGGGACCCTACTTTACCACCAGCATCCGACCTACCTAAGTCGCACATCCATGAGAACTTGAATCATATGCTGTCTGTTTCATACTGTGTTTACATGTTTACACGCATGCACATGCACGTGCTGGACTGCTGTGACCGAGAGCAGCCCAAACACGGCGAACCCGTGAACGCCGCTGATCTTGCCATCTCGCACCCAGGAAAATACGAACAATCGCCAAATCCTTGGACACTAATTCCTGTAGGTACCAGCAATTCAAACCCTTCCTTCAGTCATAGGGTTCCTTAGGGGTGTAGGGGACTATATTACCTTAAATAGGCCTTAGTAGTCCTTATTATGGGCCTTAAGGCCCCCTACCCCCCCTCCCCCTACACCCCTAAGGATCCCTATGATTCAGGGGTTCAGGTTCCTTGCCTTGGCTTCCAGCCTCGGAATGATGCTCACCGCGGCTGACAATCAGGCTTCGGGTGTCGGGCTCGGGGCTTACGGCTCCAAATTTCAGAGAGCCCAATACCCGTTACTTCAGGAATATGGCTTAAATTATATAAGGCTTTAAAGATATTATGATTAAAGCTATATTCCTTAATTAAGGGGTATTATGGGCTCTCTGGGGGCCTCTGTCTGGGAGAGTACCTTGTTTTGGGAGTCCTTATAATGAGGCTCCTACTATTCAGGGTACTATATTGGGGCTTCGGCTTGTTGTCTTCAGGGTCTCGGATGTAGGGGTTCAGACGTTGCAACATCGACACAAGCCAACAACAAAAACACTTATATAAGTCGCCTGGTCCTGATCATACCAACGAGACTTCGAGCACAACAAGGGGTGTGGGGAACAACACCACCCCAAGTCTTGCAAGCCGTGCGAGTCTAACTTCGAAAGGCCGCTTCCGTTTTCCTGGCATCTGGAGCGCCTGTCTGTCCTCTGGGCCTCCGTCTCCCTCCCTAAACCGGGGCAGCTTCAGCAACAGCACAGTGAATGAGAATATCTATGCTGTCGAAATTACGTTGGAGCCTTTGGTCGATCTCATGTCAGCCTGCCTCCTCAAAGCCTGCCACACTGAAAGCCGGTACATACAGTGACCTGCAACCAGCCCCAACCGCCACCCCTAACCACATGAACCACCTGCTGCTCAGCTAGGTAACAGCTTGATGAAGTAGTGCGCCAGTGTCGGCTTGTACTGGCCGGGCCAGAGTTCTCGACAAAGCTCGTAGAACGGGCCTGCAGCAATCCGACTGCTTGACTGAACCACGTGACGTCAAGGCAATACAGGGGCCTTCACTCTCAGAATAGGGTTTCGGGGCCCATTATACTATAACAATACTAAGGAACCCCCAAAATAGCATAGGCAACGATTAAGGCCCCTGTGTTATTGCAACCATTGCCAGCATCAGCACTAGGATTCACGAGAAGATCTTCGAGGGCTGCAACCCGAGACGATGGATAGGCAAATGAAGTGCTAATGTAGGAACCTGATTAAGAAACCCTGGGCCTATAACCCCAAAATAGTAGGATGCATGTATAAGGAACCCTACTAAAGGCCCAAGGTTTCTTCATCAGGTTCCTACATTACTCTTGAATCTTCTGCGCGTGGCTTCGAAAAATCTTTCCGCATGTGTTCGCAGGTGCGGACCATAAACTAATACTTGATGTGGCGGACTTCTTAGTCTTAGCCAGCCGTAGCGATACCCCCGCCCCACCCCGCCTGGCTCCTGACGGAAGAAGTCCTTGGTTTAAGGAATTTGCGATACAAAATAGAATGCGTGGCCAAGATGGACATAGCCAAAGCTCGCACGAATAGATGACTTCGACGGGACCTTCGTCGTACCCAAAGGATGTACGACGGAAACTCTCATCCTGCCAACATCAGCCCTTAGAGGATCATGGGACTTAGTAGGTAGGGTCATAAGTAAGGTGACCTTAAATATATCTAACTTTTTGCTGAACTCAGGTCCTTATAACCCCATTTACTAAGTCCCCTCATCCTCCAAGCCTACTTGAAACCTCCAGGTCGGCACCTGAGTCTCCAAGAAATGCGAAAACGAGCGTAATATAGGAGCCTCAATCATTAGAATAGGGTTCCTTTAAGGGTTCCTTTCAAGGGTTCTATAAGGGATCTATCATAGGCTTCTATAGCATAGCGGCCTTATTAATTAGAATAGGGTTTTGGGGACCATACTATACTTAGAATAAGGAGCCCCTGCAATAGTGGTAATTCTTAAGGCCCCTATATTAGCTTTCCACAACACATCACAAAACTAACCCCGAGATTCTAGCTCGAAGATCGCCTCCGGCTGTGAGAGATTGAACCGCTGCAACGTGTCCTGGGGATTAGATGACTAGCCCTCGTGTCCTGGGGTAGAGCCCTATTTTTCCTTGTGTGTATATGTGAATATTATGCCTACCTACATACATACGTATACACACAAGCATGCACACACGTACATAAACGGATAGATAGATCGATAGATGCATTGATGAATAGATAACATAGGCTGCGGTGGTTGCGTGGTACAGCACAGTAAGTAGCGTAGCAAATTGGCAAACAACATTGGTTGCGAAGTGGAGACAAAGTAATGACTCCATTTGAGCGTTGAGCCCTTCGAAGCTCAAGAGGAAGTGGTTTTTGGTTTAGGAACGTCGAGCACACACCTGTTGAAAGAACCCTAAACAACATAGCCCTAGTTTCCAGAAGCGCCCTAATCAACAATGGGCACATGGAGCGTCAAACATCTGTGCGAGGAACACGCCAGAGCGCAGGACCCAAAATCCTGGCCCAGAGGAACTTCTTAAAAAGGCCAGTAACCCCTCGGCAGGACACTGTGGGTCCAGGATTAGGAGTTTAGGCCGAGCCGATTATCGTTTGTTCCACCAGAAACATTTGAACTGAGCATCGTAAAGGCCGGTTCCTGGCGTGCGGAAGTCCGGTATCCTCAGCCACGATGTTCGATCGGGTTCAGTGGTTTGGGGTTTAGGAGTTTAGGGTCTTCACTGCAACCTCGAAACCCACAGCCTTCAACAAAGCCTACAATCTCGCGAGCGGCTTGTCTCTGTGCGACTTGGTATCGCAAGTTTTCGAACCCTCCCTCTGAGACGTTGACCTTGACCTTGTCTCTATTGAGCAGCCAAGTGCACAGCAGGATACTTGCTGGAGCATATGCATGGCTGTCTTGAATCGCAAGCAGCCTAAGCAAAGCTTCACCCTGTTTGCGAGATCTTGGACAAGTGTCCCTGCAGCAGTGGAAAGCCCTGCTCCACACATGACCACGACGTCCTTGCACTTGTGGTCTTTCAGATACTTTGCGATTCCTCAGTGGGCCGAACCGGTTCAGGGCTCTTGAGGTTTTTCTTAGGGTTTGGCGGTTTAGGGATATCGGCTTCGGACATAGCCGAGGGTATGAAGATGACTTCATGCCTTCTGGCTTGGGTGCAATGAAGGCCCAAACGCTGCACCCTAACATCCGAAATCCTGAGCCCCAACGGTTAGAACACGATGCCCTGCACTTAGTCATCCGAAATCCGGAACCTGAAAGCCTAACCCCCAAAGTAGAGCCAGACTCTATGCTCAAGTCCCTATGGAGTTTCCGAAATAAGGGACCCTAATACAGTGCCCTGAATAGCAGGTTCCTAGGCACCCCAAAATGAGCTACCCCTAATTTCCGGAAACTCCGAACCATTATAGAGCCTTTTGAAGGATAGGAACCCTTATTGTACCCTTACAGCCAGCCTTTAAATGACTCCCCTAAGTTTCGGAAACTCTAAACCATTATAGGGTCCTTTATAGGAACCCTTGTAGTAACCCTGTAAAGGAACCCCCTAAGTTTCGGAAACTCCCATATAAGCCCGGCCTGCCACATCGAAGGAATCGAGAACGGGCTCCTCCGGCTCCTCCTTTTGGGATTGAGGGTTTAGAGTTTTTAGGGTTTAGGTGTTTATTTTTTTTTAACGCTCTCGCTTGGTTGGTTTTCAAGGTTTAGGGTTTTCGGCGCTCACACTCGGACAATCCAGGCGAGGCATATGAGTTCGAGTCTGCAAAGTGAAACGACACTAAGAGGCTTCGTCACTACGTTTCAGCAACAAACTATAACAACACTTAATTAAAGTAACTGTACCTGTCAGCGAAACCTCTCCTTGGAATCCCTCTGTTGGAAGCAGCATAGAACACCGGATTCCAGGGCGAAGTATCCAGACAGATCGCTTGGGGACGGGGAAAGGGAATTAACGCCCTACAATATCAAGAACTATAATATTCTGGGAAGTAAGTACGGGGTCAGGACGACCCAGGAAAAGCGACCTGCAGCAATCATGAGTTTCAGGATTGCAATATGTCAGCATGTTACCGACTGCACTGAATTAGTGTGTACATAGTGAAACTGTGGACTACGCGGAGCTACCTGTGGATGACATATAATGACTGATGAGACCGCAAGAGTACAGAAAAGTTGACACCCAATCTAGTTGAAAAGAAAGGGAACTAAGAAAGAGTAATCCTCCTCGCTCACTTTAGACAAACATGGATTATATATATATATATATATATATGCTACCCCCCCCGCTAAGACCCGCAAGAACTAGTAAAAGATCCTGATAATTCACTCCAGCATTCCTACATGTGCTATCCACGCGTGTGCAAAATACGGTGTAGACAAGATAGTCTAGTGAAGTATTGCTGTTATCTGCTTCATAACTAGATTTATAAATATTCTTATAAATATTTGAACAATTTGATACAGCATTACTGCAAATAATGTTCGGAAATTACGCAAAACACAATATAAGCAAGATAATCTAGTGAAGTAGTGTTTGGTTGTCTGCCCTGGAGCAAGAAATGTAAATATTCTTATAGAATTTTAGACAATTTGATACAGTACTCGTACAATTGCTATTGGGAATTACGCAGAACACAATATATCTAAGATAATCTAGCGAAGTATTAACACGGCATCATACATGTATTTGTTTGATATAATTCTGCTCATAGCAGGTGGGAGCCCACCTTCCCAAGTTCTCCAATTTCTTCACCTATATCATATTTTGAGCCACCCTAAAATTAAACATTGTTTTCCGTGCTGGCCAATATTTCAAACTAAGAGCCACTACTAAGAACTGATTGCTTCGTTGGAAGTTCCGCAAAACGTATTTCCGCAATTATTGTTTGTATGAGCCAGCCAAACAGGAACAGATAACCAAACAAACTCCGGAGAAAACATCGAAGAGGAAAAGGAGTGTTTTTAATTGGCACACAAACAGACAAATTTCAATTTCCATCGTAAGCCCTAAGCCCTAAAGACCCTAGACCCTAAACCCTGAACCCTAAGCCCTAGTCCTGAAGCCCTGGGTGTAGGTTCCAGGTCCCCTTGAACGAACATAGCTGTTGATTAACTGACTCATTGCACAATCTGACATGATTTGGATGAGAAGCCTGCTGTCTTCTAGAACCATTGACAAGCTAATTTCCCTACATCGGCTTAATCCTTTCCCGTTGTAGGAGTCACCCCTGAGAATTGAAATTAGTATTGGGCCCGGCGTGCAGAACATTAAGCGGGATTTGGGTTCGGCCTGTTTTGCAGCCCACGAACCCTGAAATTATACATGTCTGTGGCCTGCGGCCTGCAAGTCACCGCAGCACTACATTTTCGAAACCAAGGCTGCCCGCAAGTAGACTAAATGTGTGCTTAAACCGTTTGAAATGGTTAGCTCCTTATCTTGATATAAGCAGAAAATTTAACCGACATGCATTTAGATACGCCCGCATGCAGATTAGAGGCTTCATTTTGGCAATGATAGTGGGTTCCTACACATGAGTTGGACTGATGAATGGCCAAAAGACAACTAGTCTGGCACATGACAAATGAAAATGAAGATCTAAGCACAACACTATAGAATGGGATGTTTACTTAGTATTTCAAGTATGTAACCTGATTAACCACCGGCATGAAGAAGCCACAAAAAGCTTTCACATAGGTTAACTTTTTGAATGATGCCGTTATTTGGATTTATGTTGAAAAGAAGCAAACAGGGTCTTTACACACACACCGGAACAACAAATTTTTCTTGCCTTGGCACTACCAGATTCCTTTATGCGCACATGTATCAGCCTCTGTGCTTGAGACAGAAACGAAATCTGGATGTCATGATGTTTCACAGGTTGGCACAAAGTCGCAGGTTTTCAGATTCGCGAATTCGCAGATTCGCAGATTTGCAGATTCGCAGATTTGCAGAGTCTTAGATTCGCAGATTGTATAGCCTTTGCGATTTGGCAATCTGCGAATCTGCGATTCTGCGAATCTGCGAATCTGCGAATCCGCGAATCTGAGAATCTGGGAATCTGCGAATCCGCGAATCCGCGAATCTGCGAATCTGCGAATCCGCAAATCCGCTGAAGTATCCGTCACAGCGAGGCCCTTCGAGCATCAGGTACTTACACGTCGCGTCGCGAATCCCTCAAATTGAGAAGCCCTGAAAGACCCTGAACGTTATTGCAGCTGCATCCATGCCCCGATGAAGTTGGGCAAGTCGAGACTACCTGACAGCAAAGCGTGGGTTTTGGGGGGGGGTACCATATATATATATATATATATATTACCTATGGACCCTTCATGCATCGATGCATCTCGCTTCGAGGCGGACCAAGTAGCTGGATCAGCAACATCAAAGGACTCCCGACAACCAGGTCTATCACAGGCTGCGCAACGGCCGTGACGCCCTGCGTCATCCCCATAGTTGCATTGGAGTCAATGCTTCTTCCATCGCAAAATGAGCTGCCTCACACTGTTCCTATCACAGAGGTTGTGGAAAGCCGGATCCACTTGAGCTGCGATTTGAGAGATGAGGCTCTGGTCACTGTCGTCGGCTTGGTCATTCCATTCCAGTGACTCCAGTGACTCAAGGTATGTCTTCAGCCCTTCAAGGCTCCAATCAGGGCCGTGCCTCTCCACCCTCTCAAACGAACGCTTCTAAAAGAGACTTGATGTTGCCAAGCAGCGCCGGTGACGAAACGGCGTACTTCTCGTCGGCGTCATCGTAAGTCATGCAACTCCACAGGGCCTCGGCGACCAGGGGAGTGGGTTGAGCCACAGCAAGACGGCACCGCCTTTGATCACTGGAGGGTTCATCAGGACCTCTCCAATGACAGGTGACAACAACATCTCATCGAAGCCGTGCAAGCTAGAGTACCCGCTCTGCCCTTCGGAGTTCGAGAAGAGGTTTCTCAAAAGGACTTCCGTCGACCCTGATAGGAAGGCACCTGGGGAATCGACCCAGTCTCGCTTTGCAAGTGGTCCCAACGCTCTGATAGCGTCCGGTTCCCGCAGTTTTCTGCCACTCTTCTGTTTGAGGACCTCGCCCTCAACGTTATATGGCAAATCTTCCACCCACGTCAACCATGCGATGAACCATCTCGGCAACCAATGGCTCTCCAACGCCCAATTGCTTGAGGCCTTCCTCAAAGCCACGGTCCATGTTGTGGGCCAAGTCTGTTCTTGAATGGAGGTTATTCGCGTTCCCATCGCATGTAACAAACATTATGTTGGCCAAAAACGTTTGCACACTGAATGGCAGCTTCTTGACCTCTTCGACGGCCATGGCGTAATCCGCAGGGTCCCACCTGTCGCCGTTGTAAATGGCCCGATAGTTGCCGATTGGGTACCCCATCACATGGAGCCTACGGAGAAAGAATCGGATCGCGTCAAATGGAAAAGGCGTCTGATGCACCTCGAATGGTGCATCCTCCCATCGCTGGAGACCGCAAGTGATTGAGTGCGCCTGCGCAGAGCACAGAATGGCAGTTGCCATTTCTCCGAAACCGAAGTTGCGACTGTCATGTCTCCCTTTCGACAGCTGGTAGTCTTGGTAAGGCGAGAGGATGGGCACCGCCGCTCCCACCTTCGGTTTTGACCGTTGTCCCCTCGAAATGAAAGTAGTCAAGAGGCCAAAGAAAGTTCCATCAAGCTTGGAAAGGTCACCAGTGCCATCTGACGTGACCCTTCCGTCATGAATATGAAATCCGATGCTTGCAAGAGACTCGCGGACGTAGCGTGCTGAAGTTTCACTCTCGTGTTCCTTCTTGGACCCTACCCTGTGGCCAGGACCTGGTGATTTCTTGCCATTGACCCAATGGGCAACTTCAGCGAAAGACCCAGACTCAACCCAACGGAGGGCCTCGTTCTTACGCTGATCGTACTCCGCGGCCACGGCCTTAGCTCCGACATACCGTCCGAGCTCGAAGCAGAACTTGTTGAACAATGGCGTGAATTCAGTGTCCACAGAGCAGACCATCAGAACTGCACGCCCTAGGCCTGTCATGTCGGCTTTCTTTCCTGGTGCGAGTTTTGGGTGGCAGTACGCTTCTGTTCGAAAATCCCATCTCACGCTCTCAAGAAAGGGAATGAAGTCGTGAAGCACTCCCACCTATATGGGCCGCCTTCAAACGCAGCTTGGCACCACCGCATGAAGGCGCTTGGAAAAGGTTGTGATCGCTCACATAACCCCCTGACAAAAGCCAGTTGTTCTTCATAGGACCTGAAAGAAAAGTCAGCCGGTAAATCTTCTCGCATAGAGCCAGCTGCTATGGCCGAAAGGGCATCTGGTTGCACCACAATGACCTTCTGGTCCAATGGGCGGGCCCCAGCCAAAGAAATCCGATGAGAGACCCGCAAGGGAGGTGGGACTTCTACGTGAAGGATGCCACTCCGCAAAGGGACAGTGACCCCAACGCAAGTCAGACTCAACATCAAGAGCGATGATCCGCAGTTGAAATCACCGACCACAGGGCAATCGACACTCTGTAAGGCATTCCTGTTCTGATGCCTAGCGCCACCGTGCAGTTCAACAGAGATTGCGGTCAAGCCATAATTTGATGCCAAAGGTCGGACAATCGTCTTTATGTGTCCTGCCCGCTTGTCCACCTGATCAACGACGATGTTCTCAAGCAAAACGCCCTCCACGACCGCAGCGTAAGCTTTCAATGGTTCTGTTGGCGCACAATCCATTTTTGTTTCTTCCATTCAGACTGCGTCTTTGCGAACACCACGAGGCCGGTCACTGGGGCATCGAGGCGGGAAACGAGCCCATAAGAGTGCTGTCTCTCAAGCCGCTGATGGCCTTTAACCACCACCTCAATATAATAGTGAATGAAACAGACAGCCTTTGGGTCTCTGATGAACTGAGCCAAGCCCGCCTCATCATAAATACCAAGCTCATCGGCGTGGCATGAAACTTGGTCAGGTTGGCCATCAACCAATTCGTTCCCTGCACAGACCCAGCCTCCAGGTTTCCACGCAACGACGAGGTCTTCATTCTGCCATACCACATAAGGCATTTCCCGGCAGACGAAAAAAGGCAATGCTTTTGGAAATTTCGCCATGGCTTGTGTACTGGCTTCGTGATTGAGAATCCATTGCAAGATATCCCCTCCAATGGTGGCAGGATCGAGATTGATCACCCACAGCCACTCAGTGAGGTTCGCAGCATGTTCGCATTGGTTGATGTACAGCCCGCCGTTGTTGATCCAAATAGCGACCTCCCCTGGCTTCAAGTCTGGTTTTCCTTCAAACAGTACCCTCACTCTGGCCCCGAGAAAGTCTCGGCGTGACTTAATGTCTTCAGGAGCGATGTTAGCGTCCGGTTCATCGAACAACGCAGCAAGCCGGGCTATCAAAACGCCAGGCTCAAGACCGCCGATCTTGCCTTGAACCCAGACACAAGCCGTGAGCCCTTGTGCTGCTTTGTTTGGAAGGACCTCCCAGTCGTGGATGTCGATGCCGCCGCCACAGTCATGTGCAACCTCTGAAAGAGCGGAAATCAAAGAATCCTTAGCCATCGGTTTAGCCACGCCGTCAAGCATGGCATGCGGTTGAAGGCTGTGACTCCAAATGTTAGCCCATTCATCATAGTCTTCTATGGCTTTGACGAAGTCCTCCAGCAATCGCACGTGAACAGCCTCATGCTCTAATGCGTTTGCAAAAGGCGTTAGAGAACTCACCAAAATCACCATAGATGGGTCGACATGGGCAGCCACCGTCACCTCATGGACCATGAGAAGATAATCCTTGCGTAGGGCAGAAGTCATTTTCGCAACATTACTTCCGGTGAGGTCACGGATGTACTTGCGGAGCGGCGGCACTCTGGAGTTTCCAATAATACCTCCAGTGACTTCTGAGACAATGCCCCTCTCACCCAACCATGGAGCAATCTTGATGTGATCATGCAATGGAATCGACACTCTGGTCAGTTTCCCACGGACCCTGTTTTCACCAATGCGGTGAGCAATGTACGCTGTTGTATCATCCGTTTTGTCACCCACCTGGACAGCGCTGAGTGCGGTGCGGACCTCGACTTGCCCTAGAGACAAGTCATTCAGATGCGACATGGCAGCTTCATTCTGCCGCCAAATTCTGACGATAGAGCAATGAATTTCCTTCAAAGGCTCTACGAAACTGTCCTTGATGCGCCGCAATTCAACATCGATTTTAGATCTCTTGCCACCGCCTACGATTGTCTCAGAACAGGCCTTCATGTCACCGCCCAGTCCTTGGATCGTACGGTCGGCACACGCCATCCACTGCTTCAAGATCTTAAGGTCCCGGCGGATTGACATCAGTTGCTCAAACAAAGAGGCAACCCCTGACAGTACAGCGAAGGCAAAAGCAACTATGATGACGACATCGATCACTGGAAAGCTTGTCCATCGCAAGACAGCACACAGTGGCCCGTCCTGTGAAAAAGCCTCTGTCGGGATGCACCACATCCTCTGTCATATGCTTCGACCCAGTGGCCCCAAATGGCCAACCCGGGCAGCAATGATGCAGTGAGGAGGAGAAGCATGGGTTCGCTCACATGGAGCACCAGCGGTCCCCGCTGTCCCCTCCTTGAGCCAAAATGGCTACGGTTTAGGGTTTTAGGGTCTTAGGGTTTTAGGGTCTTTAGGGTTTCGGGGTTCATGCTTTCGACTCTTACGGCCTAGGTCTATAGCCCTTACTACGACATACTCACCGTAACATGTCTGTCAGACCCTTTCAGTACTGTAGTGATGGGGAAGTGGAGAGTTTCACCGACTGAGTCCTCGGGCACTGCGCTTCCGGCGAGCGCATCGAGGGGATGAACTCCTTCGCACATGACCAATCTCCCTGAATCTCTCAAGCATGCGGTGAGTTTGCGTCTTACGGTTCCGACTGCTGAAGCACTATCACTATGACGAGATATAAATAAACAAGCAGCCTTACATCACCATCGTCATCATCACCATCATCATCAGCAGCCAGTCAGCAGCAGAAGCATCATCACGATCAGCATGATCAAAATCATCAACACTGCTCGCGAAGGAATGCCAACTTCTCTATGCAGGAGTTGTTTCGGACCCTCCCTTGCATGCGCTCCTTGCTTGGCCAGCTTGCGAAGCTGAAGTAATACCTCCTCCTGGGCAGCATTCAAGGTGTAGGACCGTCTAGGACTTCGGTTTCTTGTGTCGCACAGGCTTGGGGCGAAGAGGTTCAAAAAGGGAACGACGTGAATCCAGGGTCCCTTACCTCACCCTCGCTACAGGTCACTGGTCGTTCCTGTCCGGGGCTTACGCCCGGAATCCTGAATCTGGCTGCCTCCAGACCCTTTATCGTCCGAAGCCTGAACGCCAAGTTCGACCCGGGCTCTGCGAGAACTTCTTTGCTGATACAGAGGTGCTGTGATAACTCTGTAAAAGTTTGAAAAAGGTCTTGGGACTATTGCGGGAATATTGCTGTATACCTATATAACGGAACTGTACGGAACAATATTGATATTTATTCAGGCATCTATATCCCTGGGCTAGCAGGTTGGGGTTTTGCTTGCTGTTTTACCATGGACCTGTGGTGCGATGTAGTTTAAGTCTTTTCCCCTTCTGCATTGACAATGGTAATTGTAAGAAGCTGAGTTCATGATAAAAGTACTGAGTATTGATAACAACAACACTAACGGAGGTTGGGCGTTGAGGGTCTTACGGTTTCACTTCTTGAAATGTCAAGGCTTTGCGATTTGTGGCTGCAGAATTCAGCGCTCAGGGCTTGTCTTGGGCTCTCCTCGGATTTACGGCTCGGGCCCGTCACTAGACTATTAGAGCCAGGCATCTTGCCCCTCGAAAACTCCAGCTTCCTCCAGCTGACGCAGAATCTCCTCACGGCCATGGGTCGGCAACGCCCAACATTCTTCGCGAAGGGATGGAAAGGAGCACCGTTCACTTCGTGACATGGCCGTCAGCAAGGTCCTCCGGATCTGCCTCCGTCTGCGTTGGAGTTGTGCCAGCTTCGCCTTCAATTTCCGGCGATGCTGGTGCCTGACAGGGAACAGTAATTCGGGTAAGCGCGAAAAAGCCAAGGCCCCGGAATCGGCAAGAGCCTACAACAAAGACAACCCTCTCTCTCTCGCTCTCTCTCGCTCTCTCTCTCTCTTGCTTGCTTGCGTCTCTCTCTCTCTCTCTTTCTTTTCTTTCTGCCGGGCTTAGGGGTTACTGTCGTGACCCTCAGGCTTTCAGCCCGCCCGCCCACCCCCTGTTTTATTGAGTGGACGGCTTTGGGGTGCCACTGACCGCTGTACTTGCTACTGAGTGTGTTTCAGATTTTCGAGCTGTAACCCCCATCCCCGAACACTAGGTCACCCCCAACCCGCCTCGTCGCCCCCCTGTGGCTACCCGCTATGAGGTGTACAGCTCGACAACCAGAAACATGCCCATGCATTTGCACTTGGAGCTTGCCCCCTTGTACCTCACAGCGAACATATACCTCAAAAACCTGGCATGTTGTTCCGGCTCCACGTGCGGCACATTGTGGCCGGTCTGAAAAGTAAAAAGCGGGACGCAGCTCTCTCTCTCTCTCTGTCTCTCTGTCTCTCTGTCTCTCTGTCTCTCTGTCTCTCTGTCTCTCTGTCTCTCTGTCTCTCTGTCTCTCTCTCTCTCTCTCTCTCTCTCTCTCACACGAACAAGACAACCCTAAACAGCGGAATCCCTATACCATCCTGCACCCCAAATCCCGAAAGAGCCTACAAAGCTCGCAGCGAAGAGCCCAAACCCAAAGCCCCTATAGACCCTAAAAAACCCTATACCTACAGACCCTAAAACAAAGGGGCCTCAGAAAATTCCCGGGGCCCAGAGGCCGCTAGGACTCGCGGTGAGCGCAGAGCCGGCCCGGGGAGCCATGTCCACTCCTGAAGGCCAGGAACGGTTTAGGCTTTTTGTTTTGGCTTAGGGCTTAGGGTTTCGGGGGTTTGGGGTTTTTTGCCTTCTAAATTACAAGGACGTTGCGGTTCAGGTTTTTACGCTCTCACAACTCGGACATGCCAGGCGAGGTTCTTAGGTGCGAAGTCGGTGTGAAAAGAGGCAAGGGTTCAGGGTTCGCGGACATGCCCATATGCTATGATGGTTTTGCGGTTTTGCTATTCGTATTATTCCTGTCGTGCTCTAGTACCTTGTATTGGTAGCGATACTAACTATTACTGCTACTGTTGTAGTTGCTCTGTTGCTATCTTATTTTCAGGAATAACGAACCATCACAATGACAGCTTAGTGCGATTGATACTCAGGAGCAGTACTAGTTGCGGCCGCAACAGCAGGACCAGCAGCAGCAGCTGTAGTGGGAGGCAACTAGAGGAGCAGAAGCACTAGCAGAAGTAGTAGGAGTAGTGGTAGCCGTCATCGCCATCGTCGTCGCAGTCGTAGCAGCAGCAGCAGCAGCAGGAGCAGGAGCAGGAGCAGGAGCAGGAGCAGGAGCAGGAGCAGCAGTAGCAGTAGGAGTAGGAGTAGGAGTAGGAGTAGGAGTAGGAGTAGGAGTAGGAGTAGGAGTAGGAGTAGGAGTAGTAGTAGGAGTAGGAGTAGTAGTAGTAGTAGTAGTAGTAGTAGTAGTAGTAGTAGTAGTTGCAGTAGTAGTAGTAGTAGTAGTAGTAGTAGTAGTAGCAGTGGTGATACCATTTCCCCCATCTGTCATTGCAATGTTCTATCGTTATAAAGGTTTTGAAACAGCTTATACCAAGATTCCCACTACTTCCTATTGGAACTACTATGGCCGTCATACTGCTCAGAATCTCGGCGTCTTTCTTTTCGTATCACTGTTCCCGCATCTTTTCAGTTAAAAGAGGATGACATTACTGCTAGCTCGTTTGGGATCAAGGTCAGCTTAGGAGATGTTCGCCCGCTGGATTGCACTGGAATTTTTGCAGTTAAAAGGCCTATATACGATGTTGAAACTCACCTGCTGAGGTATGATTTCAGCACTCACAACTGGGACAAGCCTGGCGAGGTTAGACGAAGGCGCATTGGAGCAAGAGGGCCTGAGTTAGGGTTTGGGACCTTTACCGTTTAAGTTTAGCGCTTTGGGCATCTGACGTCCAAAACGCTAAGCCCCAAACCATAACATCAAAACCCAAAGCCCCCAATCTTTCACATCCCCTGAATAAGCACCTTATACCCTTCCTGTTCTACTGATTCTACTTAGGCCCAACATTCGGCCAGTGCTAGCGGCTAGCTGCTAGCGAGACGAGCTAAGTCTGTCGACGTCCGTCAGGAGTTTTGGACATCCCAGGATCTGGTACCACTCGGTCTGACCAGGCCCAGTAGCTCACCTGGGCTTCAAGGGGCATCTTCCTTGACCATCCGGTTATCTAAACTCAAAGCTTCGACCAAGTGATTGCGGGGGGATGGAGGTTTCTTGGGGCAAGATCTGAAACTAGAGGCTTTGAAGCTGCCATGGCCATGGCTTCCCGGACCGCTATGTCCTGCAGCTTTCCTCTCTGTAATAGCTTCTATAGCTACGGGGAAATCCAGACACCTAATTCCCGAACCAGGGCTTGTGCCGTCTGTTCTCGTCCTGGTGGGTTTGTAAAAGGACAGCCTCTGCACATTTCATCTCTGTCTCTGCGTGCAGACGGACTTCAACGCGACATCTTGTGGCCGCCGAGACGCACCCAAAGCAAGGAACCATCTGCTGTGTCGATTCGCAGTGTGGGACAGCAGTCTCCGCCACATTGGGGCACATGCTCGGGCACTGGAATCGTGACACAGCTAGTGATTATAGTAATTAAGAGTAGTACTTCAAAACTAAGACTAGTAAGAATGATGAGAAGAATAATACAAGCATATACCACCATCTAGATACATAGTCTTAGCTTCAGGTTCATGCAGGATTGGAGCCCCCAATGCTGGTACCATTGCCGGCCAGTGAATGCAATTTGGGTTTGGCTCGCGTCATGTATCTATATAGGATTTAGAGTTTCAGAGTCTTTTTGGACTTCCCTTTTCCGTTCGCCAGGTTTGGGGTTCAGGGTTTTGGTTTGGAGTAAGCCAATGTGGCTGCCGCCTGTCAGGTCACGTTGACGATGCCATCGTCCATGCTGTCTGGCGCTGAGTAGGGCAAAAGCAAGCATGACTCAACGGTCCTCCAGCGAGTATGGTGCAGAATGCAGTTCAGAAACTGCTGACCTAAGCTGCTTGAGTGCGCACAAAGGCCGTGAGATGGACAGCAACTAGCGAAATTAGTATCATCAGTACCTACAAAAACCCTAAACCCGAAACCCCTAAACCTACACTCAGCAAGGCTTGGGTTTGCAGAACTCTGCCATGCTCTTGGTCGCGGACAGGTTCAGATGCCGCCGGAGTGGCTGCCCCGGAGCGGCCTCCAGTCTCTTTGGCACTTTGGGTGGCACTTGACGAACGGTTCGGGCTTATAGGGCTCAGGGTCGCCTCAGGGTTTAGGGGTTTCGGGGGGGCGAAAGCTTGAACTTGTCCATCTTGGTCTCGCAAGCCTAGTCTGACTAGAGACAGGAGTCGATCATAACAGAACCCTCGGCTCTTCCTGCCCCGAGCCTTTGTAGCGGCAAGGGCTTCCTGCAGCACCTGGATGCTGGCAGACCCGGGATGCTAAGTGTGCGACACCTGACAAGCCTCATCCATACGTTCTTCCAGCCCCCTGTATCAAAACAGATCCAGAAACCTCTATACCAGGGAAGCTGGCCCTACTGGAGTCCTCGGCCCAAGCTGAACAAGAAAACAAGGTCAATGCCTCTTTGACCGTCCAAGCCCTCAACGTCTTTTCAACTTCGGGCTACTTAGGACCTGCTTTATGAACATCCATGGCATCACGCATAGGCCCAAGATTGTTCATGCTGCCCCTTGGTGTAAGAGATATCTTGACCAAACCCCACGACGCCAGGACCAAACTCTGGAACCCTATACCCAAATCTGAAGCTAAAAGGAAAACCCTTCAACCCCAATCCCTGCCTGCAACTTGTCGGTTTCCTCGGCTGTTGAGCTTTGGCTGCCGCGGCAGAGGGGGCAGCTCCGCGTGGATCTGGCGCTCGCAATTCGAGAAACTTCCCAGAGAGCCTACATTGAAGCGCTGTGAAGCTTAAACCGAACTCTGCGTCTTTCTGTCAGATGTAGCTAGAATCCAATAGAAGTGAGAATGAGACATGAGATCAGATGATCGGGCGTTATGTGCTGGTTGCAACAAGTTTAAGTTGGGCACTGAAATGTTTTGGGTGGATTTCCGAGATGGGCGCTTGGCATTGTCGCCAACTTTTACTGCGCAAGCAAGCAAGCTTGCATTGCATCCTTCGTCCTGCTGCGGCCAGGCACTTCCTGACAATGACCCGTGAACCCCACAAGGCCTAGCCCTTGACGCTAAACCTGGACACTCAAGCCAACTGCTTCACCCCAGCCTCGTCACCAACTCGCTGGCCGGCACGCCTTCCGGCAGTGTTTCGCCAGTGGCCTCGCGCCACTGAGCAAGACCTGGTCTGGAAGGCAACCCGAAGCACAATGATCATCACTATCACCAAGGCATCGGCACTCCGTGTGTAGATTCCTGGACGGGGCTGCTCGAAAAACACGCGAGACAAGAATTGAAAAGCACTCACCAAGAACGCCCAGTTGCCCAGATCATCTACGGGTACCGTAGATCCTTCTAGAAGGATACCTAGCACATTGCTCAATGACAGGGTATTGGTTTCCCCTGGTATCCCCAAGTGAGGCTCCAATCTCCGAAGACTCAAGCAAAAAGCCCTAAGGACAGGGAGGCGGCATTTCGCAAGCGCATGCATCAACGGATGTTGCAAGCATGTATGTATCAGTTGATGCATGCAACCAGGTTGTAATGCAACAGTAACATCACATAAGGTACAATAGCATCTAATGATTCTAAGATTCTGATATGATAGAACAGGGCTAATACATAATTATAATACCATTATAAAAACCTTAACTAACAGCCTTAAACATACAATAGTACTAGAGAATCACAAAGCATTGGTATATCATACTAAACCAAACCAAGTCCACAAACTAAACCTCGAAAGACCGACACCAACCAGCTACAGAGCTCCTCCCGCAGCCGGAGCAGCAGCTCGCACCCGCCAGAGTCTCCACTGGGTCAAAGCAAACCGGACACGGCCTCCGCTGCGGGGTTTTGGGTGTAGTCTGAGTGCCGTAAAGGCGCCGTAGATTTTTTCGATAATCTGAACGGGGTTTTGGGATGTTGTGGGGGTATTATTTTTGCACTTGCGTAACGGGGTTTATCGAGATGTTGTCGGTCTCATCAGGTTTAAAGCCACCTGCGGCTTTGGCTTCAAGGGCTTATTATTGCTTTACGGTCTCCTGGCACCGCGACCCCTTCCAGCAGATTCGGCCTTCGCCGGATACACAAACCACTGAGCCCCCAAACCCTAAACTCAAGAAGTCATCGATGCCGGAGGCTGGGGCCCGGGCGCTCCGGGACTCTGTCGCACTACAGGGCCCGCACTGCGGCAAGCAGAAATGACCTGAGCTACCAGATAGCTAGAGGCTTTTACGGATAATTTGGGTCTTGCCGGCAGTGACACACGGACACACCTGTCGAGGGTCCCTGCAGAAATCGCAGGTTCTGCATTTCTTCGACTGGACCATTGTCGGAGCTTGATAGCGTGCTGATATGGCTAAGCAGGCCGTAACTTCACCCAAACAGGTATGGCATCCAAAGTTCCAAAATCGTGCACGTGCCCAAACTCTGCAACAACCACTTGTGGAGGCCGGCGAACTACTGACATAAGGCCATGCAGCATGCACAAGCTCAGTAGAGTAGCACACCAAGAGGTGGTTTTGACTTCCGGGTAGCTCATGGTAGCTTCAATTTTTTTAAGCATTCCACACTGGCCCCCTTGACTTGAGATGCTTTTTGTCTCCGCATCGCGCACGGCCGCACGGCATTGATCGCCTACACCCCGAGGGATGGACATTGAGTCTTCAACTCCCAGTCGGGACAGGCTGACAGCATGAAGCGAAATCTCCGAACCGCAAATCCGGCGAGTATATCAGACCTAAATGCACCACATCGCAACTATTGGCCGGGGATGACATCTTGCCGACTATGACTAATACTATGACTATGATGCTTGCCAGTTCACATGTGTGCGCCTAGTGGTGGAGTGCCTGAGATGTGGAAGCACTCGCCGAAAAGTCGATCTGTTTCTGAGCTAGTTGTGGCAGCCGCTGCTCACGGCCAGTTCCAATCATAGATGGCTCTGACCTCGGGTCTACTTACCTTTGGTTAGTAGGGAATGGAGGAGTGGGGTACAATAATAACTACTATTACTACCATTCTCCCATTCCCTACTAACCAAAGGTAAGTCTATCAGCCGATCATCAGCAAAAGACATTTGCACAGCCGCAACGTCTTCGGCCAGGTCGTGAGCTTTGCTTCGGATTCGGGGGCTTCCCTCGTGACCGTGCTCTCAATTCTAGAAAGTAGCTTTAGTCACCATGTCGTGGTCATCATCATCAGTGTAGCTTGGAAAGGGTTCGCTAGTACGCTGAGGCTGGGAGTTCGATGTAGGCTTTACAAATGCTCTGTAGAGGTAGCCGGCTTGGGAGTCTCTCTCTGCGATACACTGAAACTTGGATATCACAAATGACAGTGCTAAGTCAGGCGCCCGACATTTAGACTTACAAGTAGAATCGGCTTTATAGGGAGACGTGTTTAACTCACACATCGCCTAACTGAACCTTTAGTTGAGGCAAAGCAGGCTGGAACTCAAGCTTCCAAACCTCTCTGCCCGAAGCTGCCCATGGCTCCTGCTAGTACAAGCAGTGCTGCTTCTTCTTGGTTTACAGTTTACAGGGTTTGGTAAGAAAACTGCTGCACCGGGCGTCAAACACCCAGAAAGGCTCAAAGCAGGCCACAGCAGCTCAAGTGGAACCACGCAGGATCCACAAGCTACAACAAGATGAAAAAGCTCATCCAAAACCTCCACGATCTGAAATCAGCGATACTGAAGCTGCAATGAGTAGTAGCTAGTATGCAAATTTACCCCTGAAATACATTGTGTACGCATTGTGGCCTGTGTTTATAGCAGCCCCAAAGCATTCGGAGCTTGAAGGGTCTGCCGAGCTGCGATGGAGCCCGGCCCAGCCTGAAAAGGGCGGCTCTACTTGAGTAGTAAGCAGGGCTATAAGTACCTTAATTGGGGTTAGAAGTAGATATAACTGTAGATACCTTTCTTTTGTTTCTTTTAACCCTACTTATAAAGTCCCTGTTTCGTCTCGCAAGGATCCGAGAAACGGTTTGAGGCTTCTGTTCCCAAGGGCTTAGGGCTTCAGTTGTTTAAGGTTTCGGCGCTCGCACTCGAATAATTTTGGGGTTTCAAGGCTTCGGCAGTTTAGGGTATAGGGGCAGGTTCATGTTTGAGGAGAGTGCCAGCGACACGCTCAATAAGCAGCGAAGCCGACCACTAGCTCTTCTTCCCCTTCCTCCCTGCTACTGCTGCTGGTAGTACCTCTGATAATGTTGCGGCGACGACGACTACTGAGTGACACTGACAATCATCGCCTTGCCATCCTGCATTACAGAGCTCCAGGTCAGTAGTTTCCTTCGGTCTGCCAGGCACAAAAGAAGTTATACCACGATCTCACAGACTGTGCCTGGACGTTTCACGATCACAAATGACGCAGGCTTCAAGTTGCTTTCACGTGCCGCTAGAAGCCGTCCTTTTGTAACATAATGTGCTACACAAACGTATGCCTATATAGACATATAAATATATATGTATATATATATATATATATACATATATATATGTCCATACATACATACACACACACACACATAAAACAGAGATACAAACATGTACAAGCGTACCTGTTTGGACAAAGGACACAGTCTGCAGTCTGTTGATCGCGGTGGCTGGGCGCCTGGAGTTCCACGAGGGAAGAGTGCCAAGTGAAGAGCTGCTGGTTCGTGCGGGCAGGTAGCGATTGACCCCAGAACCTCGGTAATGTATGGGGCCTTCATGATTGGAAAAGGGTCCCTTTAGAGGGTCCTTAAAACGGGTTCTATAAGGGTTACTATAAGGGATATAAGGGATATTATGGGGTTCAATATAGGGGCCTGAGTAATTAGTGTCACAATTGTAGTATATGGTTTGAAGTTTGGGGGCCCATTATACTATAGTTCTAATGAGAACCCCCCCAAAATAGTATCGGCAGCCATCCCAAAATCCCAAGTCTACGGTGTCAGGCCATGAAAAACCACGACGTCAACTACCAGCAAAGCCGAAGCAGCTGCGAAACTACTGCGCTGCGTGACGCATTCCCGCATTAAGGGGTTGACGAATGATCTACCCTAAGGCCCCAAAGTAGTTCCTTTTTGGGATTACCTTCTCGGATTCTACATATGAACCCCAAAAAGGAACTACTATGAGGCCTTAGGGTAAAGTACATGTCCTTCCCACCACAGAGAACAACTGGGGGAGGATTCCGGCTCTGCAACAGCCAGAACCCGTCTGAGGCGAGTGCTTGTACAGGTACTTCATGAGCGTGTTCCTTGAGGGTTTAGGGTTAAGGTTTTAGGGTTTAGGGACACCATGCTTCGGAGTTCGCAGGGGCTGTCGAGAGCTCAAAGCAGGCATAGTATAGGGCTCAGGAGTTTAGTGATCGTCGTTCGAGACTGGTCGAGGCATGCGCTGAGATGAGGTCAGCTTCGTATCTGAATGTGTGAACTGTCTCTGCTTTCTCCGAAAGATTTCCTGGCAACCTCACAACATGACTCAGGGCTCAAAACGTCGCATGCACAGCTGGGAGCATACAACACCAAACGATTGAACTTCATCCCCGTAACTGAATCCTCAGCATTCCTCCGCCTGGGCCTACGCATGGACTTGCGCGGTACAAGCATTTGTATATATGTGGAATTTGCAAACATGTGTGTAAAAATCAGGCGAAGAGGAAAATCTAGACACAAACACACACACACACACACAAAACAAAAAAAAGGACACACGGACACACACCAGCAAAAAGTTGGTAAACATCTCCCAATTGGTTTACCAAAAAGCTGCCTTCCGTGCAGCCAAGCGGCTGTGCGTCCTCGCTCAAAGATGCTGCGGCGGCCTTGATCTCTGCCTGCACGCGCTGTCTTTCGTCTCCGGGCTCCTTATTGTGATTTTCCTCAAAGGTGGTTTATTTGGGGGGTTAAGGTATGACTTGACCGAACATCCGAAGCCGTCATCCTGCCACGAGGCCAAAGGTGTACCCTCCCTAAACCCTAAAAACCCCAAACCCTTTAGGTTTTTTTTTTTTTTTGAACGGCCCTTTTTCGACTCGCAAGGATCCCGAGAAGGGCTTAGGGTTTAGGGTACATCCGGAGAGCGCGGAGCCTCCCGGAAGGACGACATGGCCTTTGCTGCGGCAACTGCCACCAAGACCCTTGCTACCATCCCTAATGCACCGTAGTACCTCGCGTTACTACTATTTAGTCTTCTTTTTCTCATTCGTAGTCTTATTACTTATTAATCATTATTAACACTGTTAAATACTGATGATAACATTCTTTGTCTTCTTCTTTGTAAGGGCAGCGAATCTTGCAACTACGAATGGCGAGAGGATCGAAACAAATGACCTCAGCAAACTGCGTGAATGGTCTGGCGGTGTTATAAGTCCCCTAATATGAGTTATAAATATAGTTACCATACTTATAACCCCACTGTTTACTACCCATGAACCTCCAAGTATGGATAAATTCAAGCCAAGTCACTTGTAAAACCGTCTTGGCAGCCTCGTCCCGGGTCTTCACTGTGGCACCTTTATATCATGCTGGAAGGCTGGCTCTTGCAGCTTGCAGCGACTTGCGACATCTCAGTTGTTGAGCTCATAAGCTCAAACAAATGTAGATCTTAATTAAGTTCTGCAGGGGATGACATGATACCAAAACGTGTCGTGTACTCACCCAGCTACTAGTACTAAGACATAATCTGTCGAAGGTCGACAACGGCGCCTAGCAGCTAGCAGTGCTTGGATTCGACTTTCCCTCGAACCGAACACACCCCAACCCTAGGGCTCTCAGGACTCATACTATAAGGCTTTTGGGCCCAAAGACCATACTATATAAGGCTTTTGGGCTATTTTGAGCCTTAGGGCAAGGGTTAGGGGAAAGATCATTTGCGAAATTTCGGCTCCCAGGGTTCAAGAACCCTGAACCCTTGAGGTCTCAGAGTCTATGGCTTCGATCACTCAGGCATGGAGCGCCAAGATGCTATTATAGTGGCCTTCATAATTAGAATGGGGTTTGGGGGTCTATTATACTATAATGTTATCATGAGAAACCCCCCAAAATAATATGTAAAAAGATATTATTACTATTATTATTACTCTTATTATCGTTCTTGTTCTTCGTAATGCCCCTATCTTAGCCAGCTCGAGACTCAACGATGTACTTACAGCAAACACCTACAGCCACTACTACGCTCGGACTCTGGGACGAGTGACGAGCAGCAACTCCCGATCAACAAAAGTAGAGTGCAGGAACTCAAAGCATGTGCCAGGCCCGCAGGCAATGACAGACTTTGCCCTCGAAGTGTGCTACACCGGATGTGCATCAGGGACGCCTGATAGTCCGATGCGGGCGGGAAACCTCCCCCGGCTCAAGCCAAGCTTACTTTAGTTTGTATGAAGTCGGCGAACACCACACTCTAAGCAAATGAAGACTTCGTAAAACTCTCCCACACAAGGCCTGCAGCCTTTAACACACGCGCCTAAACAACAGTTCAACTTCAGCTTTCATCATCACTGAATCAGTTGAGTATCACAGGCATCGGAGTCAAAATGGCTCCTACACCATTGCCGAAGCGCCGTAAGGAGGTTCCTTCAGCGCCTCCGCAAGAGCCTCCTTCGGTTGCCTGTTCTTCAGCAGGCCCTGCAGAGACAAAGCGGTAGCCATGCAAGTTGCGGAGTCTCTTAGAATTTCGGGGCATAGTAGAGGGCATAGGGATTTGGACTTTCGCAACTCGGACGCTCCAGGGTTCCTGATTGCTTCCGCCGTGCGGCTCAGGCAACCCTTGGTTCCTGATCCCAGCCAAGTCGAAGTCACCTTTAATGGCAGGTCTGCAGGCTCTGACATGCTCACTCCAGCCTTCGTGCCCAGATCCTCACCCCCAAGCCCTCTTGCACCGAAGAGTTAGTAATACCAGCTATCAAACCATAATCCTGGAGCTCGATGCCCAAGTCCGAAGCCGCTTCATCTTAGCACCGGAGGCCCCAAACCCCCAAACCGATACAAAAGGCCTCCACCGTTGCTCTGCCTCAGCGAAGGCTCTTGGCTTTGGGGGGTTCTCCATGCATATTATTCGGCTTTGGGATTGCGGACGTAATGTGCCGATATTCTTGGGCTCCTGCTTCAACATCGACAATGATGACATGTACCACAAAACCTATCTAATCACATAGGCGCCTAGTTTAAACAAAAAGTGTGACAGAACAGGACAGGGGAAGTCTCGTAGCCGCCGCATTGGAGCGGGGATGTCAAAATTAGTCAATGGCCCTCAACCCGTTTTAACTCGGGAACCCTGAACCAATGAATGAGGGCTTAGGGAAGTTTTGCGCACGCCCCTTTTGCTATTCCACGAATCTTAAACAGGGCTTACTGATCAGGCTTCAAAGTGCAAGGTTTTCTAAAAACCTAAAGCCATGAAGGAGGCAAGGCGCATCTGGTGCAGCGGGATTGCCAGTCCTCCTCCGAGGCCAGCGCTGGCGTCATCACGACGTCAGCCATGGCGCCGTGCAGTTGCAATGGTGATGTAAACACTGGATTCGGCAATAGGCCCCTTTGCCACTAATTGTCGGGCTTATTGGGAAACAAGCAGACGCCGCGTCCATGTGCTGCATATGTGCTTCCAGATATCAAGCTAAATTGCAGGGATACCTCAATTCACGACAAGCCTCTGGCTTTTTGCTCTAGGTCTAGGGGTCCTCGAAATTGATGGGCCGTGGTTCTTCTCCTAGCAGCATGCAGGTCATCCCCATGCTTGCAAGAGTTGTGCCTTGACACCAGCGGGTCATGCCAGATCTCCTTTCTAACCCTCAGCACTCGCACGCTTAGGAGACGAACAGATACCAAGAGATGCCGTCCACAGCACGAAAGCATCCCTTCTCTAAATGCCGGCAGACGTCTGCGTTCAAGCCCGTGGCAAGTCGACACCATAATAACCCTGGGTCAATGTGAAGCCTTGCACCTCTCTGGGCCCTCTTCTCCTCCGAACTACCGGGGGAACTTCCTATTGGGATTTCTCCGGAAGCAACAATTGACACCGACACCTCGGTTGACATGATGGTTGCGACACCAGGCTGCACTGTAATTTCAGTTACGGTTCTGAAAGGCCTAAATCCTAAACACATATATACTATAGTTAGTTTGTACTTTTTATAAGTATACCATAATTGACCAGAGCAGACCATAATGACCATAATATGCTATATTATACTATAACAATCGACAAGGGTGCGAAAGTAGACCGTGTGATGTCAGTCCATGTGGGGGTTTCCGAAAATAGGGGACCCTAATATAGTACCCTAAATAGTAGGATCCTTACTATCGGGGCCCCAAAATAAGGTACCCCTAATTTTCGGAAACCCTAAACCATTATAGGGCCCTTTATACGAACCCTTATAGTATCCTTATAGTAACCCTTTAAAGGAACCCCCCTAAGTTTCGGAAACTCCGATGTTGAAGTCCGCGCGACCGGGCCCCGAACGGCAGGAGGGGCCTGGACCTCGCATCTCGCAGCGCTCAGCATGTCTGGTTTAGGGGTGTGGGGTTTCCGAAAATTAGGGGTACCTTTAAAGGGATCCATAGGGTTCCTTTAAAGGGTTCCTTGAAATGGGCTCTATAAAGGGTCTGGCTTCCGAAAACTTAGAGGTACCCTTTTTTGTCACTCGTGCTAGAGGTACCTTAGGGTTCCTTTCAAGGGAGACTGTAAAGGTTCCTATAAAGGGATCTATAATGGTCTAGAGTTTCCGAAACTTAGGGATACCTTCCTGTTTAGGGGTAGTATAGGGTTCCTTTAGAGGGTTCCTTAAAGGGTTCTATAAGGCATCTACCGTAGGGTTCTGTATAGTGGAACTGAAAAATATTATACTATACCTTCCTTTAGGATCCTTGTAATAAGGATCCTGCTACTTAGGGTACTATATTAGTGTCATTCGCTCAGCATTTCTCGTTTAGGGGTATGATGTAGGGGCCTTGATAATTAGAATATGGTTTTGGGGCCCATCATGTCATACCAACCTGTGAGAAGGAACCCCCAGAAACATATGGGCAATCATTAAGGCCCCTATTTTATACTATATGAACCCAGACTCTGTTCCTGTTCAGCTGGAAAGCCTGCCACAACATACTATATGGTTGCAAGATAGTGGCTTAGGGTTGAGGGTTTAGGGTTGTATTGTATTCTGCTACATTACGTACTGCCACATCACGTTATCTGATCTTGGATCATATACTTTACTAGCTTTAGGGCAGCTTGAAAGGGGTTTAGGGGGTTGATGTGCAGTAGACGAAAGGCTTAGGGTTAGGCAAACGCTGGGTGCAAAAGGACTGGGCTGCCCTATATAAACATTCGCTTCCTTTTTGAAGCATTGGACCTGTTGGAATGCCAGCACACATGACGATTGCACGTGCATGACACGAAATGACTCTGTACGTTCCTAAGCATCTATATTCTCGCATGTCACGGTATATTGTGGTCTGTTCTGTCGTATTCTGCTGCAAAAACACTACATTACACTGTGTTATAAGTTGAAGCGGAGCTAAGCGTTGCTTGCGGGAGGCATCTGGGGGCCGCACTTCGACCGGGAGCTGGCTGCCACTGGTCAGGCCTCGCCGCTTAGCATGCACAACTGCAGTGTTGTTGTAATTAGGATAGGGTTCCGCGAGAGAGCTTTAAGAGGGTAACGATGTGGGTACAGTGTGGGGTCTTAACAATTTGAAAAGGGCTTTGGGGTACTGTGCTTGAAGTCCTGCATTATACCCCGAATATACCCATGCCATTCCCATGCCCCTTTGCTCGGGTCCCTGGACCGGCGGGCGTGCGACCAAGCGCCGCTCCGTACCCCAATTCCGTCACCAATGCAATGACAAAAGGTGGGGGAGAGGGAGGGAGAGAGAGAGAGAGAGAACTAGATCCATACTCTGGAAGCTACCATCCTTCTGACTGGAACTAGCCTCTCTCCCCTCCGGACTCAACCGAAAACCCTCAAAGAATCCCAACACCTACACTTGTGCCGCATTCCTACTTGGAGTTGCCGTCTCCGGGCCCCGGGCGCGAGCGTAAGTCGCTGAGCTCCCGCGGAATCAAAGCCCTTTGCCACAGTCTTGGGTCCTGAGCCGGCCCAACAGTCGGTTTCGGATCCGGTTGATGATATAAATCCTGCATTACCCATATTAAGGAATATACCATAATTCCCATAGTTTAGGGTCCTTAAGGTAATGCAGGATTTATATCATCAACCGATCACACTCGCACAATCCAAGTGAGGCAGGTGGTTTCGGATTTAAGCTTATACTATCAGGGAGCGGCACAAGGCGCCATGTTACTTTGCACTCTCAACAGTGGCGGAAACAAGCGCGCCGGAAACGATTCTAAGTTGGACAGGATTTCACTCAGCTTTTATCATGATTTTAGTGATCATCCTCTTCCTCAGCATCGCCATCAAAATACCGTTGTGCACTACCATGTTGTGGAAAGGCAAAACTGCTGTAAATACCTGCGTTTTGGGCATGCTCGCACAAGGCATGAATGCTTGGAGTAGTGCGTCTTATGCCAGAATGGAAATGTCAAACATCCATCGGCAGTATGATGTGTAAAGCGACGAAACGCTGTAAATACCAGCATTTTGGGCATACTCGCACAAGGCACGGACGCCTGGTACAGGGCACATTATACCGGCAATGTCAAGCATCCTTTCTGCAGCATGCGGTAAAAATACGGCGAAGCTCTGTAAAATACCAGCAGTTTGGCAGTTTGGGCATGCTCGCGACAGGGCACGACAGGGCGTCAACGTCAAACACCCTCCTTCAGCCAGTGTGTTACATGATGTGTGACAAATACCGGTGTTTTGGGCATGGTAGCCGCTGGAACGGAAGTCATCATCCCCACCCTCAACCCCATGGAATCATCGTAAATGTCAGAACATGCTAGAATACCGGGAAAGTAAGACGGCGCCCTTTGCGCCCGTCGCCCATGGTAAGGGGTTGCTTCCAGGAGACGGTTTTTTGGTTTAAAGGCTCAGGGCTAAACGAGGGATGAGTGGCCGCGGTACCAACTTTGAATGAGTTCGCAATAATGTTAGTCATTTGAATGCATAGGGTGTTGGGGCACAGTATAGTATAGTCTGACATAGCAGGAACCCTTAAGTAATAATTTGTACAGTAACCATTCCGGACTTTATGGTAGCTTGAGCAGCTCTTCTTGAGGACGTTCTGCTGTCAAACCCGTTCTCAGTGCGGGAGAACTACCCCGAACAACTTCTAAGGCATCTGCATCATCCGGTATCCGCAGAACCTGGCTGATTCGTTGTGCGTGCACTCAAACTTAAAAATTGGAAAAAAGAGCTGCCCCAGGCTGTCAAGCTCTTTTGGGGCACCTCACGGAATTTCGCGTCGGTATCTGGATGTGTCAAGTGCGTTTGCTGCGGGATCGCTCACTCAAGTTCATGCCGTGTAGGGTCAAGCTTCACACCTACGTTCACACCATTCGGAAAAAATGCAGGGTGCAGCTCCTCGCATCGTGAGGCTTTCGCATGTCAGCGCTTCAGAGAGCTGTGAAGACACGGCGGGCCCGCTCAACCCTAAAAACCAGGCCCTTCCCAACACCCTTCCGTAACTACAGGAAACCTTAAAGGATCCGCATACCTAACATAGCACTCTAAATTGTAGGATCCTTCTTGTAAAGACCCCAAGATAAGGTACCCCTAATTTCGGAAACTCCCATATACTTTGAACCCCTCCCCGAAGTTTCAGGAGCCACCCGCAGGAAGACGAAGAGCAAGTGCTTGCAAGCCGCCTTTGCCTGGCCACTTCTTGGGGTTTTGGCGCTCACTCGGCTTCGGCGCTCCCACTCGGGGGCGAAGCATGTGGTTCGGAGTCTGTTGAGTGAGACAAATCTAGAGGTACGGAGTTGCAACAACATTCAGAACGCAAACGCAGTCCAAGACACGAACTTCATGCTTTCAATCTGCCCCCGCGAGATCCCCAAGCAGGATCTCGAGGGCTACAAACGGCAGATCACATCGCAGGGCATAGGGTACCGCTTAACGGCCCTAGAAGATATAGCAAGGGGGATGGTTGAGGTACTTGCCGTGATCTGTGTGTGGAACCTTGTACAAGTTCCACCTTCAAGCTTTACACCACTCCTATGGAGAAAGGCAAACTATAGAGGAGGTTGGACCTTAGGGCGGGAATGCCCTGGGGTACAGGGGTGGCCTAGTGAGAACAGTTGGGGTCCAGTCTTTGAGTATGAGATTTAAGCTTAAGGTCAATTTCTCAGATTTAAGCTTAAGGTCAATTTCTCTGGGTGTTTGGAGCCTCTGTTTTCTTGAACCCCTTTTACCAGTAATGTCAGTACTGACAATATCGCATCAACTGTCCCGCTGAACCCTCCACATCAGTTTGAGCAGCACCAGCAGAACGAGCAGCAACGCGGAGCGTCGTCTTCCGATGTCGGCACCATGTGCACAGTTGATGTTGCCGATCATGGTCATCGCGATTGGTGGCGCGGCTTCCTCTGATGTCAGCACCATATGCGCAGTGAATGTTGCCTCCATGTCCATGGTCGATTTAGGGTTTGTTTTGTTTTAGGTGGGTTTGGGGGTTTAGGGTGTTTAGGGTCTGGGCCTTCCGGTTCACGGATTTTTCCATCCTACTTCGCAAGGACGAGGCCCGCAGTTGCAGGGTTCACGGATTTTGACGTCAGGATTTGGGGGTCTTGGGTTTCAACAAACCGCCGGCTTTGAAATTGAGCGGTGACGCGCATCACCGAGCCTTGAGAAAGTCCGGGCAGGTGCACACGACCCGAGCTCCTTCAACGCGGGACACGAGTTTGGCTCAGTCTGCAGGCTCAAAAATCAGAAGGTTGTGTTCATGATATTATAGCTCTGTGTATGTACGATTCAAAGCCATTTACTTCGGCTTCTCTGTGATGATGATCAGGCACCCCCGTGTGTACATTGCCACCATTTTCACGCCGTGGCTTTGAACGGGACACTTCAAGACAAGCAACTGACACCAAACTGTCCTATACGGACGTCATAGACATTGCCCGTGTGGCCGAGTACCTCAGTTCAGTGCCGTAATCGGAACGTGCCCATGGTCAATGGGCCGGGGTAGGATTTAAACAGGTAGCTCAGTGAGTGAGCTTGGCATCCCCAAACAGCATGAAGGCGAGCCTGGAAAACTCCGAAACGGGATTTGACACATACATCGCCTGCTACAAACAGTCACTCCAAACTTACCGAAGGTCAGTAGTGTACGACATCACAGGACCTGCCCGGGGGCAGGAAGCCTGCAGCAGCCATGTTGAGACTTATGGCGTAAGAGAAGTAGTGCACACTATCTCGAACGGGGTCTTGAGATTCTGAGGCTCGTCCATGTCAAGTGTAAGATTGCGTCCTTGGGATGGTCTCAGGCACATAGAGCTCAAGGTACAACCAGCTTTGTAGCCGTCTACCCGATACTCAAACCATCGATGTATATAAATGGTTCAACATCGCAGATCACCGAGTTGCAAGCCCGAAACAAGAAAGCATCACGCGCCCTGAGGACGAAGCGGTTGCCGTAATTTCACCTCGCGCAGCAACCTGCACAGCTGCTCGACACGCCATGAACTTATCGAAGCCAATGTTGCGGACCCGTCTTCCGGCGCCGGTAGTGGAGCTTAGGCCCCGAAGACAGCAGTCACACGAAAATCACACCCATGGCGGGGACGAAGTAGGACAAGAGGTCAGGCGAAGTGCAGAAGAAATCAACAGAAGACATCAAGCCACCACACTGACAGTTTAGCAATGGCGAGCAAAACGGAAGCCGTGAGCTCTTGTGGTGTTCGGGGTCCGTTTCTCGAAACACGGGCGGCTCGCCGAGCAGATTCTGTGGTACTATAGTGGCCATAATAAATAGGAAAGGTTCTTGGGGCCCATTATACTATTAGTTGTAATAAGAAACCCTGAAGAACCTTAAACCTGTCTAACACCCAAAGCCCTAAAGCCGTAAACACCCAGGTGGCCTCGAAGTTGACGAGAAGCAGTCGGTGCTCTTTCGCCTCCGTTGCAAGCTCTGGTGGGAGAAGGTGTCAAAATTATGATCCTTTTTGGGGTCCCCAATATCCTACTAATATTTCAGGTACCCAAAAAGGGGCGGAAGAAGCGGGCCCAATTGAAGCCCTAAACACAAACTCCAGATCCTCTAGGCCTTTAACACAAACTCCCGCTTCGACAGCACGTCGGTGGGTCGGCTAAGGTCAGGGAGTCTGAAAGTAAATGGTTCTTTGCCAGCTTGGGCAATAGACATTGCGGTTGAAAGCAGAGGGGGGGGTTGCAGCCTGAAAGTCTCGACTCTTGGAAAGTCAGGCTCAGGATTCCCAGTATACTTGCAGAACAAACCCGACCTCACCCTAAACCATCACGGAAGATTCCTTGATGACTCCTTGTTTTCGATAGTCCAGGGGTCCCTCAACCCCTGAGTGCTGTGCCCGATCGATGCGCTCGCGGACTCGCTTGCTCCTAAGCTCTACTGGTTCAGATTATATGCATACTCATATTCATATATATATATATATATATATACAGATAGATAAATACATAGATTTTTGGTCATTAGCATCTCCTTGTTTACTTCTGTATATATATATATATATATATATACATACAATATGCATACATCCGTACATGCGTACTTACATACATACACACATACATACATACGTACGTACATACATACATACATACCACGTGTATATATATATATACATATGTATGTACGTACACGTGTTGTGCATATGCCAAATGCACATATATACATATGTGTGCATATATTTACATATATACATACACACACATACATATGTGTATATATATATGTGTATATGTGGTTTGGGGGTTTAGGGAGTTGCGGCTCTAGGCTTTGGGGTGTTATAGCGAGTCGCGGCCATCAGAGCTATAAGCACCACAACTGTAGCTACAGTTCCTTGCTATCCCCAATGAAGGTTTTTAGAATCGAACAAAGCCAGCCACAAACACCAGGCTATCTTCGCTCTCCCAGATCTGGCGGTCCTAGAGGCCTTCACTGTGACATGGACCCTGAACAGACCTGGAAGAACTTGAGACCCAGCGCCAAAGCAACAATCCGACTGAATGTCCGCCTACATGAGCCATGGAGCTAAGCAGCCGGTTGATTACCTGTAGCCCTGGCCGCTTGATTGCGAAAGCCACACTATCACCACCTGCACCTTGACTGTCATCAAGGGTGCGCAATAAGAAGCCCAAGTGAGCCAGCTTTTTCAGAAGACGAAACCCCAAAGCCCAGGACACCCGGCGGAGTGGGCAAGAATCGCTCCAGGCGCCCCTGCCCATGTGTTGAATCCAAGCTTGGGGATGGGATCTTTAGGGTTTAATGCTCTCTCCTTCAAGCTTACTTAATGTAGGGGCCTGAATAAATAAAATCGGGTTCCATTTAAGGGTTCCTTTAAAGGAATCTATGATTGGGTTCTATAACATAGAAACCCCAGTAATTAGAGTAGGGTTTTGGGGTTTTTCCGATAGTCATATTAAGCAACCCATACAATTATACTGGTAATTATTTGGCCCCGGTGTTTGAAGCTGAGTTGAGCTATCGCCACTGCGATCCGGGAAACGATAAGATGGAATCTGGATCTCGCAACGATTCGGTCCACAGTATGTTCAACGCGCGTATGCGATGTGTACTGCATGCAAGCATCTCCTGTTGAAGATCCGCACACCTCCGACCACTCCACCCACAAGCCACGAAAATGTCCCCCAAACTGTACACCCTGCACCTCCGCACCATGGTAGGAAGTTCTCCTGCAAACTCTCTCGCACACGGACGCCCCAAGTTCTGATCGCCTGGTGGCGGCTAGTGGCCACCGGTGACAAATCCAAGATACAAGTGACAGCGATGCAGAACAGGGTGCAGTGCAGGATGCGCACACAGACACACACGAACACACACACACACACAACACACACACACACACACACACACACACACACACACACACACACACACACACACACACGCACTGGCTGTGAGTCAGTCTTGCGATTCCGTCCTTCGCTTCGCAGGCGTGGAGTGTGCTCCCGCCTAAGTACGGGGCTAGAGACAGTAAAGGCAGTAAGGATGTTGCAATAGCAATAACACTAATGAATAGCAGTAGACGTGTAATGGGACCCGCAGCCTGATCAATGCTGCGACTGAGAGGTGGGCACTAGCACGGCCCTTCGTCTTGCGCCTGGCAGGAAGTAGGCGTTCGTAACCCAAGGCACAGACGTATGTTTCCAGTTTTCTAGTTTCGAGTTGCCCGCAGAGCCGGTGGCAAACACTGACTATGTTCTCAATTTCATCGTTGAGGGGAACACAGGACCGGCTCATTGGATGCATGAACTACACTACACAATAATTGAGCAGAGCCTGGCATAGCCGTCATAGCCATGAAAATGCCTACCAATAACGTCATTGTAACCGTCGTCGCTGTAGAGGTACCGGATGCACCGTTAGCACTCGTTGAAACAGCAGCAGCAGCAGCAGCAGCAGCGGCAGCAGCAGCAGTAGTCACAGTAGTAGTTTTGGTTGTTGTAGCAGAAGTAGCACCAGCCGGACGAGGAAGAACAACCAGCAACGGCAGCTGCAATCCTCACGACTCACTGTTGAGCAAATGCTGTAGATACTCAGGCATTGGTGATAGTAAGCCTGAAGATCATGCCGACGCAGCACGTGCGAAGCATCTGTCCCTAATGTTGTCTTCTTAATTCTGCTCGGCGATAGACATGAATATGAGTTTCTTCAAGTAAATGCATTCTTCGCAAAGCTAGAGGGCCGTAGCACAGAGGGGTCGCATGGACCGGAGGTAGATGGCTCGATGCTCGCTGAACGTTTTGGGAACCAAGGGCTGCCTGCTGTGTTCAGGTTTAACAAGCTTCTTGGATTAACCTATACAGTAGGCCTTGCTTCCCACCTTCCTCGTAGTATTCATTAGTCGTCCGTGCTTCCTTGCTTCCCTATCAGGGCCCCCCACTTTGCAGGGTGACCATCAGATTTACATAAACCGAACATAGGTCCGCTCGGCCTTGGCGTCACTGGCTCGGAGGCACCTTGGGCTGCGCGTCTCTGCCCCACCCCGACCTCCTGCATCCCAAACCTGCAGCACAGCCTGTCGTTTTGAAACGTGATCTGGAATCGACCAAACACTTTCGTTCAGAATCATGCAGCTCCGAATGAACCCGTGAGCCGTTCACATCTGAAGCATTTCATGAGCATGTAAATGTGAAAGCCTCGCACCGCAACCGCAAACCCCGCAAGCCCGGGCTGCCGAAGCCCTAAAGCCCAAAGCCACAACACGCTGCGAAGGCACCTGGTGCATCTTCTCTACCGGCCTCGTCCCTGCAAGCGTCGGGTAAATAGGAAAAAGAATTGGTGATATCAGTCTGAAATGTGCATGGTATCGTTGGCATTGGCGATATCGTGTTTCTTGTGCTGTGTTGCTTATTGCCTCTGGTTCGGCTCATGGTTATGCCGTATGCGCATCGGAAGACACATCGTGCGGATTCTTGAAAACTGCGCCACAACGGCGACCTCCACTATACACAGTACGACTGCTGGACTCTCCTAGACATCTCCTAGACTGCTATACTGCCAGGACGCGGCTGATATCTGCACGAGTGAACAACTAAGAGTTGCTACCAATGCTGACACCTTGGAATGTCACATGTGCGAGATAACGAGCAGGGTACCTGCGTCCCCACACCAGCTTCGCAATACCTGGCTATAATACTATAAAGTACATCCCATGAATTAACCCTCAAGAAGATCTCTGAAAAATCCCACTTTCGAAGATGCTCAGCGGCGCCGACTGTTCAACGTGGAACCAGCCGCCACAAGTCAGGACGTGGCTCGCTGGGTGAAACTTCGACGGTCCGGACGGAGTACCAACCCTGGGCCCAGAGAGCCCAATGCTCCACTCCCCGTAGTTAATACAAGGGCCTTACTCATCAGAAGAGGGTTTTGGAGCCCGTTATACTACAAGTTTCATAGGGAACCACCCAAAACAGTATTGGTAATTATGGGCCCCTATATTAAGAAACAGGCTGAGGCCTTTTGGATGGGTTTTTGTGGGGTTTCGACGCTCACACTCGCACGCAGCAGGCAAGGCTCCACATAGTCCATTGTGGGGTTTAGGGCTTGGGAATCGGAGCTCGAGGCACCTTGAATCGGACTCTCTGTGGTTAAGGGAGGTTCTCGTGTGAAGAGTATTGGGCTCTCAGGGCGTGGCTTTCGGAAGGTGCTCCTGTCGACTTCAGGGAAGCTACAGACCACACAGCTTCTCTACCAACCATCTTCATCCGTCAGTCTGAGCTTCGAAATCTAAGCGCCGTATACCGCAAACCGAAACAAAAGGACCCTGGAAAAAAGCTTGAGGATGCTGTTTAGCTTCCCTTACGCTGGTCAAGACTCTGCACATGGCGGCTGCTCTAGATTATGGCCCTTTCCCCTGCAATCCTTCGTTGCATAATGCACCAGTCTAGACAACAATTTGGGTGTGTGCCGGCAAGGTTCCAGCTTGCCGGCACAACAAACCCTAAACCCTAACCTTTTACCTAAACCCTAAGACAACATAAAGGGCCATAATTTACAAGCGTCTCCCAAGTCCTGCACTTGGGAGTTGCAGACTTTTCGAACCCGGCGGCTGGAACTGAAACCCTTGCGTCGCATCAACAGCGAATGGCCAAGGTCCTCCCCACGGGCCCTGCCTCCAAGGCTTGGCCAAGGGGGGGTAATATAGGGGCCTTAATGATATCATTCTATTATGGGTAATTCATTTTGGGCCCCTGCAGTGCAGTAAACTCCGTGGCGACTCAAGACCTTTAATTGAACTACCGGCAACCGTATCGTAACCTGCCGCAACCCAAGGCCCAGCCAACCGCACTTTACGGGAGCGCCACAAGATGGATGGACCTGGTTTATTTCGAGGCCCCGAGTGGCTAACCTCCTCCACGTGCCCTCAGGGCAGGCGTGGGAGGCATCAAACGCTTATCCTTCTTCGGGAGGGTCCTCTCGTCAGGGTTGCGGGTCGAGAGCTTGGGGTGAGTTCAGGGCTTCGGGTTATTTCAGAGGGACGCTCCCTTCTTCAAGCACTCGAGAGGCCCAAATAAGAACCCGCGACGGTCCTCAGCGCAAAGCTTAGGGGGTTGGGTGTGGGTCTGAATCTACAGGGACCTTTTCCAGAAACCAGCAAACTTTTACCGCTGTGCCGTTTCCACCGTCTCCTTATTTAGGCCCCTGCGGTGCTTCTAGTGGTCTCAGTGTGCACGTTGCACATCATACTCTGCCCATCCAACCCTCCACGGATGCGTTGCAAAGCGCAAACTTCTGTCTGGCTAGTTGCGAGGTCAAGAGAGCCAGCAGAGTGGCAGGGCTGGGTACGCTGCCCTAAAGCAATTCAGTCTTGTGCTCTGTTCAGTGGCCTTGCCAACATCAGGTGTTCGGCACGAGTCCACTTGAGCACCTGTCAGGCAGCAAGTCAATCAGCCGAGGAATGAGGTGTGAGTTCCCGAATAGGTTCGTGGGCGCATTCCGTGTGACTCTTGGCAACGAGCTTCTACGAATACCCTGGCATGTTTTTAGGACATCAGAACCTTCAGTGTGGCGCTACATCTGCTAATTGGTCAACAAGCAAAAGGCAGCAATGGCAGTAGCAGTAGCAATGGCAGTAGCAGTAGCGGTAGTAGCAGCGGTAGTAGGTGGTAGTGGTAGTGGTAGTGGTAGTGGTAGTGGTAGTGGTAGTGGTAGTGGCAGTGGCAGTGGCAGTGGTAGTAGCAGTAGTAGCAGTAGTAGCAGTAGTAGCAGTAGTAGTAGTAGCAGCAGCAGTAGTAGTTGTTGTAGAACTAGTAGTAGTAGAAGCAGCAGTAAGAAGCAGAAGCACGGCCGCAGTGCAGCCGTCGTCCAAAACAACAACAGCCTCTGGAAGGGCAAACACAGCAGTACCCCACGCATCACAACCGCGGCCACGACATACTATGAGAACGGGGTGGAAAACAAAACTTGAACACTGGCACATAAGCACAACCGAGACAGCCAGCCTCTAGTGGCCCGACATGAGGACGGCCGTGGTGGCAGACGCGCAGACCGTGTTCTGCTGCTCGTCGGTCTCCAAGCCTGAAAACTGGACCTTTGCGGACAAAAGGCCCCATACCACGGATGCGGATGTAGGGTTTGGGTTAGGGTAACCAGGATGCCTGACTGGCGCTAGCAGATGTGACTTGTTGATGCAAAGGCTCAGGCTTAGGAGCTAGCCCGGGAAAAGCAAGAGAAACATGTGCCTCTCGCGAGTCCACCTCTAACAAAACCTGGCTTCTGAGCAGATTGCAACGAATTCGCATCCGGAATCTCACAAACTTGTATCTGCGCCCGAAGGCATTTAGGCTTTAAGCAAAGAGCCTTGATGATTCCTGTGTTCGCAGCATGGAACTTCTTCCTCCATATCCTGGCAGGACAACTCCACATACTCTCAGCTCGAACCTCCGTAATCTTGCACTCTTCAACCCTAAACCCCTACCCCCAACAATACCCCCAATCCTACCCCCAACCCGACCCCCTAACCCCCCCACCCTACCTGCCCACCCCCTACCCTACCCCCTACCCTACACTTCACTGCCTAGAGCAGAAGCCGAAGCTCCAGCTAGCACATCGAGGCATCACGCCGAACGCTGCCCCAGCTGCGAAAACTGGCCCTTCTCTTATACTAGATACTAGACAATATATTGTATCCTAGTGGCCACCACGTGGCATTGCTCAACACACTGAACTGAACACTCTTGCTGGCGTCCTTGTCGCCCCAGCTTGGTCTTGACCCGCGAACTTGAGGAACGTAGCCTGCCGTCGAAGACTCTTTGCCCTTGAGGCGAAGACGAGAGATCAGGACATGTTACCCTAACCCTAAAGCCCTAAAACCCATGTTACTCTCTTCCCATTGTCTCAAGGTCCGGCGACGCACGTCTAGCCAGGCTACGACCTAAACCCTCTCCCACAATGATAAGCAGCTGAGCCCTTAATCCAAGCCTCCAAAAGCCCAACCCTTAACCTTGAACCTTGCCTTGCTTATCTGCAACAGCTCGCACACCGTGGCGGTTTGGATCGTCAACGGCGATCTGTACCTCGGTCAACCAGCATGCCGCTGATACTAAATGATACTAATAGGTATCTTTCCTGCTATAAGTCAATGTCAAGGCGGAAACCCCGAAATCAAAAGGCCAAAATGGCACCACTTGGGACCTAGATACGGCTCGGGTGTGGTCAATGTCTCCCGATCAACGATCGTCGGCGCCTGAGCTCGACCTGTGCACTGGGCTGCACGAAAGCAGATTCAGGGCTTTCAACATATGGGTGTACGACGTTAAGCCACATTTCATATCAGATTTCTCTTGCTTGCTTGCTTGCTTGCTTGCACGGGTGTGGGACGAGAAGGTTCCCTGAGCATCGTGTCGCCGCCTTGTCCAGCTCGCATGCTCCATCCCCCGAAGTGTGACCGCTACCAGGCTAAATCCACTTCTTGTGGATTTCTCTCTCTCTCTCTCTCTCTCTCTCTCTCTCTCTGCCCTTGCATCCAAAGACGGGTCTAGCTGCGCCAGGCAACGCATGAGGTTCGGCAGTCCTTCAGGCCCCTCATGAAACGCCCCTCAAGCATGAGACCGTTCCGACATATGCCCTATCTGATTCGGGTGTCTGAAACTGCCACTTCTGGTAGTGGTTGTAGTAATTCTCGTTGTTGATGACGATTGTGGTCCCAGCCAACCAAACAACCAGTGCAGCTCAACCACGGGAACCGATAGAAATTTCCACGCCTGCTCCTTCTGTGGTCATGATTCTGTCGCCGTTCTCCTGGGATCAACTCTCCCACTCGAGGAATGCACAGGTTTTCAACATCCGAGGAAGCAGGTGCCGCTACATGACCCAATGCCTGTAGAAACGGCACCGTCGCCCCTAAAGACATACACTACTCGTTATCTCAAAACGCGGATGTGTTGTCAAACCTCCCATCATGTTTTGCGCTGCTCACGAACAACCTCGAGCTGAGCTGAAATTGCCGCCAGGGCGCATCCAGAAGCTGTAGCCGACCAGAACACTTGATCCACGCATATTCGGCGACCTTTTTCAAGCTTGTGGGGGCTTTGGCCATGTTGCAACTGTGCCGCGGCGGTGGCTCAGTGCATTCAGGGTAACCCGTAATGCATGGTGATGAGTCTTTCAGTCCGTGGGCCCCTGGAGCACTTGATGATAAGGGATAACTCCACCTATAGTACCATTGCATCCCCTGACCCATCTTCCATCTCCGGCCGGCCATGCCGTCTGAGTGGGCGATCTGCTTAGCACGCAGGGGCCGAAGCTCCAGCACTCTTTTTGCAAGCACTCTAAAAGTTTGAACTCCCGGATTACTGATTAGTAACTCGGATTATCAACCTGGGTTCTATCCACGGCCAGGCGCGAAACTAAGTTCAACTCGAACCTCTGCCGTGCCCTTCCTGTTGCCTTCATGCAACCTGCTCCCCGTCAAACAACAGACTCTGAAAGCTCAGAAGAAACCCCAATTCTAACACCCAGGAATTACCAGCCTGCCCCATGGTGCAAATAACCACACCGGGCATGTGGTCCTGTAGGTGGGATGCCGCACCTGAAAGCATGTTTCGGGATTTACGTTGGGCCACTGACGGTTTGTGCAGCAGCAGATCAACTTAAGACTTCAAGACAGCGCCGTCATCTACGTCTATGCCATATTATATGGGTGTTTCCGAAAATATAAGTAGGGGTACCTTATTTTGGGATCATCATCATATGGATCCTACTATTTAGGGTACTATATTAGGGTCCCCCATTTGCGGGAACTTCCATATGAAGCCTCAGCCGGCCCTGGTATGTAATGGCATGGTCGCATGTTTTTTCCGCTCGAACCCCGCAGCATGTACGGGATTGCAGGCAAGGCGCAAATTTCCTGGATGGCACCCTTACCTAAGTCCTTGATTATGTCGAGGTTTTGCAAGTGGAAGGAAATCAGCATGTTCTGGACCTCGTTCTTCAGTACCTGCGAGGTCAACGGGAAGATGGGGGCTGTCAAAGGTTAGATGCAGCGGGGCTTCTCGACAGCCGATGCGATGAAGAATGCGTGATTCGGAATTGGTAGCGGGATCTACATAACAGACCACTTTCTGAGGGTGGTATGCCAGTGCCGCAAGATGACGGTGACACGAACGGCAGAATAACCCCTACCAGCAAACACGACATGCGCAATCGCCGTCGTGTCTTTGCAACACAATACAGGAATGACCAAAAAACATGAAACGACGAAGAACGACTGTCGCGAGAGTGATTCATACTCACATCCATCCCAGCGTATATCTGCGAAAGCATGAGAGAAATCCACATGGAGCGAACCAAGGGACAGTGGGGTGCAAGGACAGACAGGGTAGGTATGTACTGGAGCGGTATAGCGACAGCAAGGGAAGAATTGCGTGCCCACCAGGACCAAACGAAGCAAAAGGACGCAAAAAAGAGAGACACCGACAGAAACGGATTGAAGGCCCACAAACGTGCTTGCCGTCCTTCCGAAGACGAGGTCCCTCCCTGGGCTCTCTGACTGACTCTGCTGGGATTTCCTTAACATTGGGGCATTATAGGGGTCTTTTGTCGAGGGGGGAGTTTCCGAAAATAGGGGACCCTAATATGGCACCCTAAATAGTAGGATCCTTATTATGAGGACCCCCAAATAAGGTACCCCCCTATTTTCGGAAACTCCCAGGCGGCCTTGGGTCTCCCCCTGTCTGCAACTGGGGGTTTCCGAAAATTAGGGGTACCTTATATGGGAGTCCTTATAATAAGGATCCTACTATTTAGGGTACTATAGTAGGGTCCCCTATTTTCGGAAACTCACAACTGGCGTCCGTCACTGAGTTCCTGGCGTCCGGCAGTTTCTCCATCAGGTTTGTCTCTTTCGCTAAGATGCGCCGGCGCTCGAACAGGTGTGCCTTGGGCAATAGGGCTTGATGGGATGCATTCGGCGGCAACACTCGTAAACTCGTAGTTCAAGCGAAACTCCGTAAACGGGTGGAGGGTTTTTTTAAAGGTTTGGCGGACCAGGTCTCTTTGAAAGGTTTGGCGGGCTATGGGTTCGTTTGTAAGGCCAGCTACTACCCACCACGCCCCCACTCACCAGGCCCCACCCACACCCCCATCCATACCCACGCTCACCCACCCCCCACCCCACACCCCCAACCCCACCCCCACATCCGCACCTCTTGAGCGGACCGAGGGACCGCGGGACCAGGAGACCACAGGACCGGAGGACCGCAGGACCAGAGGACCACCCCTTGGCCAAACCTTTTCAAGGACAGCCTATAGCCAAACCTTTAAAAAAAACCCTGGCCCTGTAAACGGAAGCAAGCAAAAGATGACAGGTGCTGTTCAGGTCAAGTCAAGGCATACAGTGGCCTCTACAGCTCCCGTCACTGTCCTGTGAGTAGAAGCAGAGAGCCCTGCAGCAGTAACGTGGCATCCTCCGACTGGAGCGGCGTTGAGGCACCGATACTTCTCACGCATGACTCCCGACTGGTCAAGCATTCCAAGAGATTGTGTTAAGAAAGATAGTTGCAGAGTGTGTGGCTTGAGTTGGATGCATTACAGTTCGCACGCGACCCAAGAGTGATTAGGGATGAATTCCTGAAGCTGCGCCTGGGTCACCAGAGCCCCGACGACTTCCTCTAACCCTGAAGCCTCTGGACATCAGATCCTTTTGGACTTCAAAGGTACGATTCTATTCAGGGATTCCAAGAGTTCTCTAAACTCAACAAAACTCCTAGGAGCTGTGAGGGAATCCAAAAGGAACCGAACGCCGATGTCTCGTTTCTGAACCTGGGTGCCAAGAAGGCCTTGACGCGCTGCTCTAGCGGCTTGGCTGCCTCAAACCTCCAAGGGATGCGATTGTCTCTCATGAATGAAAGGGAGGTATATACACTTACTTTAGGTATTGTTTACCCATTTTTAGGCGATTATTGGGTAGGGGTCCCCTTCGATTGAAGGCTTCCTCGGGCCATGCTCGTCTGAGCAACTATGGTGGAGGCACAGTCCCAGAAGCAGCACTGAATGCCAGGGCGATGGATTCACATTTGCCGCGTGTACTTGGCTAGGGACTACGGTATCCGTTTCCATGTTACTCCTACAAGGCTTTGTGTTCAATCTTGGGGTGGATAGAGAAAAAAAGATGCTGCTGCATTTCTGCGAAGGGCAAACATTGCTATCAACATCTTCAGAATCTACCTCCTCGGTAAGGGATCTCAGGTACTGGCAACTCTGGGTGTCCTTGCTGCAAGCTTGAACCAATCGGGGCTGGGGAAGAGGATCTAGATTTAACAACCGAGGGCGAATGAGGTTGGAGGCTTTGTTGGTGGGAGCTTATACACCCCGTGAAGCCACGATTGCGAGCCGGCTTCCCGCCCACTGCGCCTATTGAGATACATCCGAACAAAGAACATCTCGTCGTTGAAGCTGCGACCCCGCTCAAAGATCTTGAAGTAGGCCTGCCAGAGAAGTGCGAGAGTCAAAAGCTCGCGCCGTACTCAGCAGATCTCAGCAGACTTAGCACGGCTTGTGGCATCACAGGTTAGTGAGGAGTCGGTGCTTGTACCCATTCTAATTGGATCCTTCGGCTAGGGAAGCTGGCTTTCGATTTGCTCCGGAAGGGGGTTTTGCTGTCCAGCTGCCTACCCGGCCCCATGCCTGCCACAACGCAATGTGCCACCTACCATTCTCAGCCTGCGTCAACGACGCAACGGATACGGCAAAGGCGGAGAGCGCAAAGAACATGAAGAGCAGTACAAAGATCCGCTCTGGAAAGTTCACCTGTACCGAGAATGCATGCTTGGAGTCACAAAAGCCAGCAGCCGTCGAACGTGCAGAACTAATATGGGGGCCTTAATAATTAGAATAGGGCTTTGAGGTCCGTTATACTATATACATATATATACACATGTATAAGTTATAATAAGGAACTCCCAGAACAGTATTGGAAATTATTTTGGCCCCTATATGAACAGCAAGCCACAAGCAATCCCGATCTCCTGAACCCAACGCTTCGAGATCAGAGATCCTAACCCCCCTCCCCGACCCGACTCTTCAGCTTCCGAAGTAATCAAATCAGAGATCCACACCCCCCCCCCCCCACCCTAACCTTAAACTTTTCCCCGAAGTCATCAAAAACGGAAATCTCGGGCCTTAAACCTGAAGGCCCTAAACCCTCAAGGCCCGAAACTTTGATCTCACCTCTCCAAATATGTATATAGTATCTACATCGGGACTGTCATGTTCAAAACGATAGCGAGTCTGGGGCATATTATGGTATATTCTGCTGCAGATATACCTATTATTCAGACCCGTACATCTTTCTGCATATCATATATGCGCATATATACATATTATACATATACATACATATCATGTATTTATATACTTCTACGTTATGTATGCCCTTATGTGCGTACATTTATGTAGGAACCTTTTGCTGCAGCCGGAGGTGCCGGGGTTACCTCCGCCGGCATCGTCCGCATCACCCCGAGCGTCCAATAAAAGCAAAAGATGTATTGTTCCTCCATCCTTGTCTGCATCGCAGGGACATTCGTCCAAACCGAAGACTGAAAGATAGGTTTAGGGTTCAGGGTGCTTGGAAACAGGAGCGAAGAGGTTTTCTTGGAGCCTTTCTCCCCTATCCGTGAGTCTGGCTCGCGAGTTCAGGCTTGTACCCTGCTTTTCTGCTGATCTTATGCCCCTAAACCCCTCTTTGGAAGCAGGGCTCTACAGCTATATGCCCCTATAGACCTTAAACCCCGAAAACCCCATACGCACGTAAGGGCTCCGGGGATCGAAGTCGTTTGGGCATTTCGGGTGTTCGGATTTCGGAGCTCGTCTCTTCTCACATGGGGCCGTAACCCTAAGAATGTATTGCTAACTTCTCAGACCTTTTCTATATATCTGTCAGCCAAAGACAGTGGGAGTCACACTCAAGGCGCAGGTTTATGGCTTTAACAGGTGCAGATGATTGCAGATGTTGTCTGCAAGTATCCCTGAATGATTAGGGCTGCCTGATGTTGAGGAAGTCTCCTCGTGGATCCCTGCATCGTCCATGTCGGGAGAAAACACCTCTACACGTGCACCCGCTAAGCCTGGACAGCAGTGTCTACTTCAGTTTTCCTAGATTGACTGGCTGTGCCCGAGACCTCAACTGCCAAATCCTCTTGAATACAGGGCTTATTGAATCGTTAGAAGCGGCTTCCGGCTTTTACTATAGTATCCCTCAAGGTGTACAAGGGATGATACTACTGATGCTTCACATCCATCATGACCCATAGATTACGTCTGCCCAGTCTCGGTTTCTGCTCGTATGTCCAGTCACCTTCCGCGGGAGATCGGCTTCGGGCTTCGGGTTTCATAGGGTTTTAGTATAGTATAGTAGTATAGTATATAGTTGTCTAGGGTTATAGTTGTATAGTATAGTATAGGGGTATAGGGGGATAGGGTTTAGGGGTGTTTAGGGTTACAAGGCTGTGCGGCTGACGGGTTCTGAGGCTTTTCGGGTTGGGGGTCAGCGTTGAGGGTTTCATTAGGACAAGCTGGAAGGGGCCGGTACGTCGAAGCACAGTGGCTGAGGGAACAAGGGGCCAGAGCACGATTCGCTAACCAAAACGAAAACACATTGGATCGAGGCCTCGCAGAGGGTTGCGCTCGCACTCGGACAATCCAGGCGAGGCATATGGTTCGAGGTCTGTTGAGTGAAACATCTAGTTGAGAGCACTCACCACAGTTTAGGGTTTAGGGTTCGCAGACAAGGCTCGACCTGCGCCATGGGTACTTTGATAAAACATTCACATCCCTGGTGACGTGGTGAACTTCTTTTCATGCCAACTGCTGCAGGGAGGGCTGTTGCTTCGAGGCTGCAAGCCGCAGGCTCTGATTTCCCATCCCGGCCCGGTGCCTGAATATGGGCCATCTTTCCTGGGAAGGGTCGTCCAATGGTTCAAACCTGGGTGGAGAAAAAGCTCAGGTGGGGGCTGAGCCGTTGGGCTGGGGATGGCTGGGGCAAAGAAGCATACCAACAACAGCACACAGTATCACACACAAAGGAAACATGTAACATGACATGTCCAGTCATTGAAGCGCAAGAAAGAGATACAGTGGCATAACAAAGCAGTACATAGCCTGCTATGTAGTGTCATAGAACAAAGTCTACTGCAACATAGTATGACAATTGTTTATGATGGTATCACTGTGTGAGAGTCGTGAAATGCAATGTGGTTTGTAGTATGTAGATGTGGCTGTATACATAACTGTGTATATATATATGTATATATATATATATAATACAGATATATACACATAACATGTGCAATAGAACGGCATCATGCAGCCGTGCATACATACGTACATACATACATACATACACGTACATACGTACGTACATGCACACATACAGGCATGGGTACATACATAGGTAAACTACACAAATGTAACTAACCCTTCCAACGTATTACGACTTACCAGTTGCAGCAGTTGCAACTGGTCTGCAGGCACGAGACTTCAAGTAGCAAATGCACAAACATAAATTAACATTAACATCAGTCAACAAAACACTGCTAGACACTGCTAGACACTAGCACCTCCGGGTTTCTACATCAGAACTGGGGGTCTCTCGTGTGCCAGGGGGGACACTCAAGTAAACACGAAGTCCTAAGAACCTTCAACCCTACGCCCTCAGACCACACGCCAAGAGGCTTCGGAAGTTCGATGCCATCTCAGAAGGCATTAGGTCTACCAGAAGGCTATCTCTGCTGCCGATGACCTCGGAGAAGTTTTGCGGGCGGGTTTGAACTGTTCTACGGCTCGGGGTGCTGGGTTTGGTGATGGAAGATGTGACCCATAAATCAGGGCTCGCATGTTGCATGGTTCTCTGTATGAGACTCCCTGCCACAACTAGCTGCGAATTTACCTCGAAAACGTGCTTTCAAGAGGTGGTGGCGGTGGGTGGAGCGTGTTCCTTGAAATTGCTCGACATCGTTGTTGAAACCTTCTTCTCGGTCTCTTCAACAAGAGATTCTTGTGGTCTTCCCCTCCTCAGGCAAAGGAACCCACAACAATCCTGGAGCTTGCAAGCAAACCGAGACTAGTCTACGTCTCAAGCAAAACAAGAGGCAATGTAAACTCAGCAAGGACAACGTTATATGCTCTCTAAGCATGACGCCATCAGCTCGCCGCGCTGCTGCGCACGATAGACGAAAAATTACAAAATCAATCCGCACATGAAGGAACCCAGCACCGCTTAGAGGGCAAAGGATCCGAACTGGATAGGAGGCCCTGCAGTGGCCCTTAACTTAGACCCAAACTCTCAACACAAAAACTTCTGCCTCCAATCCGAGACGCCCAAAAGAGGCAGGCATTCCAATGGCACATCGCAATGACAAAGGCAAGGACTTTCATGAGCATGATGCTTTGAATGATCGCAATGGAGCCAATTCGCACCTCGACCCTCTCCCAGACAGCTTTCAGCTTCGACATTCGCAGCATCTTCATAAGCCGCATGATCCGCAAGAACTTGAGCATCTTCAGCAGACGGACGGCACCGGCACCACCGTTATCACCAAAGATGCTTTCTGCCAATCTCCCGTACGGGACTGTGCTGAAGAAGTCGATGGAGAACCAACCCTTCAGATACATGCACGCTATTCGCCTACGGGAAAGGATCCACGTCCCTGGACTGTCCTTGCTTTCAATCGCCGTGTTGAATGAAAGCCCTACATCTGTAAAGAAGACAATGGTCGTGATATAGAACCAGACTTCGTCAAAGCCATCATCTGGCATGCCGTACTTGAAAGCCAGCTGAAAGGGCAGGATGATGGAGTCCAGAACCACCAAAAACATCACAAAGAAGTCCCACGACATCTTGCTTGTCCAGTTGGGGTTCAACAGATACTTGTCGAACACCTCGGGGGAAATTACCTATACTATTCTGGCGATTCCTTCTTAGAACTATAATACCTCAAAATTCTAATTATTAAGGCATGTAAAGTTTTCTCCCAAGACCGATAACAGAGCTGGCTCGGCTAAAAGTCAGGCAAAGCTTTGGGACTGAGTCCATGTCAATAGACCCAACCTGCCTGATTCAGTGAAGTGACCGAACACTTGGCTGACGAATACTATTCGAATCGCTTTTATTGTTGCTAGTGTTCCTGCTGCTATCTTTATAAGTGCTGACCCGCCGACGAACTGTGTGGCCGTCTGGACACACTGACAGGCATTCCCGAAACCGCGAACCCTTCATTCCGCCTGGTTCTGCTCCATCTCATCTAAGTCCGGCATCTTGCTATAGGATTGTGTCGGCCGAGCTGACGCTGTTGGGTCATGGTGGCGCTCTGATATAGTAGGCATCACGGCCTGAGCTCGGGGTCAGGGCTCTCCGGGTCAAACTTGAAGAGCCCTAAACTCTGGCCCTAAACCTTAAACCCTAAAACTGCACTGAAGAGTACCTGCTGCTCTGCAATTTATCCTAGACACATCCTGAACACCAAAAAAGCCGGAGCCTTGCTGCTTCAAACTTCGAGGCACATCCGGGAGCCCCCGAAACTAGTACAGAGTCGCATACCTTCGTTGCCATGACCTGGAAGCCCTGATGATGATTCCTCTGCGCACTTCCAGGTTATCGCTCTTGACGATCTAAGTATCCTTGTCAAGATTATTGTATGGTTGTGGATGGTAGCGCTCGGAAGGCCATCATATGCCATCATTAGTTGCGAGGATCCTTCAGCCCAGCTGCTGAAATTGGGGCCGAATGCCAAAAAACCCTCCTGAATCTAGGCTACGATCCTTCCGCCCAGCTGCCCCGGCACCCCCGTCGAAGAGGTCGGCGGCGACCATATTGCCCCCGGAAGGGGTCCTGGGCTTTTAAGTAACCAGGGAAGAAAAAAGTATAAACTTCTATTTCATAATGGTTCCTGTAACCCTAATACCCTGAACGCATAAAACCCTAAACCACCAGATAAGAAAAAGAGTATTACAGTATGGTACTCCATAGCCCAAGGTCGGCACAACCAGGTTCCCCTGCGGCTCCCTCTCTCCTAGCTGCTTCGGCTCCAGCCTGGCAGGGAGTTTACAAAAAAATAGTTACATAAGGGGTTCCTTCAAGGGTTCCTTGTAAAGGGGTCTATAAGGAGAACCATAAGGGCTATCAGAAGTGTGTAGTAAAGGGGCCGGAGTTTCCAAGGGTAAGTGGAGGGACCCTTAACAAGGACCCCTAGGCAAAAGCCCTTAATATGGCTATTATATACCCATTATATAGCCCGTTATAGGGTAGGGGGGTCCATGAAGGGTCCCTCCTTTTCCCCTCTGAGTTTACTAGAGGGGCCTTATAACCAGATAAGCCCAATACCCCTTAATTAAGGAATAGAGCTTAAGTCATAATAGGAAGCCCTATATAATGTAGGCCATATTCCTTAATTAAGGGGTATTAGGCTATCTGGGTAATCATTACCTATGCTGTTTTGATGGGTTCTTTATGATTAACATAATTATGGTATATTATACCCCCAAAACCCTATTCTAATTGTTAAGGCCCCTGCAAAAAAGGGTTCAAGGTTCAGGAAGTGCAGGGTCTTAGGGCCTTGGGGCTGGAGACTTCTTGGGGATCTCTTGGCAGTTTCAAAGGCCTGCAGGATCGAGCTAAAGCAGGGTGTTATAGTGCGGTTTAGGGTTTAGGGAAAGGCTTGCAGGATCGAGCTGGAGTAGGGTGCTCTAGTGTTTCGAAGGCCTCACAAGATTTTCTAGAGGCTACGTCTGATGACAGAGACACGATCGGAGAACCCTAAGGAAGATTCTCACAAACCGTTCCGGCCTTTATGTCAGATCATAGAACTCAGAACTGCAGATTTGAAGAAGATGTGTGCAGTGTATACATATATATATATATATATATATATGCTCACCCCCCCCCCCCGGTGACAGACCACGGGTCTAAAAAACACCGTGCACAACGATATTCTGTGAAGCAAAACCGTTACATGAGGTATATAGTATAGCACCAGACGTGCGGCACATGAGTTACGTAATAGTCTTGTGGTAGTATCGGTATTAGGGTGAGTATTGTTATTAATATTAGTAGTATTGCTTGCTGTAAGTATACGTATCAATATTGCCAACTATAAACTAGTGTTAGTGCTCATGTTCGTGTTAGAGTTAGCGCTAGTGCCAGTGTCAATGTCAGTAATACAGCACCACTGCTACGAGTAGTATCAGTATCAGTCTTAATGCTGGGTTTAACAGCAGCTTATATTCGCAGAAGTGCTAGTATTAGTATCAATATTAGAACTAGTTAGTTTTGATATGTTAGTATATTGATAGTCTCGTATATTAGCAGATTAGTATATCAATACATCAATGTATTCGGACAGCAAAATATTTGCATACTTGTATACTAGTATATTTTACATGTTAGTACAACTGGTGCATGACTACACTACTATACTGCTGTATTAGCTTACTAGTATATTGACATACCAGTATATTCGTACGTTAGCATATTAGTGTACGAATATGTGTACTATATTACTGTTTTATCTAATCATGTATAAGTATATCAGTATGTTGGCATATTAGTATACGAACTTGTCATGTCGGTATTCTTGCATAGTGCAGTAGCCGTATATGATTATAGTCACATATTCGTATAGTATATTCATACAACAACGAGAAGTATATTGATACATTGGTATATGGGTATATGCCTATGCCAAAGCATTAATACATGAATGCACTGATGTATATATCTGTATCTTAAGATAGTGGTACGTATTTTATGTACATGAGTATATGCAGGTGTCTATTAGTAATGGTATTAGTTTTCATATCAATATGAATATACTATTGGTATTCGTAGGAGTATTAATGTCAATACTAGTAGAAGTAGGACTATTTATACTCGTAATAGCCATAATATGAGTGTTCATGCTGGTAATACTAGTGGCATTCTTGAATATGCAGCAGATTATCAAAGTCCGTATTAGTGTTGGTGATAGCACTACTGTTAACGCACAAGGGTTTACGTATTCGTATTCGTAGGAGTATAAATAGCTATGTAAATATTGATGTTAGTATAGATTTTGTGTTAAGTATTAGCAGTAGTGTTAGCGTTAGTACTAGCATATTATTGATGATATACATTCGAAAGAATGTTTGTATTGTTATTACTCTTGACCACGTGAAATTCTAACAGTTGAATTCATGAGTGAGTTAAAGGATTTGTATTTTAATATGGTGGTATGCATGTTTATGTACATTAGTACATACAGGTGTGTGTTAGTATTGGTATTATTATACATTATTATCAATATGAATATGGTTATTGATATGCGTAGGAGTACTAAGAGCAATACTAATCAATCTTAGTATTTGTGTTATGCATATTCGTACTAAGCTTTATAGAAGTGTAATATTAGTAGTAATGCTGGTATTAGCTTGAGCATTCAACAAATGATCAATGTCAGTATGTTCAATGGCAATACTATATGTAGGAGTATCAATACATATATGTATATATAGATATACAGATAGATAGAGAGATATTCGTGTAAATATGGGCATGAGTATTGACAGCCCTTGCCTTTGCAAGTAATCTGGTCCGATGCGGAGACTAGCACGACAAGGCGCGCGGGTGTCCTACCAAGAAAGGAATTACAGAGCACACGTGTATGGATGAGGGTTGTGCTGATACACTACATAGTAAGCACTACACAGTAATCTTACTTGAGTCATATATAGAACAGATTCCAGCATTTCCAAAATTTCCAAAATTCTCTCCCCTAACTTTCCGCATTTCCAAAATTTCCAAAATTTCCGAAATTTCCAAAATTTCCAAAATTTCCAAAATTCCCCGACCTAGTCGACAGGATTTTTCCAAAACATAAGGGCGGACTTTTTGGAAATTTTGGAAATTTTGGAAATTTCGGAAATTTTGGAAATTTTGGAAATCCGGAAAGTTAGGGGAGAGAATTTTGGAAATTTTGGAATTGAGGCTTTGAAAGCTGAGTGCCCCCTCCCCCCGATCACAGACCATGCACTACGACTGAGTCGAAAGGGCATGGTCTGTCATGGGGGGGGGGGGGTGACCATATATATGTATATGCATTATATTCGGCATTCCCCAGCGCAGGCTCGCCTAAGCTCGGGTCGTGGAGGCTCCTCCGACTCCTTAGCAAGGAAAGCTCTGGTACAAAAAGCTCGGAGTTAAGTGCTTAAGGGGTGGGCTCATTAAGGGGGTCGGGGTTCCTTTAAGGAGGCCTCTCAGGGTTTGTAGGGTCCCTTTAGGGCTCATTTAGAGGGTGTGGGCTTCTGGGGTTGTACTGCTCCTTGGGACCCTGCCAAGTCCAAAAACTTTCAAAAGGAGTGCTGATCCTGCCTAATTTCCCTGCACGGCCTAAACACTACCCTTTAAAACACTCGATTTACATCCTGATTATCTCAAGCCGGCCAGGGCGTCGACTTGTGTCGAACCACGGGTACCAACTTCCAAACGCCTTTAAGGTTCAGGGTTTAATTACCGACTTTACCGAGCGCTTGGCTGTTAGAGACTACAGTTGTATGCTGGCACAAGGTCTGGACGGAGGTTTTAGGGATTTAGTGCTTCAGGTTGCAAATCCTTTTGGGTTCTTCACCTTCCGCGACCGCATGTATGATGGAACGCGAACTCGTCATCCGCATCTGAAACCCATGACCGGTACCGGGGACCACTCACCAGTCTTCTCAACCCATCGAACAAGAGATAAGGATAGCCATGGTGCCACCGGCAGGGCAGCTTGCAACACTGCCGCCGGTTCCGGGAGGCTGTAAAGATCCTCCGGGGTTTCCTGCCCAGAGGACGCTGCATTTCGACTCACGGGGTTCTAACGTCTCAGCCCAGGGCCTGCTAATCCCAGAGAGCCCAATACCCCTCAAGGAATATAGCCTAAATCATCATATGAAGCCCTATAAAATTTAAGCCATATTCCATAATATGAAGCCCTATATAATTTAAGCCATATCCCTTAATTAAGGGGTATTGGGCTCCCTGGGATCAGGAATCAGTCCTCAACTGTCTGGTTCTTAGTAGGGAATGGGGGAATGGATTATGGAGACTATTATTGGGGATTTTGTTGGGGCCGGTATAGGGATCCATTCCCCCAATCCCTACTAAGCACCAGACAGTCAAATCAGAATAGGATTGCTTCATGGGGCCATTATCGACGCTCATCACTATGCCGTGCATGTGTTGTCGAGAAGCGGTCGTCAGTACAACAATAGCCCAATAATGCAATTCTCAGCAAGTACCCGGGACCATCCTGCAAGGCAACCGGGTCGTTGCTGCGGTACTCTGAGCCACGCCAGTCCGGCACCTCAGGATTGCGTGTACAGGTCTGTGGTTTCGGTGTTTTGTTTCCGTTAAGAGATGCCACGGTTCTTCTGTTTTACGCTTTCCAGCTAGGAGCTTGGCACGAATCGTTAATCTTCATCAGGATGACATCTCTTGTGGAAAGCAGCTCAGTTTTCATGACTGCAGGAAGGTGTGAGCCACACAGTATGCTGGAAGCGGCCCCCACCACTCTGGAGTTTTGACCCCAGACTCCGAAGTTCCACTGCACTTCAGGCCCCGGGTGCTTTAGGGATGTTACTCTGGAGTCGACATACTGTCCGTCGCATTTTCTACCATCACATCGAAAACATCGAAGACCTAAACCTTCTTGGACCAAGTAAACCTCGTCCCGGGCCTCTACAATACAACCCCCCGGAACCGTAGGCCACCAAGGAGACCTCGTCCGACCCTCTCATGTTCATGACCAGCCAAGCCACTTCGCGTCCGACACCACAGAGCCCCGGCTGCCAGCAGCCCGCTACAGACCTTCCACCAGACCAGGGCCGGGGATGGTTTAGGGGCTTAAGGTTTAGGGCCTTATTATATTATCTTATATTGTATTATATTATATTACAGTATATTATATTATATTCCCTTTAGGGACTTTAGGGTATACTTGTAGGGCTTAGTTGGCAGTGATTAAACCGAACAAGGGTCAGAAGAAAAGGACATACGGTGCCCACCGACTTACGTGGAAGACGTCAAAAACGGTGCGCACGGTGGTTGAAGGCTTATCAGCTTCACAGCGACTTTAGAGCTTTAGCTACTGAAAGAAACATGTCGATGGCTTCATCTGTGTTGTTTTGTGGGGTTAAGCAAGGGTCGCTGGGCTCCCAGCAGGTCTTTCGTACTGTCTGGGGTCTCACATAGTTAATTACAAGACTATTTCTTGGGGCCCCTCATTTTCTGAACCTCGCAAACACCTTAACATCGAAGCTCATCTGCGCAGGCTATAGTCCAAGAAGGAACCCGAAGGTGTAATGGTGGCAATTTTTTCTGCTGGTCCCGATATTCCAGAGAACCCAATACCCCTTAATTCGGGAATATGCCTTAAATAATTATATTAAGCCCCCTATAGTTTGAGGTATACTCCTCAATTAAGAGGTATTGGGATCTTTGGGTTAAGCCGCATGAAGCCATACCCCGAATCCCGAAATCCTAAACCGTTCAGCACAAAGGTCCTCACAGAATCGGTGCTTGAAAACTTGCTGCGGGCTTTGCAGGGGGGTGTGCTGTATGTAGGGATCAGGGTTTAGGCGTGCTTTGTAAGCTGTGAAGGCTTTACGGTTTGCAGGGCGCCTTGTATAAGATACGAAGGCACCGAGTAAGAAATCCTCTTCTTGTACCACCCTCTAAGCGGGAAATGGAGAAGCGCGTCATAACTAACAGAAATTGCCAACAAAAGTAATCTTAATAGTGACGAACAGAGGCAATTCCTCAGGCTACCCTTGCGAACCCTGAACCCCAAACCCTTTTGGCAGCAGGCTTCTCTCGCCCCCTCAACCCCTAAACCCCAACCCCCTAAACCCTTATAAAGCCCAACCATGAAAGTTCCAGAAGAGTGCGTTCCGAAAACCCAGGCCACGGGCCTGTCCGTTTGGATGACCTCCGGGGGCGCACCCTGGAGCGTAGAAACGGTGCTGTAGAACAGCTTTTGTTTTGGAGGGGGGGGGTTTAGCTGGTTTGGCTTTTTGTATTTGCAAGCCCGTTTTCTGGCATTGTGGCTCGGGATCTATGCCACCAAGCGAGGTAGAATTGGAGACTTTGCCACTTGCCACTTCACATCATTGTACAATGGCAATCAAGTAAATCCGGCCCAAGCTGTGGGCTCCCCGCTGTCCCACAAGTTGGGCAGAGACCAGCCCAAGTGCGGAGAGCATCGTCCCCGCACTCCGAGCAGTAGATCAGTAAAGAGGACTTGGTTTTGTTGGGGTAGTACTAAAGGTCCGCTTCTCGCTCTCGGCATTTCACGCACACTCCATAGAGCTGTGTGACCCCACTGTTTTGTAAAGAACTAGCTTGATTGCAGTCTGACGGGCCGTGTGCCCTTCAACAGGCAACTCACTGCTATCTGGATCTGCGACGTGCCAAAACCGCTTCCCAGCAAAACAGACTTTAACACGTATGTCAAACATAGTAATATACACCACGCATGTGTACACACATGCGAACATACAAAAGACACAAAAGTACCCGAATGTACATATAGCGTCCCACTAGGTATGCGAGTTTACACGTTGATCTACCACTCACACGGTCAACATACGTGCACATAGTCTTGTGGGCTTGTTAATTCGCCAAGCTGCCTCTGGACCAGTAAGCTGTAGGACTTTTCGGCTCCGACCGCTTTGGCCTGTTCGCAGCATTGGGTTCGATTAGGCTTTGGGTTTGACGAGCAAGGCATGGTCTCAGGCATTGCACCGTCCTGTTTCCAGCATCTAACAGAAAAAGGCGCCAAAAAGTTGAATCACACCTTAATGGTACGGCATGCCAAAGTACTCAGCTGAACATGTAAAATGCTATAGCAGCTCACTGTGCTTTGCAGGTATATAGGAGCGGACTTGTGCAAGATGTAGAGGTGGCACATCGCAAAAGGCTTAATTCCCAAAATACCGTTTTAATTGCACGTGCAACGACCACTGTTCATGCTTTAAAGTAATCGTAAGTAACTGGTACTACTGTAGAAATATTAGTAGCAGTGGAGTAGTAGCAGTCGTCGTCGTGGTGGTGGCCGTGGTAGTGACAGTGGTAGCGGCAATGGTACTGGTCGCGGCGGTGGTGGTGGTGGTGGTGGTGGTGGTCGTGGTGGTGTTGGTGGTGGTGGTGGTGGTGGTGGTGGTGGTGGTGGTCGTGGTGGTCGTGGTCGTGGTAGCAGCAGCAACCGGAGCAGTAGTGGTAGTAGCAGTTGCTGTTGTTGCTGCTGTCACACTGGAGTGTGTGATCCGACCTAATCTAGCATAGCGCAATCATCATATGTACATATACAACGATGTACATACATGCATGTATACACATTTGTTGTACCTATACATATACATACATCCTTGCCATGCATCCATGCATCCATACATCCGTCATCCGTCCGTCCGTCCCTCCCTCCCTCCCGCCATGTACGCATGTACGCATGTGTACATACATGGATATGGCTATTTAAGTTTTATCTATCCAATCATTTTCTAGGTATTTATTCGCGTACTTACGTATATGTACGATTGAAATTAGACACTGCACACTTCTGAAAACGTGATTATCCTGCCGATAAGGATTTGCGGAAGTCAAGTAGCAGTCGGACCCGGCTGCCTGGCCTGCAGCCGACCGCTCAATCCTCAGTAATGTGGGTCTAAGAAACCTTGGGCCTTTATTACAGTTCCTTGAAAGGGGTCTCTAAGGGTTACTATAAGGGATCTCAAGAAACCTTGGGCCTTTATTAGGGTTCCTTATATGAACCCTACTGTTTTGGGGTTATAGTCCCAGGGTTTCTTAATCAGTTTCCTACAGTAGGAGAGAAGGAGCAAGGTCTGAGTGCGGAAGCCAACTGAATGAGCCTGGAGCCTGTGATATAGGAGCCTAAGTAATTAGCAAAATACTGTTGTGGGAGTTCCTTTTTATAATGAAAGTAAAATGGGCCCCAAAACCCTGTTCTAATTCTTAAGGCCCAATATTATATAGTACCCTTATAGTTAGTATAACCCTTATTGTGACCCTCTTCTAGACCCCTTTAACGGAACCCTATTCTATAATTATCACTAGGAACCCCCCAAATAGCATCGGTAATTATAATACTAGTATTAGACCTGATACGGCCGGTGGGTCACGGGACCCCCTTCAAACCAGCCGAGGATCTCTTTCCGCAGCTGACCAACATTCTCCTTCAAGATGTTGGTTGCACTGCCTCGGGAGGCCAGGCTTAGGGGTTTCGTGTTTAGGATTTAGGGGATTAGGGGAGTAGGGGTTTTTTGTTTAGGGTTTAGGAGAGTAGGGGAGACTGTGTGGCGGGTTTGATAAAGTTGTAGCTGAACCTCTCGACTTCAAATTCTGGGTCGGTATTCTGGTCGTCTGAAGCGCCCATTGCCTTCTAAAAGCCTCAGACAGAATACGAATTCTCACTTGCAGCCCACAGCCCCAGGCAATTAACACTGTCATACACTTCTTGATCCGGTAACTTTCTGAGTCGTGTTTTTTAATCAATGCAACCACCCTTGGAACTGCTTAGAAACCCTGACTATGTCACATGGGTGGTTGTCAAAATTAGGGTCCCTCTTTGGGTCCTTATTATAATACGGCACCTAATATTTCGGGTACCCAAAACAGGAACCTTAACTTTGACAACCACCCACATAAAAGCGTACTGAGTCCGATAATCCTGCACGTAGACTCTCAGAGACTCAGAGCTTTGGGTCATCTGTGGCCTGTGGCTTTAGAAGCGGTCTTGGGGTATTTATGATATTTGTTTTTTTGCCTCCTTGGTACACTCTCGATGTATTTATGATATACATCGCAGGACTCTACGGGAATATTGGAAAACCAGCACGACTTGCTACGTCTTCTGATGTGTCACCTCTACTTACCCAGATCGTTTTCGCCGGAGCACAGATGTTCTCGGAAATGCTGCCCTCCTCCTTGCGGCAGAGGTGGGATATGATCGGTTTCAGCACATGTCAAAGTCGATCTGAGAATCTTGCTCTCATGCCAGGAAAGGCCAATTAAGCTCTCATTGCACTGAGCTGTTTGCGGCGCCTTTGCAGAGAAGTGAAGTAGACAGGATTATTTACCAGAGATAGACACGAAGTTAGGGTTGCCGGTAATTCCGTTTGTAGTAAGCAGCTGAACTACTCCGTGGTTCACACGAAGAAGATAGTAGGAGGCGTGGAATCTGAGTCCAGGTTTCAGGAGACATCTCTCAGAGCCCCAGCCCAGGTGTCTCAGCTGCAGCTTCTAGATTGACAGTTCCTAGACATGCACCGACCATAAACCCTCGCTAGCTGCAGCCTTTGCTCTCCTGGCCCAAGAGCTCTCAGGAAGCCCTGTTAATATCCCTTGGAGCACCCTGCACAGCAACTCTTACAGTCCTCGTAGCAACCCTAAACCAATCACATAAACGCGAATTATGCCTTGAACGGTCCTCCTGGGATAACACCTTCAGGTTTGTCTCGAGGATCTGCACAAGCGCATCGATGCTCTGCGCCACTCCACCTCTTCCAAGAGCTGGATTCGGAGTTGTGGGCTTAGGGGTTCAGTTCGCATGCTCTGTCGAACAAGCAATAGACCTCGAAATAACTTAAGTCTCGACTGCCGCTGTCGTGAAATGAGCATGCGGTCGAGATGAGCAGCCAAAAACTGTTATTACCTGTAGGTAGGGGTCACTCCTCTCTCTCTCTCTCTGCAGCGCCAGCCTCCCTAGGGTCACGCTAAGACAGGGCACGACTTCTCAGGCCAGGGTTTGGACACTCACACGCGCACAAGCCTGTCAAGGTCTGCAATAACAGTCTGACAAGTACGCTTTGGGGCGTTAGGCTTTAAATTACTTGGAGCATCATGGGACTGAGTAAGTAGGGTTGTAAGTACCGCAATGAGGGATGTAAGTAGATATGACGGTAGTTACTTGTACCTCACTTATAACCCTACTTACTACGTCCCCTGATCCTCTAAGTAGGGTTCATTGTTCGGGCATCGAGGTCGTATCCCATGCTGCCCTCGTCATCCCTGAGCCCTGCCAGCCTACGAACGTCAAGACGGGGGCACCCTGCCGCTTCATAGCAAGCCTTGGAAGGGTTGGAGGTGGGCTTCGGGGTGTTGTCGTCTTCCTTCCGGCTGCGCACATCTCGCGTTGCGGGAGGTGCAGGTAGGCTGGGCTTTTGGAAGAGCTGGGGCAGACAATGAAGATCTTCTTGCTCTGCGGGTTCTGAAAGCAGGCTTGTTGGCGACTTCGGGTTTCCAGGTTCGGTGCCAAGGCGGAACTCTTCAGACGGAGGCTCCGTTTATGAAGGCGACACTGCCCGCCAACCTAAGCCCAACGAGAACAGACCCCAACCCTGCAGCGCAACCCCAAACTGGGTTCTTGTTGGGAAGCTTAGTTTAAGTTACCGTAATGACATGATGAAGAAACCATATTATTTACTGTAGATCCTTCAAGGACCCAGCAAAACCCAGAAAGAATCAGAGCCAAGGCACACTCTCTCGGCCCTCCCGACATGAGTTTGAGCCAAGGGTGGCTTCACAAAGCACGGCGATGCTCGAAGCTTATTGTGTCGTTTGGAATAGGTTTGACAAGGACCCTCAGCCGCCTTAGCCCCGAAATCCCAAGCCACAGGGAAGCAAAAGGCAAGGGAGAGAACAGCAAATAACAGATTCGACTCTCGGACTCGAGGCATGAACTTAATTAAAAACGTCAACGACTGAAGCTCAGTGCATGCCAAAGCTTCACGCACCTGATACGCTACCACCTAGTTCCTAAGCCCCACAGAACCCTACTTCAGCCCCAAACCCTACGCCCTAGACCGTCGATCCCATGATACCTCGTGAGGTTTTGGACTATGTCCAGTTCGCTAACATCGGGGCCTTAAATAGTTAGGACAAAGCATATTCAAGAACGCAACGGAATGGCGTGGGTAAATATTTACCCCCCCTATGTTCGATCCTGAGCCTCAGCCGGAACAGGGTCTTGCTAGACATCCTCGTGGGCCCCTTCTCACCTTGTTTTCGTGCCTTGGACCGAAACATTGATCTGTTTCGTTTGCGATGTCTTCATGGACCTCTAAGCTATCAGGTGATGTGAACTTGAGCTTGCCTTGGGTCTGTTCACTCTGGAAGGAGTGTTCGTCCACGGCTGAGAGCACTCCAGGAAGAAGATTTTGGGCTTGGATTTCCGCTAGGAAAACAAGCTGCACACGCACCAACCTAAAGAAGCCCTATGCCAAGTCCGAAACCTCAAACCCCAAAAAATGCAGAAAAACAAAAAAGGGACCCATCCCGCGACGTGCCAACTCTACGAGCTCCCGTAACGCAAACCCCAAACCTTAAGAGCCACAATCACTTCCCCACAACCCCAAACACAAAACACGAGAACTCCCCCAAAACATCCCAAAACCCCAATTCCAAAAGTCGGCGCATCTGCCTGGGGTGTTTCCGTCGCTCTGGCAGTGGCCGATCCTGCACCCGGAAATCGGTCCAGACTCGGACATGGGAGTTTCCGAAACTTAGGGGTACCTTAGGGTTCCTTTAAAGGGAGACCATAAGGGTTCCTACAAAGTAGGCTCCCTATAACGGTTTAGAGTTTCGAAAATTAGGGGTACTTTATTTTGGGGTACTGAAAATAAGGATCCTACTTTTGAACCCAGGCTCTATGCCATCATCAGCTGGGAATCGGCATTTAGGGTACTATGTTAGGGTCCCCTGTTGTCGGAAGCTCCCACATGCCTGGCAGGGGTTCTTGGTGCGTAGTCGGTTGGATGTGAGATGTAGCCTTGATTGGGAATGACATTGTGCGGTGTCAACAAGGTTCACCCCAACTCCAGACAAAGGAATGTACCGTAGAAATTTAGGAATTAGGGTGATTCAGGGTGCACTACAAGGGTAAGCATAAGGAGTTACGAGTCCACTGCTTGAGGTGTATTGTTTGTTGTGCCTTTCTTCTTTTGAACGCATGTGCCGCGAGTATCCTGGAAGTGACTCGAAATAGGCCCAAACTACCACACACTCACGAATCACGAATCGGTGCAGCTCTGCGGGACCCTAAACCCAAAACCCCACAACCTCCTGTCAGTTTTTCGGTAGCCTGAATATCCCTTTTGAGCACGGGCTTTGGTTGTATGCCGGCAAGCTGGGCTCTCAAGGTCTTCATGAGATACCAGCAAACTTGAAACTAACTCATGTCAAAACCCTAAACCCTAAAATGCCCACCACGGTGCCACTCGACTAACCTTCGGCCCTTCGGCCCTAAGCAACGAAAGAGACTCTGCATATTGAGAGGTGGCTACTTGGGGTCGGGGGACTTAGTAAGTGGCTAGTAAGTAGACATATAAGTACCCTAAAAGGGACCCTAATTGGGGTTATGGTACTTATAAGTCCCTAAAATAACCAGTTACTAAGTCCCCCGACCCTCCAAGTATAGGCTCCCTTGGGAGGGCAGCTGCGGTGTACATCTGGGAGTTTCCAAAAATCGGGGACCCTAATATAGCATCCTAAATTTAGTAGGATCCTTATGATAAGGACCCCAAATAAGGTACTCCTAGTTTTCGGCAACTCCCATCTCCATTCCGATTCCTGAGCCTCGATCTGAGACCCTGGCTGCCCATGCGAAGAAGTCGCACTGCTGCTCGCGCGGCCTGGAGCCGAAATTATGGGTGTGAAGAACGGGTCAGAAGCAGGAGTGGCTAAGCGCCTTGAGCCCCCCCAATTGCATGGCTACCGAAACTTTCAGCCGACAGCTTTTTAGCACTCGCTCTCGGCAAAGCAGGCGAGGTGTGGGGGTGAACACAACGTTTCTGGAGAGAGACTGGCAGACAGTAACAAACTGCAGCTTGCAGGACTGTCACGTAGAAGCAGAAAGTTACACTGCAATCGTCTCGTGCTGGCACGTCACTGGAAAAGTATACGGTAGGCTATTGCCGTGGCGTTACTACACCTGATGTTCGCAAAGCCAAATTTATGTTTTTCATGCTCCTGCCTTCTCCCCACCATCTATGCGAGGCCCTCTAGGCCGGACCCACCATCGGGTTTAGGGTTTAGGGAATATAATACCCTAAAGAGTAGGATCCTCATTATAGGGACCCGAAGATGAGGTACCCGTAATGTGACTGGACTATCCAAGCTCGATGCACTGTTACCCTGGACTCGCGTTTACACTCCCTTGGAGTGCAAAGGCCGAACGAGCACGACGTCACATGACACCACCATGACATCAATAGAACACCCTGAGCCCTGAACAAAAGAACACAACAAGCTAAAACACGAGAGAATAAGGATCCAAAGAAAAACAACTTGGCCCCTTGGGAACCCAATGCTCTTATACAAATCCATACGAACCCATGTGTACTAGTGTACTCTATATAAGGGCTCCTTTATAAGGGGTTCCTTAAAGGGCCCGGGCCCTGTAGATCCCTTAAAGGGACCCGGTAGGGGTCCTCTTTAAGGGCCCTCCCAAACAGCTTCGGCCTGGCGCAGGCGAAGAAGTGCCGCCCTTTGTTGGGACCTCCCGGGTCACGGGATCACAGCCATTTGAAGGAGATTTGTTGGATCAAGTTAAAAGAGGAGGTTAGGGCTTAGGGCCATTTTAAAAAGGAGATTTGTTGGATCAAGTTTAAAGGGGGGTTTAGGGCCTAGGGCATAATTAGAGTTAGGTGTAGATCATTGTTCTTAAGGCCCCCGTACGAAAAAAAAACTGAAAAGCGATGCTTCTGAGGAACACCTAGAACAGGTTCTCCAAGAAAAGCATGTTGCCGGAAGTGACAGGGTTACTGCCGCGTGTTCTTGTTTGTTGGTCCGGTCCGAAGTGGGGGGGGGCGGGGGGAGGAGGTAGTTCAGCACAACTGTAAACGTATGCTTGTCACACCAGCCACTCCCGACACAGACCTTTAAACCGGTTTGACTCCCCTGATACTCGAAGCAGAAACGTTAACGTTTCGAAGCTCTCATCCGCTTCTTGCTACCAGCTGCAGGGCTGCAAGACTCGAAGGAAGTTGTGAAGCGAATCCGGGCTTATACCTGAACTGTCAGCGCAAGAGATTGTCGCCTTCCTTCTTCACTTCAACTTCGCGGCAAGGCTCCCCGTGGCCAGGGCAAAGCGGCACCCTGGCAATGATTTCAATAAGTCTCATGGCTTCAAACCAGGATGAGGAATTCGAAACGACTGCCTACTTCTCCTGCGTGTGCCTTGCCCCGAATCCCCTAGGCGTAGCCTCGCTGCAGCCGCAAAGAGTATGACTGCACGACTGAAGGCGAGCACTGCGCCCCAAAATAGTCCGGCGCGACGGTTTGGCCTCTGCACCGGTGCCTCCGAGGCTGTGGAAGCACGCACATACACATAAACTGCAGGGCAGTCGGGGCAGCAACCCTTGGACTACTATTTCAGGAGGTTAGAAAGTATACCAGGGCAAGTGGCGTTCTTCCGTATGGAGACCCTGCATGAATCAAGCTTGTTACAACTTGCAGACCCTCATCGTTGGTGGGATTTGTCGGGGGCGGGTGGGTGGGTGGGTGGGTGGGTGGGTCTTGACACCCCCGGTCGCAGATCCTACGTGTTAACCCGAAGCCAAAATCTATAGACTCTGCAGCCACTTGCGATTAATTCCGACTCCTCCTATGAGGAAGCTTAGGGAGCAGGGCTTCGCCAAGTACTTTGGCAGCAACTTTCACCTGCTCGAAGAACATTCCATACACCCTAGAATCCCTGAAATCAAAAATAGCACTTAAAGTTGTAAAGCCCTGAACCTTCTACATGTATTCGAGCAGTACTGAGACCATGATCTCAAAACCCCGACACCCCGAAACCCGTAACCTCCAAAGTGCAATTTTGATTGAGTTAACACTTCATGGCCTAAATTAAAGCGGCATGGGGCAGCTGAGCATCCGGCGATCCAAAGCATCCGACTCAGGGCGTATCGGAGCTTCTTCGACTTTCACTGGAACTGGCACAGGCGACAGGAAGTGCGGCTATCCGACTCTCACGCACCAACAGAAGTTTTAGACTGTCCTGGCAACTCGGACATTTCCGACAGGGTTTCTGCGATCGAAGGTGCCGCCTGAAACTCTCGCACGACGGTTCCCCTCCACAATGCAGCTGGCAGCACTGCACGCCGCACTAGGCAGCGAAGCCCTCGTCGTACTGAAGCTCACGACAAGCAGCTACGGTTGAGACGTGGGGATCACAAATAATCACAAGCGAGAAGGAATTATGCTGTTCTGTCCTTGGCAAATGTTCTAGGATCCCCTTGGAGCGTTCGTGCTTTTGCTGATGGCGAGGCGAAGCACTGTGCCAAAGCTGAATAAGCAAGGATTGCCTCACTGCCAGTGACCGGAGCATGCCTGCAACCTCTGCTTGTCCAGCCGGCCCCGCATCCTTGGAGGCGTTGGGTTTCTGAGTTCAGGTTCGGGGTCTACTGTAGGATTTTAGGGTTCCCGGCGCTTGAGATACGGTAGTAGCAAAGGGGGTGGGGGGGCTGATAGCGTAGGATATGATATGGAGCTTGCACCTCCGTTCCCGCCCTCGGGCATGTAATGCCATGGCCCTGGCCTAACATCTGGGAGTTTCCGAAAACAGGGGACCCTAATATAGTACCCTAAATTTAGTAGGATCCTTATGATAAGGACCCCAAATAAGGTACCCCTAGTTTTCGGAAACTCCCATCTCCATTCCGATTCCTGAGCCTTGTGCTGAGACCCTGGCTGCCCATGCGAAGAAATCGCACTGCTGCTCGCGAGGCCTGTGGAGCTCAAACTGTGAAAGTCGAAGAGGCAGGGAGGAGGGAGGTGAGCAACGGGTCAGAAGCCGGAGAGGCTAGGCACAGCGAGCCCGAAGGTGATTGCCTGGTGCATGGCCATTGAAGATTTCAGCCGGCAGTTGCAATACAATCGTCTCATCAAAGTATACGGCAGGCTATTGCATAGGTTTGCAGACCTGGTGATTTTCGCGCAGCCATGTGTGTTTTTTCATGGTCCTACTCTCTTCCCACCATCTATCAATCTAGGCCTGTTGAGAGTTTAAGGGGCTCACACACGCAGGTCCACGGGTTGAATTAAAACACTGGTAGCAGCGAATGCGATTTCAGGAGGGGCTAGCGGCTAGAATGTCGAAGGTGCCCGGTTCGAGCAACACGCCATCAGTCGAAGATCCTGACGCCGCAGTTGCCGCCCAACCAGACTCCACACGCAAAGGCCGAAATGCTCGAGAGATTTTCAAGCGACATGACGAGATACGATCGGTCACGACTTTGGCCACCGCCAGAGCACCATGAGGCCTGCCAAAGACCCGAAAAGCTAAAGCACGGGAGAAGAAGGACCAAGAGAAAGACAAACTGAACCAACCCCCTTGCAAACCCGCAGCCCTTACACAATGCCGTATTAGACAGCTTCGGCCTGGGGCAAGCGAAGAAGTGCCGCCCTTTGTTAGGACCTCCCGGATCGCCGGATGATGGAAATTAGAGCGATTTAGGGGGTTAGGGGCTTAGGACATAACTGGAGTTTGAGGTGTAAAGGATGATTGTTAACAGCCTCATGGGTTTGCACGAGAAGCAAACTAAAAAACAAGATTTCCAATATGGGCACCTAGGAACAGTCCCTCAAACGCACTTTGCCGGAGATGCCAGGGTTACTTTCGCATTTACGTTTTTGTTGGTGCGCCGGGGGTGTGGAAGTTCAGGGCAACTGGAAACGGTGCGTTGATACTTCGAAAAGGGTTCAGATAGCGTTGCAATCTATCATTTAGGTACTAGACCGTCAGGGCAGAGCCTTAGTCCAGCCGATCTTGATTGAACCTTAGACCCTTTCGTGGTAGCGCGATGTGGAAGATTCATTCAGGTTTCTGCCGAGTTGGCAGCGTCAATAGTTGGTGTGCCCTTGGCACACAAGCCACCCCCGATACAGACCTCGAAGTCGGTTCAAGTCCACAAACCAGACACACTCCTGAAATTCCGTCTTGCTGCCAGCCAAGGGGCTTCAAGACTCGAAAGGAAGTTGCGAAGCAAATCCGGGCTTATTCCTGAACCGCCACTGCTAGAGATTGCCGCCTTCCTTCCTCACTTCCACTTCGCGGCAACGCTCCCCGTGGCCAGGGCAAAGCGGCACCCTGGCAATGATTTCAATAAGTCTCATGACGTCAAACCAGGATGAGGAATTCGAAACGACTGCCTACTTCTCCTGCGTGTGCCTTGCCCCGAATGCCCTAGCCGTAGCCTCGCTGCAGCTGCAACATGTATTAACTGCACGACTGAAGGCGAGCCCTGCGCCCCAAAATAGTCCGGCGCGACGGTTTGGCCTCTGCACCGGTGCCTTCGAGGCTGTGGAAGCACGCACACAAGTGAGGAAGGCTGTCGGGACGCTCCTTAAGTGAGCAAATCATAAGGACGGGCCCATCAAGACATCACAGACGGATTCTGACTCTGCTAACAACCCAAAGCCCAAGCCTGCCACCCTACTGACACAGGGCAAAAACATAAAAGACTGTGAGATGCGGAAAACAACTGCACTTGATGCACTGTTGCACCCCTCCCTTCCCTTCGTTCGATGCTGAGGCTGGCGGCAGAGACCCTGCATGAATCAAGGTTGTTACAAGTCTACATGATGTTATCGTTGTTTGGGTCGCTGTGGATGGGTGGGTCTGGACGCCCTCCAGTCGCAAATCTTACGGCAACCCGAAGCCAAGATCTAGAGACTTTGAAAGCACTTGCCATGTTTCCGACTCTTCCTCCTATGAGGAAGGATAGGGTGCAGGGCTTCGCCCAGGTGCTTTGGCAGATCATTGGCCAGTCGGCAACTTTCAAGTGCTGGAAGAACATTCCATACACCCTAGAACTCATGGAATCCAAAAATACGGGTACTACTTAAAGTTTTAACGCCCTGAACCTCCTAAACATTGAAATCGCGCAGTACTGAGACCATGAATGCGACGCCCCGACAACCCCAACCCCGAAACCTCCAAAGTGCAATTCCTAAACTGAAGCAGCACGGGGCAGCTGAGAATCCTGCGATCCAAAGCATCCGGCGCCGGGGTTATCGGAGCTTCTTCGACTTTCACCGGAACTGGCACAGGCGACAGGAAGTGCGGCTACTCGACTCTCACGCACCAACAGAAGTTTTAGACTGTCCTGGCAACTGGGACACTTTCGACAGGGCTTCTGCGATCGAAGGTGGCACTGCACGCGGCACTACACTACACTTCAAGCGAGAAGGGATGCTTTTAGGGCTGTGGCTCCTTGCAGGCAAACGCCGGGCAAGTTCCCCGAGCCCTTTCGAGCAATAGTACAGTTGCTGCTTAAGAGACCCTGTACCAAAGCTGAAGGTCATTTCAACAAGCAAGCCCTACAGTCCTACAGTAGCTTCAGCCCGGCGATTTTCTCACCGGCAGTGACCGGAGCATGCCTGCAACCTCTGCTTGTCCAGCTGGTGCCGCCTCCTCGGAGCGGTTGGCTTTCTGAGTTAAGGTTCCAGGTTCGGGGTCTGAGGCCTGACTGCAAGAGGTTCGGGCCGGGGTCTTCGAGGGTTGCGGCGCCTACGGGACGTTAAGCAAAGGGAGCCCTAAACCCTTAACCCTAAAACCCAAACCCTTTTGCAACTGGCCTGCTGCGACTCCGCCAGGAAACCTAAACCCTAAAACCTAAACCCTAAAACCTGAACCCTAAACCCTAAAACCTAAACCCCTAAACTGCATGGAATGCAGCAAGAGAAAGTCTAGTCCAGTCTGACCATGGCCCTTCTCCCTGGAACAACCACAAAAGCCCGGTTCTCAGAGACTCCAATACCCCATAATTATAAGGAATATTCCTTAAATCACATTAAGGGTCCTACTATAATTTAAGGTATATTGGAGTCTTTGGGTTGTGGATACCGGTTCAATGACTTCGAGTGCGGGATTGTGGCCTCGGCTTGTGCACGCACAAAGTTCCGAAGTCGCGTACCTTATTATGCAAGCCTCATCAAGCCTCTACTGTGCAGCTTTGAGCATATCCGCGTCTGCTACGACTGCAACGGTGGTGTTGGTGGTAGTGGTGGATGGTGGTGGTGCTGGTGTTGGTGTTGGTGTTGGTGTTGGTGTTGGTGTTGGTGTTGGTGTTGGTGTTGGTGTTGGTGTTGGTGTTGGTGGTGGTGGTGGTGGTGGTGGTGGTGGTGGTGGTGGTGGTGGTGGTGGTGGTGGTGGTGGTGGGTGGGGGTGGTGGTGGTGGTGGTGGTGGTGGTGGTGGTGGTGGTGGTGGTGGTGGTGGTGGTGGTGGTGGTGGTGGTGGTGGTGGTGGTGGCTTGCAATGCTGCTGCTGAGGGCCGGGTCCTCATCCGACGAAACAGTGAAGGTCACGTCCTCGCCGAAACCTGAATTACGGCACCTACGGCTTGGGAGGTGTCAGCACTCAGACAATACAGTCCGGTTCTCCGATATGAACTCGAAGATGCTGCGTCCACGCTGATGCACTTTTGTCTAGAGCTCAGCTCCTGGGACCCCTCTCAGCTTCTAGACCTCCCGATGAGCTTGGCAATTCGAAATCTGTTCAGGTCTGTTTTGTTTTGCATTGGCTTCATCAGGCTTGTTTTCATGCTTCTTCCGACGACGTCCTCTGCATGTTACGAATTTGTCAAGTTGGGAAGGTCGACTTTGAACTCGATCACTAAGGAACAAGCCCGGCCCCCACGACCCTCGGTCACCAACCCATGGTTTTCTGAAGCTTTGCCGGGTCGCTGCTTCTTTCTGGAGGATGGGCGGCAGAACTGCTGGAAGTACGGGACGTCCCGTGGAAAGGAGGGGTGCGCGCCTGCATTCAGGGCATATGGGATGATTCGGTCGACAAGCAAGTGCTTCTTATCCTTGGAGCATCGACAACACAGTATCAGTAACGGTGGAAAGGCCTTCGTAGACCAGGAACCACATGAACCACATTGACAAGAAGCGATCAGCAGGGATTCGTAACAAAGAAGATATAAGATGACAGAAGTAAACCGTCATAGTGACATGTAATGTGCTATTTAAGGAAGAAGAGGAAAAGCAAAGGAAAACTACATGTTTGTTTGTGGGCTCTCTTTTAAAGTACAAAAGAAACCAAAACCACGACAAGTAAGAAAAGGAGCCCAACTCAAGTTGACCAGATGATAGCACGGTAAGCCGCACCACTCCTTTGCCCAGAGACAAGATTTACCAGGCTTTGGGGATTATTTAGGGATTCATGGCCTCAAGGGTTTTGACTTTCTGGTGTTTAGGAAAGTTCAAGGCTTTCGGGTTCGGGCGTAGGGCACCCAAAGACTCCAATATCCCTTACTATGGAATATACCTGAAATTATAGTAGGATACTTAACAAGATCAAAATATATTCCTTAATAAAGGGATATTGGGGTCTCGGGGCAGCCTCCTTGGCTGTCTCCGGCTCACTGTCCGAATCGACGGCAAAGACCGTGTTCAACTCAGTGGGACAAAGTCTGGCTTCAGGGTGTAAGGCTCCGATCCAAAAAGGGTGCCCGATTCAAATCACTCTGCAAAGCTGCATTGCCTTTGCTGGACTCTCTGTCCAACGCCACGGCACCGGCTTACCAAACTAGTCTTGTCCGACTGTTACATAGTGACATAGAGGAATCGAAAAGGCTCCAAAGGGTTTGGGATATGTTCTACCGTGGTAACGGCTTGGCTCATAGGCTACGACAGACCATGCAGCGGATTCGTGTTGCTCTCACTTCAACCATCCCAAACCGACTTCCCACCCTGGCTGGGGCTCCCACATCGGACAGGAGGCTGTGCGAACTCTCAGTTGTCGTGGGATCCTTCACCTGCTCCTCCAGGACACACTTGCAGGTCGAGGGCCCCGGAAATGCAAGGAGCCAGTTGTTAGGCTGCACTACAGCTTACAGTCATAAGCTACAGAACGATACTTGTAATCAGTTCTAACCCCACTTAAGGGACTTATACCCTTACCTACCCCATTCAAGGGACTTTACACCTTACTTACTAAGTCCCAACCCCCCCAAACCCTAAACTCCTAAACCCCATAAACATCCATGAACCCTTTTCCCCTAAACCCTTTTTTGAGCGCGGACTTGGAGTGTATTCCCCTACACCCTTTTCCCCTAACCCCAAGATCCTTTCAGCCCTTCTTCCTCGAGTCGTTGGTCCAGGCACAACTCCGCAAGCTGCCGCCGCAACTTCTCGGCTTCGGCTTCGGCTGCCGTGCGGCCTCGGCAGTCGATTAGGGTGTTATGATTATTGTTGTTGCTACTATAAGCTATTATTATATACAACTAATATTACTCTACATATAAATATATATATATATACACACACACTTATACTAAACCAGTATAACTGTACATTACTACTCTATGTTATTATTACTAGATATGAAGGCAGTCGGACAAAACGAGGTCTGTCGGTTAGGGTTTAGGCTTTATAGTTTCGGCTTAAGATATTTTGGACTGTTCGTGTGCAGGAAACCCATTCATAGCGCCCGTAATCGCCCATCTATTGCATATCGTGTGACGCAAAATTCGAAATATTAAGGTCCTGTGTTGTCGTCGCTCTTGGTCGCGTTTGGCTTTGTCGATAGCTAAGGCCCGGGATAGCGCAACGATCAACAACGACGACAGCAGAAGCCCTCAACTCTGCACCTCTGTACGTGACCGAGAATGAGGGTCGGGCTTACTTGTGGATCCTACTGGCTAGGATCTTTCCTTGGGGTCCTTTAACATCTGGAACTCCCACACCCAAACGTAGGATGTACGACTTCCATAGTAGCTCTATCATCGCAACCGCCCGGCTGACAGAGTCGCACCGCAGGGATCCATAATCCATAATCCAAAATAGCTCTATGCAGGTAGGGTGTCGGCAGGGACCAAAACCTATAGGAAGTCATCAGTAAGGCTCACGGGGTGGTCTTCTTGGTGGTGTTACCGTGTAAAGGTGTTTTCCCCTTTTATAGTGGCAAACAACTGCTGCCCCGGCTGCCATTGCATGCCATTGCCAAATCAGAGTACCTCTGCACTGTCACAGTGCCCTTCGGCCCTATGCGCTAAGCTCTGCAAAGCCTAAGCAGCCTAAACATCCACAAACCCTAGGCCGAAAACCAAACTCAAAACCCTAAACCCTATTATAGATCCCTTCAAGGAACCCCTAAACCCTAAATCCAAAACCCCAAACTCAGATTTTGTCCGAAGCCCGGACGGGTCAGCGTAGCGCAATACTCGGCTGCGGCACAGGAGCGCCACAAATGCTCCCCGGCACAAGAAGCCTGGAGGGTTTCTCTAAGGGTTCCTTTAAGAGTTCCTTCAAGGTTTCGGCGCTCACACTCGGACAATCCAGGCGAGGCATATGGTTCGGAGTCTGCTGAGTGAAACTACACTAGTCCTTCAAGGTTAAGGGTTTAGGGAAAAATCGGTCCTTAGAAGAGTTCCGATTGTAAGGGAATCTTCAAGGGTTCCTATACAGTAAGGTTCCTGTAAGGGCTCCTGTAAGGTTTCGATACGGTTCCCATAAGGCCGCAGCCAGGCTCGGGGTCTTCAGTGCTGACATTCTTTGGAGATTCAAAGGTTCTGGGTTCAGGGTTTAGGGTTTAGGGGGTTCCCAATATTTCTACTGATCTTGAGCTTTAGAGTCTAGGGCCTAAGGTCCCGCAGCTCGGAAACACCGAAATCCCACACCGGTTTTCCCCTACCCCTTTCAAAACTCTCCGGAGCAAAGGTTTCGAATGGCAGTAAAACAGGAGCACCGAAACCGAACAAAAGGGGGTCTGACCTGTCTAACATGGTGTGGCTGTTTCTTCAAAGACAGAGTAGGGCCGAGTAGGGCCTCGGTAGGGCGCGTGAGTTGGGAAGTATGAGCCAACGGAAACTTCTGAAGAACATCTGAGTGCCGAGCGCATTTCCTGCACAAGTCCTCTGCCACTGTCCTGCAAGAATCATGAGCTACCGGCTTTGCTTGCTGATAACTTTGACATACTTTTACCGCAGCCAAACCTGGATAACCTGGAGCGGCATTACCCTAAAGCCAAAAAAATCATCTGAAACCTAAGCCCGCAAATCCGCAGCCCGATGCCATATACTGTAGGGGCCTTAGTAATTACCTATACTATTTTGGGGCTCCCTGTTATAACTATAATTAAAGATTAACATGTCCCCAAGCACTATTATTCTAATTATTAAGGCCCTATGTTACCGTTCTCTGCAGACGGGTCCTGGCTTCCCGGTACCGCGTCCGGAGACCATCAAACGCTTCGGGGCCTCAGGCAACCAATGTTGCGAGTGCTTGCTGCGCCCTGGAAACACCTGTGCCCGAAAAACCGCTAAGTCCAGATCCGAACTAAGGCAAACCTTGCGAACAAGTTTCAAGTGAGTCATTCCCTAAATCCAACCGCCTGATTTTCAGAGCTCTGCCTGCACAGGTCCGGCAGAGGTCGCCCACGGTGACCGTGCCACACTTGCGACAAACGGGCCGAAGCAATCGGCCTGCTCAGGGCCCGACGCTGAGTCGTGTGATATGTGATATTACTGCATTTCTTCTTGTCGTGCTGCTGTTTTGCCGGATGAAACGTGATAACCCTTGCAGGGCTGAACCAAGACAAAAACATGACAAAGACGCAAAGTTTTGCAAACCTACCGTTTGGCTGCAGGCTTGCTTGCGAACCTACCCAAAATCCCAAGCCCACACCAAGCAACAAAGTTACTTACCTGCCTAGTGGGCCACTCGCGCGCGAGGACGAGGAGGAACTTGGCCTTTCAAAGCTCAAGCCTAATGCAAGGGGGTACCTCGTGCAGTGTTATTCACACTCTAGAATCCGGACTCTGTTGCAAACAAATCCCCAGGTCCAAACCAGCTGCACTGCTCTCAAGACAATTAAGTGTGATGTAGCCGTCTTACCCAAGTAGGACAGGATTTTGAAGTATATCATAATAAGGGAACCTTAGGGAGACGCCGTAAGACCCCTCTAGTACCTCGGCACTGCATGGAGCCAAACGCTGACGTCCAGGGTAGCCCTCGGCACAGCGCTCGGTTTCGAGTTTCGGCGGTTATAGGCTTGTGGGAGGAGGCGGAAGACTCATAAGTTTCATCAGCACCCCGCCTTTGAACAAGAGTTGCTAGTAACAGGTACCTGTGCGCATCTTGATGTTACAGATTTACAGCGCTTGCGATCCTTGTTCCAAGACGTACTGTGTTCTATACCCCCGCCATTTCCTGGGAGGTGTACGGCAAACCGGCGAGGTCGGAATGCAGCATCCGTGCAGTGGACGGAAGAATTGCCTGACAGATCTGGGTTTAGGGTTTGACTGCTGTTCCTGCGCTTTGCGGTTGAGCGGTTTAGGGTGTTGGGACTACGGTCGTTGTTGTTGTGTCGAGTAGCTTTTAGATTGAAAGCGCACCGATGGTTCAAGAAGTGTTTCAGCTTGTGGGGCGCGATCACAGTGCCCTTGTGAGCTTTGCAGATGTTTTTTGGTTTCGGGGCTCACAAAGGTTTTGGACCGTCTTGCCGTTCGACCCTTAAAGACTCAAAGATTCCCGGGGTGAGATTCATGCTCCATCACTCGCACTCAAAACGGTTTCAGCTGAGGCAATGGAGCCGGTGCCGCGTGACACACTCCTCAGTTGCATTGAACCTCGGAGTCTTCCGCATCTCTTGGGAGGCCGTTTATTCCAGCAAGCATCAGGAGTCGAAGAGGGCCTCGGAGGTGTTTGGAGATCATGCTGCCTCATTACAGGGAAGCAGCCAAGATGTAAGACTTGGCAGCTCGCAGGGGCAAAGTCCCACCTCTGCACTCGTCCCCTCTCCTCCGAAATCGATCTCGGAAGTCCGACATGTCCAGGAGGGCCGCCACCGCTGCGCGTCTTTTTCTGGCCCTGCCCTTCTTGCGGCCGTTGCAACCCGCCGAGTCAGAGATCGCTAGGTATCGCCAAGCTCGGAGAGTCGCCTCTGGAGCAGCTCCCGGTCCTTCTGCAGCCGAAGGCTCCCACGGCTGCTGGGCACCCTTGAGATGTCCGGTGCCTCCGACACAGACACGCTGGAAGCCTCATACTCCGGTGGTGGCTCTTCCTCATGGCGGCGCCAGGATTCAGCTGCTGCCTGATCTTCTACTGATTTTCTCTCAGGTGCCTCGGAACAGCTCTGGCTCCCTCTTCCCTCCGTCCCGGGACGTCGGAACGCAGAGTCTCTCCGCTCTGTCCGTGCCTTTCTCCGGCTGGGAGCTTCCGCTCGAGGCGGAGCCTGGAGCTGCTGAAGTTCACCTGGGCTCTTGTTAAGGAATTAAGTTACCATAGTTTAAGTTACCATAATTTAAATCACCAGTACCATAATTTAAGTTACCATAATAAATTTCAAATGAAACCATATTATTTACTATAGCTTCCTATATGATTCCTTAACAAGAACAGTCACGCAGGTGGCGATCTTGCTCCGTTTGGACTTGCCGCAGCTGCTGCAACTGCGTCGACTGATGCAGCAAGAGAATGTGGTTTAGCATCTCCTGCTGCTGTTGCTGTTGCTGCAGGTGGTACGGTAGCTGCGCAGCCACAGAGGGCGCTTCAGGAGGACGCATCTTTCTTTGCGTGTCAAACTGCCGCTGCTGTTCTCGCAATGCATCGAGCCTCTCTTGGCGCTCCCGTTCACGCTGTTGAGCTTCTAGCTGCTGCTCTTGCTGCTGTAGCTGCATCTCCTGTAGTCGGCACTGGTGTTCTTGCAGCTGCATCTGCCGTTGGAGTTGCTGCTCCTGGAGCAGCAGGAGGTGTTGCAGCTGATCGTCCAAAGCTTCCAGAGGCTTCCTCGCAGCTCCAGTCGACCCAGTCCACCCGGCCGTTGCTGAAACAGGTCGGGGCGGTAGTGGCACGGCACCTACACCTCGGTATATCCAGCTAGGAATGGGCCCTGCACTCGGCGCTTCCGCGGCGGGGTCCAGAAGCGAACTCTGCGCGGTTCTTGACTCGTTCCTGCGACTGGAGGGCGAGAAGAGGGGTGCAGCCCAGTCGTCATCCGTCGTCGGATACATGTGGCCAGAGGTCCCAGCGCCGCGCGGGCGGGACCACTCCTCGTCTGCTGCCGACCGCAGCAGTGCCGTGGCAGCTGCTTCGAGGCCCTCTTCTTCATGAAAGGCCTGCTCCATCTGTGGAAGAGGGATGCCTGTAGGAGATGCGCGGCTCTCACCGCATGGCGAATCCAGAGTATCCTCCAAACGGTGAAGATTCCACTCAATCACTGGATCCTGGGCGGCCTGCGCTGAACGGAGCCGGGCCTCCAAAGCCTCCAGCCGACGCTCGGAGGCCTCTTTCTCGTGGACCCACCACTCGCTGCGCGGTGGGAGTTTGATGGCTTGTGCAGTCTCGTAGTGCTGGTGCAGCGGCTCTGCCACGGCCCAATCCAGAACTCCGATCTTCTGAGCGGGAGCAGTCAGGGTGTCCATCCCGTGGACGAGAACCGGTATGCTTGGCCGACGTGTGGTGCTGCTGAGCCCCTCTGCAGACAGCGCCGACGGCTGTGGCTGTATTCCGGCACTCTCTGGTGAGGCCGGCGAAGCTTGCTCATCCGCATCTTTTGTCCGCGAAACCTCACTGCTGATGACCACACTTGCGGGCTGGAGGTCGGGAGAAATTTGTTTGCCAGAGCATGGTACAGAAGGCTCTGAAACGTCTGGATGAGCGGCACACAGACTCGTGGCCTTCGCCATAGCTTTCGTACTGCTGGCCATGCTTGTCATCTCCACTTTGTGCTCCGCAGCCCCCCTCGATCCCATCTCTTCCGACTTCTGGGGCTCGATTTCGTCCGGTACCTGTATTGGTCCGGCCACAGCAAGGTTGCTCGAAGCTATCCTCACCTTGGTTTCGTCTCCAGCACGAAACTCCTCCACTGTACCTTCTTGCTCTGCCGAGTCGGGTCGCGGATTGCCAGAGCTCGAGCTCGTCGCGGCCGGCAACGGCGCCTCTGGTAAGGACGGCGCTGGCCCGGGTTGCGTCACCGGCATCTCCGCTGCCTCCGCTTGCAAGTCGCTGCTTTGACTTGACTTCGAAGAAGTGCCAGTTCCTGGGTTCTTGTTAAGGGACTTATTTGAGTTACTTTATTTTAAGGAAACCGTACTATTTACTATATATGTATATATATATATATATATATATAGATCCCTTTTACGGGAACTGACATGAAATCTGAGACTTTTTAACAACAACCCAGGTTCCATCAGCTTCCCCCGTTCTGCTGCTGGTAGAGGAATCGGAGCTGCTCGTCCTGCTTCTGCTGCTTCCACTGGTTCTGGACTTCGGAGAAACCACAGCTTCTTCGGCAACCGCTTTCCCAGTGTCTGGACTCATGTGGTTCTCTGAAGCGACATGCAGCTTGACTGTAGGATTCTTTGAGGCAGGTTCATCTACGAGAGAAATTTCCTGCTTGACGGCAGGATTCGGTGGGTCGGGTCCATCTGCAATCCGAACCTCCCGCTTGACCGCTGGAGTCTTTGAGGCAGGCTCATCTGCAACCTGAACTGCCTGCGCGACGGCAGCATTCTTCGTGGTAGGCTCATCTGCGACCGGAATGTCACGCTTGACGGCAGGAGTGTGTGGGTCGGGTCCCTCTGCGACCCGAACCTCCTGCTTCGCCGCTGGAGTCTTTGAGGCAAGCTGAACTGACCCATCTGCGACCGGAATGTCGTGCTTGACGGCAGGATTCTGTGGGTCGGGCTCATCTGCGACACGAACTTCCCGCTTCACTGCAGGAGTCTTTGCGGCATGCTCATCCACAACGTGAACTGGCCGGCTGACTGCGGGACTCTCTGAGGCAGGCCTGCGTGCGACCAGAGCCTCTGGATCCTTTCTTGCGGGTTCGTCTTCGACCCGAATCTCCCGCTTGACTGCAGGACTTTGTGAGTTGGGCTCATCGACTGGAGCCTTCACTGAGACAGGCTCAACGTCTTCGAGCAGCTCTTCTAGAAGTGCCTGCTTCTCGCCTTCAGCATACCTCGGCATGCCCAAAGTCTTTTCTGGCCTTTTCAAGCGGATGGTGCCTGGTTTGCCAGGCGCCCTGGAGCTGGGAGCTGGTGACCGGGCCTGTGGCGGTGGCTGAGCTGGGGCCTGCGCAGCCAGAATCGGCTTTCCACTGGGAGACTGCACCTGGGTAGTTCTCCAAAGTAGGGTCCCTTTTAGGATTCCCAAAAACAGTACGGCACCCATATGTATATGTACGTATATGTATATATATATATATATATATATATACACATATATGAATATGAATGAACCTAAAACCTGAAAAAAAGGGTGAAAGGGACCCTTTTTGCATCCAGCCTGCAACTAAATGAGCGACTAAAGCAAACCTTCAAGGGACCCTACTTTGGAGAACTGCCCACCTGAATCCAGCCCTCCAAAGGCTCCCGGATGAAGGCACGGCGGTCCTTCCTGGGCTCTTCTGGAGGCTCGTCGCTTGAAGAAGAAGTTTCTGACCATGGTTTTACATATAACTAATGAAGCCCATACTGAAACAGAGGAAGAGGCGTTCACAGTCGGAACAGGGTTCAAAGTTTAACGTGGTTGATTCAAACTTAACAACCTTCTGTCTGATAAGAATATGGGCCTGTAGGTCTGGATATGAAAATGCCAATGCTATGCAATGCAACTTGACAGCAGCTTCAATTTAACGGCGAAGCTTCAGCTCCTGGACAAAGACTGTCCTATTCGGCGGGATGTGCCCGACGACTTCGGAGAGTCGGGACTCGTCCTTGCAGACGATGGCCTTCAAGTGCGTCCACCACCTGGTTTTCGGGTTTGATAGAGGTCTGACGGTTTCAATTCAAACTTGCCACGGAAAAGATAGACATCGCAACTTTTAATGTCCTTTATGACTTCCTGGTAACTGCCATCTAAAATCAAGTTCCTTAACAAGAACCCCGCCACCAGCCGATGCCGGGCAGCAAGTCGTCCTGTCCGTCCTGCCCTTGTGAGGATACATCGCCGTTCCTTGGAACTTCCACCGCCTGTGCGACTGGCTGCAGCAGTCTCTTGCTGTCGATTGCTCTCCTGCTGCTGTTGCTATCCGTTCTGCTGCCGGCTCCGCTGCTGGCGCTGCTGCTCGCACTTGACCCCTGGCCACGGGAGCTCGACTCAGCTGCCTGTGCAGGAGGCTGTGACTTTGCTGCCTCCGGAGCCTGGCGCGACTCACCTTGTGTCGCCGCAACGGGGGGCTTGAGAGTCGGCTTACTTGAAGTCGCGTCACTGCTTGGGCTTGTCTGACTATCATTACTATTACTATCGCTGGACCCACTGGTGTCTGTGTCACTGGAATCACTCGAATCTGAAGGTTGTGATGCCCTGGGTGCGCTCACTTCCGGAGCTGCGGAGGTTTCCTGTGACACGGTGGGCTCTCGTTCGGCGGTTATAACTGAAATCCAGCCCTCCAGGGGCTTTCGGATATGAGCTCTCATACCCTGCAACTCTTCGATGAACACGCGTGTGCCGAGAGCTATGGAACCCACCAACTCGGTGCGCTTCTCGCGACCCTTGCGGACATTCAAGTCGCGTAGTGCACGCACCCAACCTGTCGTCACGGGTGCATCCCTTTGCTTCTCTGACTCTAGCAGTGGCTCCTGGACGATTGTTGCTTCGTCGCCGGCTGTCCGTATCGATATCCATCCAACATATGGCGATGTGATCTGCCCACGCTTGCCAGATACGGCTGCAACATAAACATCTTGATCCGGCGGGATGGTCCCCAGTGGCTCGTCACGCTTGGATCGGCCGGCGCGCACTGTCAAAGGTTGAACCGTTCGCACCCAGCCAAGGCCTGTAGCATCGGACATCCGTAAATGTAGGAGCCATGGCCAAGGATGGCCAAGGTGCAAGATGCCAATGTAATATATGTGTCTTGATAATTACCTAGACTACTTTGGGTGGGTTCCTTACTATAAGAAAAGTATAGCGGGCCATCAAGGACCCTATGTTACTACTCCACCACCAGCTACGGGGCTAGATTCTAGATAAGTCATGGTCATATGAGGGGTGCCCTTTCGTTCCTGATAAATGCATCGATGTCGGAGTTGGTGAACGAAAGCCCTTCAGTTCCCTTGTGCACACGAGTTGAAGGTTTCGGGGGTTCACCCCCTTATCATGGCAGGCTCAAAGGAAACTCGATGGCTGCAGCGGGAGAAGGTGCGTCGGAAGGACTGCAAGCTCCTCATTGATCTTTCATGAGCCCAGAATGCACCGGTTCGGCTATTTGCCAGCCTGAAGCCTGAAGTCAAAACCCTTCAGAGGGAGGCCTTCTCCACGTACCACCAGCGATCCAACCTGGCAAGTCGTCTTTCAAGATATGCTGCCGAGGCCAGGCTAATAGCTTTGATTACTTGATGAAAACCAAACAAATTCAAACACAGTCTGCTGCTTCGACTTGTCCTTCTCAACCATGACCGCCGTCATGGTATGCCGGCAAGCTGGGCTCTCAAGGTCTTCATGAGATACCAGCAAACTTAAAACTAAGAAACCCTACATACTAGACGCCAGCAGCAACGCGATCTGAATCGTACGCAGGTAAATTGACGGACAACACCTCCACCACCGCCAAAATCCACCACAACCCACCGCAACTTTGTTTACCATGGAAATTCTGTAAGCCGTATTCTGGCAATCATGGCTGCGGAGACAAACAAGATAGACTCGAGCAAAGACTAACCTGAATATAATATCGTTGTCGCGATGTGAGCTGGAAGCCAGCACCAACAATTGCAGCACCGCGATCCTTACAGTGAAATGACAGGCATGTTCGAACAACATTAACCACGAAGCCATCATGGCTGTACTACGTCAATTCCTGGGCCATTCTACTCGGACGCCCGCCAATTCCTCGAACCCCCCTGAGGGCACCTCGGTGGTGACTCTGATTCTGCCCCAGCCTGTGACAGGGAAGCTTTACGTATCAGCTCTTATCATTGATTACTGTTGTAAGTGTGGCATATGGACGTAAGTATTTTAGCTGACTGAATTTCTTGACAACGTCCGAGGGGAGGGAGAATATCTCGTTTACTGGGTTTGGGGCTTTCTCATCGTTGCTGTTCTGGCGACTACGATGCTAGAATTAGTGATTGTGTGTTTGCGAGACTGATTATCAGTAGGGCGCGGGCAGTTCCGGTCATTGCTGCGAGCGTTGCTTGAATCGGTCATCTGGTATTCCGGAGTACGAAACGGCTATTGAGATATCCTCAGGAAGTCAAATTTCAAAGGCCAGCACTGCTTTTCAACTGAAGCACATGGAGCTCGGATCGATGACCAGTGGCTGCGGACGACATCTCCCGAGGCCAGCTGCAAAGCAGCTGATGACGCCGAGTCTTATGTGGTACTGCTCTCTCACAAAATCCTGCATGATCCTAAGGACTCTAAACTATGGGAACTATGGTATATTCCTTATAATGGGTAATGCAGGATTTTGTCCATCAACCGTATCATGCCTCGCAGCAAATGAGTACACTGCCTCATAACTCTGCTCATGCCACCAAGGTTTTTCCTTGCCAGAGTATGCTTTGCTCTGCTTGGCACGTCCTTCAGGACCAGTAATATAGGGGCCTTAGTAATTAGAATAGGGTTTTGGAGCCCATTATACTTTAACTATTAATAAGGATCCCCTCCAAAATAGTATTGATAAGTATTAAGGCCCCTATACTGCTCAAGACCAACGTCAGCGTTGGTGATTCCGAGAAGCTGGAAGCTGGTTCTGGTCGTACTGCTCTCCACCTCGGGCGCTTCAAGCTGCAATAGATCCCGACGATGCAGTATGCACAATATAGGGGCCTTTACAATGAGAATAGGGTTTTGGTGCCCAGCATACTATAATTACAGAACCAAACCCCCAAAACAGTATAGGTTATTATAAAGGCCCCCATATGATATGCATGGACCCTCGCGGCCCTAGCATCTTGTGCGAGCCAATTAGGGTTCCGGCGGTCACACGATTGGGTTTCGACTCGCACGCTCGCTCAAGGCAGCCACGGATTCATGCGAAGCGGTTCAGCAAGCTACGACGATTGAGTTTAGGAGGGCGGTTTTCTTTCCCCGTATGTCCTGATGTGTGTAGTATTCAGGCTAACGAACACATTGTCCTTCATAAACGTGGCGTCTCAGAGCAAGCGATAGGCTCAGAGTACGTCGCAGCGACTAGCGTGAATTGCCCATATTGCCAAGTCACATCGGCTCGGACTACTCTTCCACCCAAAATCTCATTGCAGCGGCGAAAAACTCCTCCCGGACCATGTGTCCTTCGCATGCTGCAGGGATTGGACATGTAACGACCGCCGCGGCGTCTGTGTCACAGTGAAATTTCTGCCAGCGCTTCCGACATTGCGTACAATACGGCGACATGGTTCATGCCCCTGAGTCAAAGAGCTGTCCTGCTTCCGGAACCATGGAGAATTCAACAGAGTACCTCGACCGAAATGGTGTGAGCTGTGGGCGAGCACGGGCGTTTGCACCCTGTCTTGTTTTTCTCGTTTACACGAGCAGAACCGGCCCTCCCAGCACTCTCCCAATGCAAGACCAGAAGCCGAAAGATTCCAATGGTCGTGCGAAATGAGTTCAGGGTTTGGCTGCTCACATACTCCGAGCGATTTAGGCAAGACACCCAGCTGACTCAAGCCGCGCACAGAGTGGTCGTGCAACCGCCTCTCCAAGGTGTCGGATGAAAGGCCGAGGCAGCGGCGTGGTGTGGCTTTCATTGGCCACGGTGGTACAGTAGTGGGTGCAAGGTGTGACTCGGAGTTTGATGCGCTGCCGTAAACATACTAAGGCAAGAAGCCCTCCACACAGCCAGGCAACCCACACACACACGCACACACAACCCTGCAAACCAGTCCAACAGTGTGAGCGCAGTAAAGGCACACCCCTTAGTGAAGCACTTATGTAGGACCTTTATTAGGGTTCCTTATGTGAACCCTACTATTTTGGTGTTATAGGCCCAGGGTTTCTTAATCCGGTTCCTACATTAAACTGCCTCCGGCGTAAAGAGCCGATCCTTCGCGCCGTACTCCAGGAAGATCTGAGCAACACGGAGAGAAAGAAACGGCAAAGAGGGGCCCGGCAAGGGAAGTCTGGGGCTTAGGGCCCTAGGGAATGATCCGATATTTGGCGCCAAGTGAATCTTCCAGGAGTACGCGAAAATTTAGCAGCGATGGCAAAAGTAAAAGGGCTGGCTGTACTCGTACTAGCCATACACACTGGCACAGAAGATCGACACGGCCAATATATACACCCTGTATTGCAAGATCGGAGTTCTGATCAGGGCCCCGATATAAGCCACCCCCAGTGTAAGAAAATTCCAAATTCAGTCTGTTGCAATCTCGAGGATCACGTGTGACGAGGCTGGACACACAGCAGGGGCCGAAACCCCGAAGCGAAAACGCTAAACCTCAAGTCGGCGAGCCTGACCCGTAAACTTCCTTTGAGCGGGCCCCTGATGAAGAAATCCGCCCACAACCAAAGACTTTGAAACCCTACGCCTACAACCAGAACCCTAAAACCCTGCAACCCCAAACCCAGAAACCCTACAGCCGAAAACTTTGAGACTCTAAGCCTAAGCCCAAGCCTACAATCCAAAATCGTGAAACCCCATAGCCACTGTACGGCAGGATGCTCGCGGCTTGTCTGCACAATCGCCACGTGCGTCAACGAAGAAGCCAACAGCCTGAACCAGCCTGTCAGGGGTCTTAGGGTTCAGGGGATCCTGTTAGGTTTTCAAGCTTTGTATATAAGGGTTTCTTTACGGGCCAATACCGGAGTTGCCACAAGGGTACTGTGCGGGTTTGGGGCGGTTTAGGGTTTCAGAAAACTAATAAAGAGTCCTTGCAAGGATTGTCCGTTTAATTGGTGCTTGAACAGAACCTAAGACATCGTAAGATGCAAAGGGTGCGATACCTACGGCAGGGCAGGCCTTGTTTGGATGTCGGATCTGTGGGGGGGGGGGGGTGCCCTCGCGCTTCTTTGCGTTGAGCCTCGCTGTCTCACACTTCGGGCTGCATCTCACTACCAAATTGGCAAGTGAAGGGCCCGGAGACCTGTTCTACGGGGAAGGATGCTAACCACTCGCCAGCAGAAGGCGCGATGTCCATGACATCCTTCTTCTGCAGTGTAGTGTTGTACTCATACATGACCACGCCCGGCCACACATCGCAATTCAAGATCGACTGAAGGATGCTGTCCCATTTGGCATCTCGCCGGCGGTACATCACCCGGATGTCATTGCTAAGCAGTGCGGCAGACAATGCGAAGCTGGAAAAGGAGAGGACAAGGTTCTGTGCCTGCAGCAGCGAACCAAAATCCTCTACCAACGACTCCCCGGTGCTGCGACTCAGATTTAGTTGGTGCTTCCGCCCAAACTCGACAAGCCAGCTGTCGCAAGCAGCCGTGGTTCTCTGTCTTTCAGACTTTCGCTTTGCAACCACGAAAATGTTCCGGAACCCGTGGTCCAGGATGATTCGCTGGTACATGCTGCAGGGGGGCTGGCCCCACTCGAACTTGGCGTGGTCCTTGATGTCGTCGGCCCGCAGGTGGATCGTCAGGCGGTCCGCGACTTCGGCTTGCCGGTTACTTTGTGCATGCACCAGCTCCGCCAAACGCTGGCCTAGGTAAGGCACAACGAAGGACTGCATCACGTGGCGATGATGCCAGGCAGGTACCCGTCGACAGTGGTCAAAGTACCACTTGTGCGAGAAGTCAGAAGGGCAGCTGCTTGGAGTTGTTAGCTTCCCATGTTCGGTTGTTCTGAGCAGAAGTGTCTCAGGCATGTTCAGGAGGCCCTTTTGCTCCTGGTATCCCTCCTCTAGGTGTTTGGGAAACCTGACCCTGGGTGTATGGCAGAAGAAAGCTGCCACCAAGGCATGGCTCACCTGGAAGTAATTGTTTCCAATCCTCCCGTTCCATTCCGTGACCCGCAGCTCGGATGGGCACCGGACGGTGCCGCGCTCGAGCGAAAGCTGCCTAGGTGGGGGTTATAAAGCCTTTGAAATATATTAGTAAATAAGATCCTCTTTAGCCCAATAAGGGAAAATATAAAATGTCCCAAAACTCTACCTAGCTGCCATTGGTAGGATAAATCAGGCTCCAAGGAAGCTAAGTCGGCAGCCTGGGAGGCCAAGTGCCGTGCCGGTGGCCCCTTAGCAGCCTGAGAGCTATACTGCAACAAGCTGCCAGCATCAGTTTGCAACGAGCAGTTGCTGCCGGCTCTCGTGGGCACAAGAAGGCTCGCTACGAGCATGCATACCGAGATTTGCCGGGTGGAAGTTCGCACCATTATGACCAGCCTCATTCATTCTTTGAAGGCCTGCGGGATCCGTGCATTGCTGTCCGCAGCCGGCCCAGGGCATGCAAACCTTGAATCTTACGAACCCTAACCTAAACCCTATAATAACCTGGTGTAGGTGGGTAAACAACTCTTTGACGAACGCTCGCAAAAGGAGCCGCCAGAAGTGCCACGAGCTGCTGCAGATGGCACAAGCGGAGTACGGTATCGACAAAATGAACTACATCTACATCCGAGCCAAAAGGATCGAAATCAACGAGTGTCAGAGTGCACAGAACGGGATGAGCAAGACAAGCGCAACATGTGATGTTCACATGCCGCCGATCGCATTAACATAGCAAGTTTATCGCCGACAGGAGTTCCCAAACCCTAAACCCTAACAAACCCTCGGCCATTAACTGTAGCTCACACCGAGGAACGCCGTTCTGAATAGCGACGGATTCCGAAGCGCCTTGGCTTAGCACAGCCCTTGAGGCGGGAGATCAGGCAATTGGTACTCCGCGGTTAAGGCCGGCGAGTGCTCTGAACCCTAAATGGTGCCACGGTGCCATGGACAGCCCCAGGGAGCCCCCATCAGACATGCCCATCACTGCGATGTTGCCACCATTTATCGGGAGCAGGCGGCCTGGGACCAGGGCCGCGTTCAGAAACTGGGTTTATGACGCTCAAGTAGTAGTGGTAGTTTTGGCTCCCACTTGTCACTTGTCGGACTCGCAGTAGTAGTAGTAGTAGTAGTAGTAGTAGTAGTAGTAGTAGTAGTAGTAGTAGTAGTAGTAGTAGTAGTAGTAGTAACTTAGTAGTAGTAGTAGTAGTAGTAGTAGTAGTAGTGGTGGTAGTAGTAGTAGCAGCAGCAGCAGCAGTAGTAGTAGTGGTAGTTGTAGTGGTAGTGGAATCCCTGCACTTACAACCCGATTCAAATCTGTAAAAGTCCCCTTATCAGCCTAGCTGCAGACCTCGTTCATGGCGAACTGGATAAAGTCCATATCCTCTCGGAGAGCATAAGTCCACGGAAGACGCTTCAGCTCTCTTTGAACGCTTCGTCGTCTTCGGAATGCCGGATCTTACCGGATGTATGGAAACGAACTGCCTGGTGTACAACACATGCAAAGATCACCGAAAGCAAGTTATGTAAAACATGGTAGTCTTGAAAGCTTGATGTAAGCCCACCGGCAATCGGAAAAGCTAGGTTCAGGAGGTTTCCAGATTTTCCAACCTTCGTGTAAGGAGGGGTCCCAGGCTTCGTCTTTTTGCCTCCTACCTACACCTATCAGGGAAGCCCATTGCAGTGAAAAACTCCGCGTGAACAGTTGAATGTCACGATCCAGTTTCTCACAACAGACGGCACACAGAGTTTTGGTCAGGCGCAGACCCGGATCCACAGCCGTTCTAGACTTCTTGATCGTCAGCGTCTCAAGCCAGATTTCACACCTGGAATGAAGACTCAATGGAGACACTTTCGAACTCCCAAACCCCGGCTTACTCGCTTCGTCTAGTCTTTAGGGAAGAAGCTCTCGAAACTCGGACGGTCTAGGCGAGGATGATAGGTCGGCAGGGGAACTTCATCGAGACTAGGTCGTGAAACTGAAGGTCATGCTAGTCATGCTCATGTCGAGGTAGTGCGAGCTTAGGTTTACCCAGAAAGTAGGAATATCATTATCGTAACCCCTTTAAGGTAAACTATAGGGGATCCTACCATTAATCCATATTCCAACTTTCTGGAGTTCCCTTTAAGAGTCCACTTAAAGACGACCGGCCTGCCGTTGCCCCGTGAGCAAATAGTCCCACGTCGGACCACGAGACTCGGGGATCCTAGTCCATGGTGGGGATCGTATTATATGGGAGTTTCCGAAAACAGGAGTACCTTATTTTGGGGGTCCTTATAATAAGGATCCTACTATAGTATCGAAAGTGTAGGTTTAAGTACCCATTAAAATGCAAAATGTTTAATAATTGCGGCACAGGATCAGTATAGCGACGCGATAGCGCTGGGCATCGCGCTGCCATCGCTCCTGGCTGCCAGGGCACTTCCTCTTCCATTGATGATTAATTGGCGCCAACATTCAACTACATGCCCGATCACAAGTTGGTCGGATACTGGGCCAGGGTGTGAGGGGCACAACATCGATCGCAGCCGACATCCGCAGCAAAGTTGCTCAACTGTGCACGCCACTCACCATGGCATCCCGAACCCTGATCCCTTCTGCGAGCTGTATGCAGATGCACGATGCTGCGTTCGCTGCGAGGGTTCGTTTAACCTTTTTTTCGAAGCCGAGAAGTTCTCTAAATACAACCCTTCAAACGGGCTAAATCTTTGGCTTGAGTACCGGCCCTTCCGTGCAAACCAAAGACACAGATTAGGGCCTCGCATCAGTATGGGGGAGTAGGGAAATGTGATCCTACAGCAACAGCAACAGCAACCCCCAACCATCCGAGGTGCTGTAAAAGACATGAAGTCCCAGTCCATCGGCCTGTTACAGGCTGTTTCGCACTTGGAAAAGGTGCTGCTGGGAAAGCAACGCCACCGTCAGTGAAAGCAGCTCTGCAGCAGTCGTCGTCGTGGTGGCAGTACTTTTTCGTACGAGAGCTACTACTACTACTGCTACTACTACTACTACGACGACGACTACTACTACTACTACTACAACTACAACTACTACTACTACTACTACTACTACTACTACTACTACTACTACTACTACTACTACTACTACTACTACTACTACTACTAACTACTAACTACTGACTACTAACTACTAACTACTAACTACTAACTACTAACTACTAACTACTAACTACTAACTACTAACTACTAACTACTAACTACTAACTACTACCTACTACTACTACTACTACTACTACTACTACTACTACTACTACGACTACTACGACGACTACTACTACTACTACTACTACTACTACCACTACCACTACCACTACTACTACTACTACTACTACTACTACTACTACTACTACTACTACTACTACTACGAAAACGACTACGACGACGACTACTACTACAACTACAACTACAACAGCAACTACTACAACAACTACTACTACTACTACTACTACTATTTCTACTTCTACTTCTACTTCTACTTCTACTACCACCACTACTGCATCTAACACCGTATTAGTTGTAGTAGCACTACAAGTAGGAATAGTGGCACTAGCAGTACCAGTAGTCCTGGGAGCAGTAGCAGCAGCAGTAGTAGTAGTAGCAGTAGCAGTAGCAGTAGCAGTAGCAGAAGCAGAAGCAGAAGCAGTAGCAGTAGCAGTAGCAGTAGTAGTAGCAGCAGCAGTAGCAGCAGCAGTAGCAATAACAGTAGCAGTGTAGTAGAAGTTGTGGTAGTCGTCGTAGTCGTAGTAATAGTCGTATAGTAGCATTCATAGTACTGGTAGTAGCAGCAGTAGTAGTAGTAGTAGTAGTAGAGACGTAGTAGTAGTAGTAGTAGTAGTAGTAGTAGTAGTAGTAGTAGTAGTAGTAGTAGTTATAGTTAGTAGCTGTACTAGTTATAGTTGGTATTAGTAGTAGTTACAGTTGCAGCAGCAGCAGCAGCAGCAGGAGGAGGAGTAGTAGTAGTAGTAGTAGTAGTAGCGGCAGTCGAAGCGGCAGCGGCAGGGGCAGCGGTAGTGGCAGTGGCAGTATTAGTAATAGTAGCAGTAGTAGTAGTAGCAGTAGTAGTAGTAGTAGTCGTAGTCGTAGTGTGTAGTAGTCGTAGTAGTAGTCGCAGTAGCAGTAGCAGTAGCAGTAGCAGTAGGAGTAGCAGTAGCAGTAGTAGTAGTAGTAGTAGCAGTAGTAGCAGTAGTAGCAGTAGTAGCAGTAGCAGTAGTAGTAGGAGTAGTAGTAGTAGTAGTAGTAGTAATAGTAGTATCAATAGAAGCAGTAGCAGCAGCAGCACTCCATGTGTAGCCTTAGCCTTAAAAGTAGCGTTAGGACCTCCCAATCATGAGGAGGAGACAGCCTGTAGCAACTGGCGATGGCGGCAGCAGTAGAAGGAGAAGGAGGGAGGCCGGGGGGCGGGGGAGGGCTGCGGAGGTGCTGGTGCTAATGTGTGGAGCAGCAGTTGTCGGGGCAGGGTTACATGACGAGTAAGCATCACTAGGTCGCTTCTATGCACAACCCGGGCCTTGAACCGTGGAGGACCAGAAGCAAGGGCAGCTGGCCCGGCAGCACGTCCGGCAGCCACACATGCCTCCAGAGAAGTAAATATGTGCTCGTATGGTCATAGGCATGATGGGTTTGAAGGCAGTTTGCCGAGGAAAGCAGGACTCCCTGCTGCAAGATCCAATCTTATATGCAGAAAGGCAAGGCCGGCTTACCCTGCAAGCCTCAATCTAATTTGTACGTGGGATCCTGCTACTACTTTCTACAATGCACGGCAACGCATAACCTAATGCCATACCAACTGCTGCAAAGCAGCGCTTGCTGGCCGGACTTCTCCACCCGAAAGCCTCCTGAACTTCCTGGGCTCAGAGTCGGCCCTCACGCTTTGACAAGGTGTCTTCACTGTGCCCCGCCCCCGCCCCTGTGTAGAGCGACAAGTATTTCTGAAAAGAACAGGTCCGCCGGCCGACGAGGGTCCTTGAGCCAATTCCGTCGGCAGCCGCGGCAGCCTTGGGGGTTGCAGCGCGACATGCAGCAGCTCCTTAGCATTGCAGTAGTGCTCTCTTTCCCTTATAAGCCTTACTACCCATAAGCCCGTGACCCAAACCTCCTAATGAGTATGGCCTGATCCCTGAAGCTCGAAAAACGAAACTGAAACCCAACCTGACACATTGGCAAAACCTTCTGACGCCAGATGCTGTCACTCTCGCTTCGGACTCTGCGCTTCTTCCAGATGATGTCTTGATCCCAATGGCGAAACTCCTGCTGTACGAACAAGATCCCAGGAAACACCATGAGCGTCATCATCATCATGGCACTGGCATCACCATCACCAGTAGCAAGCAGCGGCAGCCGCAACATTGATGACAAGTCGACCATACAGAAGGTTTCCGGGTTTGAGAGTCCCGGGTGTGTGAGAGCAGATACCAACACTTTCACTCCGCCGCAGGTACCATAACAATAAACCATGGGGTACGGTGTTCTGTGACATGATGCCCCGATGACGGTAACTTAAACTGACTTCCTTAGCAAGACCTCAGTGTCCGGACGGAGGCTCTGACGGAGATCTGGGTCGTTGCGGTCTTTACTTTAGCCAAGCTCAACTAATGGGGGCCTTAATGCATCGGGTTTTGGTGCCCACTATACTTGATTAATGAGAAGCCCTCATTCGGATCACGCTCACAGGGAAAACGTAGTTTTCAGTAGAGCGACAAAGCACTAGTGCAGACCTTTTGGGGATGGATGTCCAATCGAAGTATTATATGTCCGAATAAGGTAAGGACATTCCTGTAAAACACCTGCTGCTTCGGTGTTGGTTGGGGCGCCCTAGTGACCTAGTTTCCTGGCAACACAGACGACTTGCTGCAGCGCTTCACGCTTGTCAGAAATGCTTTTGGAAAATTCGCAAAATGACTCGTAAACAGCCTTTTATGGACGGGTTAGGAGAGACTACACCTAGATCTGATGCAAGAATAGGAAGCAAGCTTGCTGCTCAAGCCGCTGCCTGACGTGCTGCGATGGCAGCCTGCAGTGGGGGGACAAACAGCGCAGGAAAAAGTCCTCAATCCAAGGCAGGGTTTAGGATTTTTCGGGCCGTCATGTTCTGCCCGCCACAGTGTGACCGTGCTCGTGTTTGCGACAGGCTTGTTGGGCTAACGCCTGAGTATGCCTCTGAGGGCACAGCTGTCAAATATGCAGACATGGGTGAAGGCCACGTCCCCGAACCCTAGGCCCAAAGCCCTTTGCCCAAACGCCAGATTCAACTTTGGACCTATAACGATAACGAACTTCAACAATGAGAACAGAGTTTGGGGGGGGGTAGAGCATGGCATAGTTGCAGAACCCTGGAGCCGAGGACACGAGGGCCTCCGCCCCACCGCAGTGCTCCCAGGCATCTCCGTGCCAGCCATGCCGGTTGTCGTTGACAAACTCGACAAGAGGCGCCCAACCTCACGGCAAGTTGATTACTTTTGTGGCCTCAAGAAGCAGAGTCGGGCTTTGAGTAGTATGGTCATATTCGGAACTGTACCGGCCCACTACGTTGGAGCCATGTGTGTGAAAGAATCCGTGTCTGCATGAGTCTGCCTTTGCCGCCATGCGCAAAGTGAAGCTCGACCCAGCCGCCTCAGCTTGAGTCATGTGAGAGAAACGAAAGCAAAAGCAATCGGAGTTTCAGCCATTCTACACCTGGGCATGGGCATCGTCAGTCAATGAGAGGTGGCCCTGAAACAACGCGACAACCCAAGAACACTTCGAATGAAGCTCAGTCAGTCGAGGTGGAAACCCATAATTACTCGACGGCATCCGCATTTCTTCAGACGGGGCTGGACAACATCCGCCCTGAAACCCAAATTCCAAAGGCCCCAGACGCCTGGATTTGGAACTCAGCTCTAGACTCTGAGTCCGGCCCGTGGTCAGAACCAAGGCACCTGCACCCCAGCAGGAAGGCCGGACCGAAATCGGTGAAAACTAATCAAAGCTGCCCTCAATACTCTTCATGAAAAAGTGCTGCTGGGTCCTCAACCAAGCAGCTCGCATCATTCCCCTTGAAACCACCATAATACTAAGCTACTGCTAGTACTATTGCTACTACTATTACTCTATCATCATTTCTAACTACTACTACTACTACTACTGCTACTACTACTACCACTACCACTACTACCACTACCACTACCACTACCACTACCACTACCACTACCACTACCACTACCACTACCACTACCACTACCACTACCACTACCACTACCACTACCACTACCACTACCACTACCACTACCACTACTAACTCCTACTACTACTACACTACTAGTACTACTAGTACTACTAGTATACTACTAGTACTGCGTGGGGATTTGATCTCGATTGTGTTGCTGCTCTCCCCACCAGAGCTGTAATGAATGTAGGTGTGGCTGGCTTGCACTCTCCACAGACTGGACCCTGTCTCTCTCACACTTCCACACGTGCAATCCTATGCAGGCAGAACCGGCGGCCGTTCCTTTTGCACTCGCTGCCGGCGGCGGTTCGTCTGTGCACGGGATAGCTCTGATTGCTCAGGATAGAAGACACATATAGCACTTAGCTATGGGCATTGACTTGAGCCAAACGTTGCGTGGGCGGTCACATAGAAAGGTAAGGAGAAGCGATGCGGTGTGCGCAGCACGTCCACAAGCTTACTCCTAGAGTCGAGGGACGCGTAGCGTGCCCCCTTAGAGTCGAGGGACGCGTAGCGTGCCCCCTTCTCTTGCACTTTACATGGTCTTGCTCACAGCTCTTATAGTGACACCTTAGAACTTGACAAGGCATCGCAGTCCGTTCGCACCCCCCATGAGTTGCGTCTCCGACGCTGCTCACCCGGAAGATGGCACGATAGGACAACAGAAAATGTTCCGCCGCAACGTTGACATTGAAAATCAGAGCTTTGCATCCCAATTAGAAACGTTGTGACACTCATCTACGTCAGTAACGATCCCCTGAAATGGCAAACGAATCAGGCGTCACCGAAGAAAGAAGCATTCGCGATGGCATTCCACGGGCGAAGCTCAGAGGTCACGAACTGAAAGGCGAGGCAGACCAAGCGTTGATTCATCTCCATCTTCGCGTGGTCGCAGGATCGCGGTCCCAGGGCCGGAGGTTTTCCTCTGGATACTGTTCCCTTTGCTTTCCTTTGTCCTTGCCTTTGTTTGTTCCCTTTGTGTCCTTGGTTTCGGCCTTTGCCGGCGGTGTAGTCGTAGTAGGAATTGGAGTTCCAACCTCCATGCTGCTCACCTCCGGTTCTCTCACGCCCTTTTGAAGGTCCCTTGGCCGAAGAAGCGCTTGCACGTTCCTCCGTAGTGACAGGCGTGTCCAGGATGGAAGTACCACCTGGAGGGAGATAGTCAGCGGCCGAGATGTGATGTAGGGCTTCAGTACGTTTGGTTGTCGGATTTTGCTGTCTCTCAGCCTTGGATCTGACCAATCTGTCCATGAAATGCGCAGGCATTTGCACATTGTGGTCCACCAGCAATCCAATGGTCTGGACTGAATGATCGGCATGAGTCAGCAGGATACCGACGGGGTCGATGTACAGGAAGTCCACCGGTCCAGTTGGCGTTGGTCGTAGCACTGAGAATTGTTGGTGTCCTGTCACCATCGGAATCACCTCGCACAGGACGTTCAGGCAACAGAAGTGCATAGCCTTCACATCTTCATCCCTGTTGCTCTTCAAGTACGTAGTAGGGTTGAAGTTGTCCCTGCCAATTCCCATCATGTTGGCTCCCCGTGTAAGCAACGAAAGCATCTGATTCGTCCGGAAGCGCTTCAAAGTGTAAGTCCCGTTGGGATCGTACTGCTTGAGGTTCTCAGGCTCCTTGGCAAAGCGAATGATCTCCTCGTCAGTCACATCCCTGCTCACACCCGTCTCTCTGTCCACTACAGCCAAAGATCCCCACTTTCCGAGCACATCATAGCGTTGGCCAAGTGCGAAATTCTCCTTCATCTGGAACAACGGCATAGTCGCCCACTTCGCGAATCCTGACCAAGCCTTGTAGATGGTTCTGCATACCACGAATGCCATATACGAAAGAGCGGCCATGTTGGCGTCGATGCAATGGGCATTTCGCTTTCCTGAGTAGTAGGATGGCTGCATGGCGGTACGTGCGAGTTGTAGTTCAGGATCGATGTTCAAAGACTGGCCGGCGATGAGGACGGGACGTCGTTCCTGTGCAACTGCATCTGGTACTGCGTCATCAAAGTCCTCTCCTGGCTCTGTGTCCATTTCTTCATCAGGTTCCTGTTCTGGATCGTCCTCCGCGATGACAGATGGTTCTGGGATTTCCTCAGGTTCCGCAACGGTCTCTATCTCCATGGCTTCCTGCTCCTCGACGGTCGCCTCAGGCACTGCTGCTGCCGCAGCTTCCATTGTTTGAGCAATGAAGTCACTGGGGATCTCCGTAGGAGTCTCCCGTTGTGGAGAACCTTGGTAGTATCCGCAAGAAACGAATTGTGACCAGCAGGACGTGCATCGGGAGAAGCATGCTGGAACGATGTTGTAGCATGCCGGGCACACCCTCATTCTCCTTCCATCCTCGTCTCTGCGTAGGTCTTCGGGTCGCCAATTCTTGATGACAAACTTGATCCCTTTGTCCATGTAGTGATGCCGAACCGTGTTCTCCCTGTGGGACTCCAGGACAGTCGTAAGGTCTCGAATGATCTGCTCCTTGCTGGTGTCGTGGGGTCCAGGAGGCATCTCGCAAAGCAATTCCATGATCTTGCTTGGTGTTCGGTATCTCTCGAACTCAGGGAGCAAAGGTGATGCATTGTAGTCCAACACCATCTCTTTCTCCAACCGTTCATCGTAGATCTTCTCCACCAGAGCGAAAGAGTGTGTATCTTGAGGATTCGGGACGCAAAACCATACCTCCTTGACGAACTGGAACGGTATCGTTCGGCCAACGATCATGATGCCGCTGTCTGTGATACGTCCATCTTCTCGTGCAAGGTCCTGCGATGGGACATGGAGGACCGCCAGCGGCATGTGCTTGGCTTGTGGTCCATGTACCCGCATCTTGGTCGTCGCATTCCGGTGATCGAACGGTGCGAATACCCCCCAATAGCTGTGGAGTCTGCCGCCTTGGTTGCCTCGAAATTGGCGCCTATGGTCGAAGTCCCCGTCGGGGTCCTCCGAACCAGGCATGATGCCTTGCGTGACAATGGAATCCAGGTTGCGGCATGCCGTAGCGTGGAACGCGCCTCCAAGACGTTGCAAGAGGGTCATAGATGGAGATATTGCGAACCTGTTCTTGTCCAACTGAAGCAAATTGTTCTGGGGATCGGAGTGCGCAGAGTGACCACTCGTAGCCCGAACTGCCCATGGCTTCACCCAGCCGTTGCAAACGTTCAGGTACCTCTGGCTGTGCCGGCAACGATCATTGTTCTGGATCTCTGTGATCTGGTCAGGAATCGATACCAACATGTTCGAGCCTGCGGATCCAAGAGTCTCCGTGCCGGGGTCCTTCACTCTCACTCCCAGGAACTGCAGCCGAATCTTGGCCTTGTGGCGTCTCGTGGCTGCGAGCATGTTCCCTTGGAACAATAGCTGGAGTCTTTCATTGTACACTCTCTTCCTCTGTTGCTCATCGGTCCTTGAGACCGCTTCGGTGATGCGTCTGCTGTCATGGGTCCATAGTTGCTCATGCCTCACCAAATCCTCGATCAGCACCCACCCTCCTTCATCACATCGAATGACGCTGCTGAATGCCACCTGGCACCTGTTGTCAAGCCATTCCGAGCCTGGGCGCCTGGCGATTCTGTGACGCAGGTCAGATTGAATGCATGATAGCGCCCAATCCGCGTTCCTTCTTCGATGATGGGTGATGTTGCGAAGGACAACTTCGTTCACGATGTCCCATCGATTGTGGATGAAGCTTGCACCCTTGGTTGGGATCAGGTCGAGAATCCCGCATCGGATTGGCCTTCCGCCGCCGATGCATTCGTAGCCTGCATTGGTGTAGCCCTGAATAGTATCATCATATTCAAAGCTAGGACGGTCTCCTCGTTGAGGTAGGCGTCGGTCGCGATGGTCCGAAAGCTGCTCAATGAGGTCCACCACCCGCTGGCTGTTCTCTGGTCCCATGTCCTGCAGTGGCACTCCACAAGCATCATGTAAGCCCCGACGGTTTTCCACATCCGTGCAGAGATTGTGTTTGTTCTCGTAACGGATCAAGACCACATCACCCCGTACGGCTTCGCCTCCGCGTCGCTGTCGGGCCTTGGCCTTGGGTCGTCGGTCCGAGGATGCGACACTCACATGGTCCGTGGTGCCAACGTCCATTGGCTCATCTTGTTGTGGAGGTATTCGACGTGGATATCGAAGAAGGCTTTCCTTGATGATCTGGATGCTTCGAAGTATCAGATCCCGGGTCGCAGCATTTTCCGTGCAATTGGACAGATGGTGTTGATCACTGCCACAAGCGATACAGAACGTGAGTCTATCGCTTCCGACCGACATTTCGCCCTGAGCGAGTACTCCCACATAGTCCTGAAGCTGCGCGACAAATCCTTCACGAATCATCTGCCTGGGATCAGGGTCTTCTGCACCTTGTTCTTCTTCGGGTTGCGCATCCACATCTACATCCTGTGCAGGTATTGGTGGAGCAACGGAGAACCCTGGATCGTCCGTGACGTTGTCAGCGGCCTGTGTCTCGTCGGTTCTCGCAATCTCTACGGGGTAGATATCGCCATCGACGATCACTGTGAAGTCAATCACGAGGTCAGCGGACATGTTGTTGACGATCTCAGCGACTTGTTCATTCTTCTTGGGCGGTGTCCTCTTGCGCGGGGAGTCAACCGTGATCAGCTCGATAGCTTCGGCCGACGCGTAGCGGAAGAATGATCTTTCGATCCCCCTCACGCATGCATTTGCCCCCTCAAGGCCACCCCAATTTGGAAAATGACTTGGGTGTCTCATTGCAATTGTAAGAAGCCCGAGTGCCAGCTCCACCGTGTCACCCAGGAGTTCCTCCTTGGGCAAGGCTGACCCTCTGTAGCATTCTTGGCGCTCCTCCGGAGTCAAAAGCATTCTCATGAAACCAGCATAAGCGCAGTTCCCGGCATCGTAGTAGCAGATGTAGCATGTCTTGCCTTCGGAGTCGTATCCTCTGTCCCATGCCAACTGTTTGGCCTTTCCCCATGCCGCGTACTCGATGGCCTGACTGGCTGTGATTCGGAGACCACCGTAGTGAGAAACCGTCTTGCCAATGTCTTCGTAGACCACTTCCGCACAAGCTTTGAGGAACTCCTTGATGTCCATGCGAGGGTCCACAAATTGAAGCCTCAGGTCATAAAGGTGCTTTGCGCAAGCCAAGGTGTACTTCTGGGACGCGACTAAGTCATTGAAGGAGCTGACTTGATGCTGCATCTTCAAGGCTGAAGTATGCGCGCACCCAATGCAGTGTCCAGGATACCCGTTTCCAGTCGGCTTGAAGAAGGCCTGTGCGTAGCACTCAGCCAACTTCATTGCGTCACATCCAGGGCAATAGAACGTTCTCCCTTTGACATAGCCGGTGTTCGGGGTCGCGTAGGTGTCGATCCGGAACCAGTAGTGCCTGTTGTCGTAATAGGCTTCGGGAACGGTCATGGCGATGTCAAAGTCCTGCCAGGTGACTGCGGACGATTCAGCGACCGTGTCACCCTGGGCACCCGACCTGATCTGTTGCTGTTGTTCTCCCGTGAACCATGTCTGCGAAATCTTGGTGGACGTCTTGACTTCACTCTTGTCCTCCCAAATCTCGACAAGCGACGGGTGAGCGACTGTGTCGGCGCGGACAGTTTCGTCCCATGATCGGATTCTCGATGCCTCAACGAAGCACGTGGATACCATCTTCTCGCAGAACAGCTGCTTCTCATAGATAGCGTAGCCCAATTTGAACCTGACCCGAGAGTCCGGTGCTGGCACCTTTTCGGCTGACAGTGTATGCACGCCTGATGACGCATGTTTCATCTGGCTGTACATTCTTGACCAAAACGAAGATCCATGAATCACCACGCATGCTCGGGCTCGCAACTCCAGTTCAATATACATTCCCAGCGCGTGGAAACCGTTGAACAGGGAAGCTTTGTGCTGAAGGTAATTGCTAGCTGCTCCAACGAACCGTAAGTCGTGGTTGATGTTGACGATTGGAGGGCGCGTGGTACGCTTCCCTGCTGCGATGATAGGGTCAACGTACGTCACTTTGAGCTGTCGCTGCAAGTCAGTACGGATCGCTGCTCCGTCTCCGACTTCACTCATCGGAAAAGACATGTTCTCGATGAGGATTGCCTGGAGAGACAGATGGTAATGCAGTGTGACGGTTGCAAGCTGCTCTTCAGTCAAGCCATCCAATGTCGCATTCACAGATTCCAACGATCCTTTTGTGACTTGGAAGTTGTAGTTGGCACCTGTGGTGATCGACGGGCTCACAATGTAGATCTCGCTCCACCCATGCATGCCGAGGTTCTCTCTCAACGTGTGCGTTGATCCCCTGGTCCTTGCAACCATGTCAAAGTCCTGGACGAGGATTGTGCATTGAGAGCGCATAGTCGCGGCATCAGGTTTGCCACCCATACCCAAACTATTGCGAAATCCGTTCAGCGTGTTCATGGTGTTGATCCTTGCTTCTTCCGGAATGTCATCGTTGTCGACAAGATCGCGATCTGCCTCGATCATCACTGCCGAGGTAAGCATTGGAGGAGAAGGAAGATGCACGCATGATACCAATGCCAATGCATGGTACAGCCGTGAATACATCCGTAGCCACACCTTTGTACTCAGCTTCACGTAGACCTTCAGGTTGAGACCCTTGTCATCATTTTGTGAGACGGAACGAATCCTTGCCAAATAGGTCACCAGTCTTCTGACGTAATGCTGAATCGGTGTGGTCCCCACGTCGTCGTTGGCCACAAACTTTGGCGTCTCATCAATGGCAGGTGGGTACTCGTCGTGATCACGGGTCGTCGTCAGCAAGATCGAACGACAGCCCTTCTCATCGATGTTGACATAATGGTACCAACTTTCCTGAGCGCCAGCAGGGATTGGAGCTTCCTCCCATGTCGGTTGCGATGGTTCCTCTTCCGGTTGCGAAGGCGGTTGTTGTGGAGGAGGTGCCGCAGAAGATGACGACGCCGATGCCGTTGCCTCGTCCGTCCTTGCCCTCTTTGGTCCGTGGCTAGGGGTGGCTCGAGGTCCGGCAGCGGATCCTTGCGATTGTTCCGGCGTTCTTCCATGCTCAGGGTGCACGATTCCTTCCGGTTCGAGGTTGCTTGCCGTAGGCATCGCAACTCTCCCCGTTGAGTATACCCAGCTAGGATGCCGTTGAAGGTTGGGCGGAAACAGGCCATCATCTTGCATAAGCGGACTTGGTGCCCTCATCTGTTGGAATTCCGCTTCCCATATGCCCAATGTGGCGCGTTTGGTAGAGCAGTCGACCACGTACCCAGATTCAACTCCGCATTGATTCCAGGTGTAGCCACGGAACGCATCCGGCAATTGGAAACCGTTCTTGTCCTGAGCTGCACATACGGCATCCACATGGTACTTGAGGAAAGCATACGTGGTGTAGTCGGAATCGGGGAGCACGTCATTAGACCATCGATAATGCGGGAGTCCAGTTTGTGGATCAATCCATGATACATAGGAATGAAGCACGTGGAGACAAACACTGAACGCCTGGAGTGAGTTCATCGCAAAGGCGAGCGGATGTCCCATGCCTTGAGGCAATGTGCGCATCATCAAAGCCAGCTGGTGAACGTTGATTGGCGTAGCGCCATCGTTGCCCGCTGCACATTCCTGGTTGTAGGTCCGAAGCCCATACCCAGTGTGCTTTGCGAACATGTACATCAGCTTGCACACCCTACATAACGTAGGCTCTCCCAACAGGTCGGATTGGTCAGGTGCTCTGCCTGACATAGGCAACTTGTGGTAGTAGTCCTGATTCACCGTATACCATTGTTGAATTCTCGTGTCTGTCACGGCCTGATAGGGCGTCTCCACGGAATTGATGAGAACGGCGAGATTGTAGTACACGTCCGCATTGACGATGTTCCTGGTTGCAGTGTTCAAGTCGAACCGAACTTGTTTTCTTTCATGTTCCAGTTCAACCACAGCCAACTTTGCATCATCGCGGATCACTTCCTCATCCACCATAAATCTTGTGATGGCATGAAACTTCCCTCCGTAGTCAGCAACAATGTGTTTGAGACCTCCACCAAACTTGATGACCATGGCGAGGATCTCCCCATAGGGTTTGTCCATGTACTCCTCCGGGGCGGCAAATAAGCAAGCCTTGAGGATTTCTCGGACTCGAATGGAAAGATCCCCTCCTGGCGACAGATTTGCACACGTGAACAGCAAGACCAAAGGAGGTGCTTTGAAAGCTGCCCATGTGCGAATGAGATCATTGTCGACCACTTTGTCTTTCGTAATCTTTGGCGGGAGCGAAACGCTCTGCGACGAGTCCTCAGAATACATCTGCAGAAACTTGTGGAACTTCAGAAACGTCCGCATCATCCCACCAGAAGGGAAAACTTCTTCATGGTCCACTCCTTCGAAGGCCAGCTCGTAGGCATTGTAGCTTTCACCCATGGCTCGGGATTCGGTCCTTCCTCCGTAGGAGAGAAGTACCTACACCCTACTCGACTTCACGGTTCCGGGTGCTCTGTAAGAGGCACCCTTCCCCGATCCGTCGGGTCAGACCTTAGTTGTTCCTTAGTTGGGGCTGTGTTATAGCCCCTTCATCAGCGTCTATACACTGACGTTGCTGCCATGCAATGTCCTCAGATTCATGTGCAACATGACTGACACTGACATGAGCTCGAACAAGGCTGCGAACATTCCTCGCAATCGACCGCCATGACACATCAATGCGCTGCGACAAACTGCTCTTCGATTCATGGTCCAAGCAATCATCCATTCTCACCATCAAACGATCCGCTTCAGGCATGTTAGAGAACATGATCCTGCGTCCACCACCATCGCCACCAGCACCAACATGGTCATCAATCTTAACCTTCGTCACCTTGCCACTTGAAACAAGAGCATGCAACTCTGGCCAAGACCAACATGAACATGAAGAAGGCATGTCAAGCGAAAAATAGACGTCGGAAAATTCCGCACACTTCTTCAGCAGGCGTTTGAGAGATTTCAAGACACTTCTGAAAACCTTGTACTTCCCACCGGAACGTTTCTCACCCCCCACGCAAGCCCCTTCACTACTTCCAGGACCAACACCTGATCGCAAAAGCGATGCCACGAATAGCACAGGTGTGCGCAGGTCATTCCGGCACGCGTCCTTCATCGCACCGATAAGGCTGTCCTCATCGGCCTTAGAGCCAATTAGCTCCTTGCAAGTTATGCGAGCGCATCCCTTAGTGGACTTAGGCACGGCGTAGCCATTGCCCAAGCCACAGAGGTCAACAATCATGCGGTCAGGCTTTCGTCCACCAGCCTTCGACGGCATTGCTACCAATCTCCCATCGCCCGTTGCCTGAAATTTCAAGGCTTTAAGCAATCTCCTGGAGATTTGGCTAGTCAACTCGCATTTATCAGATCGATCCTTAGCGTCCGAATCGGTCATGTGCAAATGTTTGGACGAGCACACGTCAGACGACTTAGGATGCAACGCGACGTTTGCGGCAATGTACTCCCATTCATCCTTGCAGTAGCCGAGCTCAACGGCGGTTCCGGGAGATACAGGATCCCGAAAGGTATAACGTTGCCCGTGAGTGCATCCTTGGATCTTGATGCTCTTCCACATGGCATCTTCCTGAAGTCCCTTGTACTGCTTGGTTTCCTGGACTGGTACTCGAGGAGGTACTTCGATGATGATTTGGAACCCCCACGATGCCGCTCTGCGCGCAATTCTTTGGACGACCTCCCCCCATGGGTAGTCTGTCCGCAATTTGGCCCTTTCAGGGTTGTCAGCGATTTTCCGACTCAGCCACGAATTCTTGCCCAACACCCCTGCGCCAATGAAGATCACGGAGTTAGGGTTGTTTTTCCTTGCTTCCACCACATCGAAGAGGTAGGCACACATGGCGTCGTCAACTTCTCGCCCCATACTCAGAACATTCACTTGCAACCCAGGGTCGTAGTGAGAATCGGGAGCATGCTGCGCAATGCAGTCCTTGCCAGGAGCATACTCATTCCACCAGTTCTCCTCATCGACTCCTACCAATGTCCACACCGTCACTGCCTTTGGAGCATCTTTGATAGTGATACGGTATTTCCAACGGCTGTAAGGATTCTTGTAAGTATGGACCAACCCTCCATCGTGGTCGAGGAATTGGATCACCAGGCCCTCCTTGGGTTTGTTTTCGGCGAAATTGACCACGTGAGGCACAATTGCTCCATCATATCCTTGATATTCCCTTTTCTGTTCAGCCGCATCATGCCATACATCCTCGTACACTGACGACCATTGGTCATAGCCGAATTGGGAGGCTTGACTTTTGGACTGGCCGTTGAAACAAAGAGGTAATGTAAAGCCCTGGTACCCCCCATGGATGGCACGCGCCAGTGTGACAACCACCGCTCGCCATTTGGCGGGCAGGGCGCGCACATAAGACTGGCCCAAAGGCGGTTCAGGAGGAGGCAAAAACGGCGGCGCAAGGACGTCCGCAATAGCGGCGGGGCGCAAATGCCCCCGTACCGGATGGTACTGAAACACAGCACGCTCCACATAGCGGTCGAACTTGCCCGGTTGATCAAGGATAGCAGCACGGTCCTCCATTTGGTGCCACTGCCCTTCACGAAGAATCCAAGTCGACCGAAGGTAGCGACCAGGCGGCAACGCGGAAGGCGGCCCCCGCAGCATGCGCGGGAACTTGACAACCAGGATGGGGTCCACACTGTCATGTTCTTGCAAGCCTTCCTTACTCGACAATCCAGCGCGATACAACACCTGAGGGAGGATCGGCGTCTGCGTGTAAGGAAAACAAGGCACCTCGCTCTTGAACGAGTAATGCTGTTGGCCCTTCTCATCCGTGCTTTGTGTATGAGTAGGGCGCATCAGATCCATAATCTCTTGGGAGCCAATGAGGGCCGGCGGAAAAATGTTGATGAGCTGACACGCATGTGTCCAGGACACAGAATCCTTGAACGACTTGGTGTGTATGTCCGCTGACATCTTGGCAGTGACCTCATAGGCAAGAGAAACGTAACCTTCCTGAAAGATAGAATGCATCCATCCAATGCAGATGCCGTGGGTACGTTCCAAATGACGCATAGTCGGATTCTTGCCCGTGCGAATCACCCCGATCATGGTCTGGTTGTCGTCGTAGAAGACGAAGTTGGGGTCTTGCCCCCCAAGCTGCTGCCACAACGTGATAGCAGGCAATCCAAGACGTGACATGGCAAAGTCGGCCGCGACAATCTCGGCCTCAGGTGTGGAATGACTCAAGCACCCCTGCCTTTTGCTAAGTCCCGCCAAGGGAAATCTTGTGTGAGAACCTTGAATGTGCAAGTGAGCACCGGAGGTAGATTTCAAACTTTCTCCACAACCTGCATAGTCCGCATCTGCAAACAGCCCGATGGACGAGTCCTCCAAGGAGTTCCCGACCCATCCAATCATCATGTGATGTTTGGACTGGTGCACATAGGCCATGAGATGATGAAGAAGAGCATCCTCCTTCTTGGTCCATTTCGTGATCTTGCGTGCGAGATTGTTGATACTGCGCAGAAGATCAAAGCGGCAAATGCGCGCGGCATAAAGCAATTTCATGAGAATGCTTGCTGCCTGCGGAGCAAGTGCACCGCGATTAGCCTCGTTGATCTCCTCTTCCTCTGGCGCCTTGGGAATAGGTGGAGGCGGAACAAGCCGACCATCCTTATCAACAGGCATGGTGTGTCCACACCACGTGCATCGATGGCTTTTACCTGACTGTGCCGGAGCGCGAGCTGGGTGATTCTTAGTCTCCTCAGCCGGACTCGGCGATGGTACCGTCTTGAATTTTGTCGGATCGAACCCAGTCACGTCGCAGTACTTCTTGACTGTCATGTCCAGGTACGTCTCCATGTCGTAGGTAACGGTCTGCACCTTCGTTTTGTCATGCAACGTTGCCTCGCCCTTGGAGATGCGACAACCCAGATACAAACCTAGTGGCGTTTCTTCTTCCAATCGAAGTTCTTGGCGCAGCATGTCCCAACCCTTGGGCAGGTTCTCTTTGGGCCCTGCCATCTTGAGATCATCCACGTAGATGACAAGTAAGAGCTTCATCTGCGGGTGGAAATACAATGATGGCCATTCGTCGCCAATCGGCTTGAATCCTACTTTCTGTACCGCGGTATGGCAATGTTGTTCCCACATGGTTCCTGCATCAGGATGTCCATATAGAGCTTTGATCAGGCGACACACAGGTCTACGGAATTTATGCCTTTTCGCAGATGGATGCCAGGCTTCATCAGGCAGTTCAACCCAACATGGAGTGCCCGATAGTCTCGCCTGAATGTATGCTTGGATAGCATCCGCCATCTGGACATCGTTGCCAGGAAGGCATCCGTAATAATCTGCCCACCGTGAGGCGTCAAACGTAGCCGGGGAATTCCCCAAATCCTGAAACAACGCGGCTTCCATATTTTGTCTTTGACCTGATCACCGAGTAGTACACCTCGCCCTTTGAACTTCCTGGCAGGATCGTCCTCTTTGAGCTGATAGTTCTTCTCGTATATCAGTCCATGTACTCGCGCCATATGTACTTTCTCACCTTTCTTCTTTGCCTCAGCGACGACGTCGTCATATTCACGCGTAGTTGAGAAATCAAACACCTCTTGGTCCCACAATCCCTTCCATTCTTTCATGAAAGCTTCCATGGCCTTGGGGTTGTTGACCATCTCCTTGCGTGTGACGGGTCGAGTGACCATGGCATTGAAGCATGATCCTCCTGCATGATTCTTTTCCCGATGTACGTTTCTGTGAGAAGTCGTACACGGCATAGACGGAATCCAGTTATCATCCATGACCATATGCGCCGGAACGGCCGGCACGACATCTGACAAGAATTGCTCTTGTGTGTATTGATCCACATAGGACTGTGCCCAGGACCATCCATCGTCGTCGTCAATGGACGTTGAGTTGCAGATCAATTTCTTCACATGGAACAATCTTGGGAAAGATCATGTTGTCCAAAATCCTGGTGACTATCTTCTTTCCTATCACAGCCTTCTTCCGGTCTTTCTTGGCAACTCGAGCTTTGTCTCGCTTTTCTTTCTTGTACGCTGCCTTCTTCTCCGCTTCGCTCATCTTCTTCCATGCTTCCGGAGAATAGGAATGGATAGGTCGCCGTGTAGGAAGGGTTCGTCGACCGTCGCTTCGGATCTTGTATGGAACTCCCCTTTTATCGATCTTGCAGGCTTCACCATCATCGGTGAGATATACAATGCCGTCCCCTTTCTTCCCCGTACTCCAATGTTCAATCTCCTCAGGAGCCAACTTCTTTTCTTTCAAGATCTTGATGATCTCTCCAGGTTCTTCGATGTCTCCTTCGGGGATGAGTCTACCGGTTGGACCGACTTCGCGGGGCGATCGTCGATCTTTCCCAGTGACCTTTGGTTCAGAAGGAGGCGGTGCTGCACGTAGACCTAGCTCTTCGTCTAGTTCTTCGAGTCTTTTGTCTCCTATAGCATCAATAGCTTCATGTTCTGCTGACTTGAAGACTTCGCCAGACGGCTCCGTCTCTATGTCAGATGGATCTATGTCCTGTAAGTCAGGATCTTCTCCGGGATCCGGTGGAGGAAGAAGACCATCTTGATCATCATCATCCCCGTTGCCACCATTTCCTCCAGGCGGACCGTCGTCCCCGTCATCGACGTCTTTTATCTCCTTGCCAGCGAGGTCAACGTTGTCCCTGAGTCCCTCAATGGTTGAGTTCATCCTCTCGTACTCGGCTTTCAGGGGAAATGTTATCTCCTCTGGGAAGTAGATAACTTCTGTCTCGTACGGTCTCATCAACTTCCTGGGAACAGATGCGTCCATCGACAAGTTCGCATTGGATGCGTTGGCAAACCTTCGCATATCCTTCAAACGCGATACTTCTTGGACCATCCTTGACCAGCAGTGATGATGTATCCGGCGAAAATGCCTGGGATCCCCTTTGGATCGAACTTGTTGCCATATGTCTTCGGCCTTGTATCCGTCGGCTTGAAGAAGACTTTGGCCCCAAACGGTATGGCTTTTCCCTCGAAGTCCTTTCCAGTCATTCGTTTCCATGCTGAATCACCATCGCCCTCCACGTCTTCAATGTTGAGGTTCTGCATCACGCAATTCAGCGCAAAGGACCAGTATTGGGCGGGTAATCCGGCGTGTAGCATGGATGCTGCGACTGTGTTGATCACTTCTTGATTTGATCGTTCAGCGAGTGAATTGTTACTGGGTTTCCCTGGAAGGGAATGATCTATCACGATCTTCAACTGCGCCATAGCTGAATCGAACTCTGGTGCTTCATCACTATACGCCATATGAATCTTGCGTCTCCCCATTAGGCGTCTGATGGCCATGACGACCTCGTCAGTATTCCTTGAAGCCGTGGGAATTCGCTGCGATCATTTTGGTGGCGATGTCTCTGATGACTAGAACTTCACGTGCTCCATCATCGAGTCCGATACCCGCTTCGGCGGCCTTGCGCATATCGAGGAAGTCGAACGTCACAAGATCCCCCAGTGTTTGATCACACGTTGAAACGCACCTCGTTGTGTCCGCAAGTGCTTCATCTTCGCGCGTATGCACGATTCGCAATATGGATTGCGGTAGCGATGAGTACACAGATGTGCCAACGTCTTGGCTTCGGCTTTCAGTGTTCCGACTCTGGCCTTGCGGCTCGGCGCACCGTCGCCTTCCACATCAATGATCACCTCATCGTCACCGTCCAATGGAATTTCACCCACTCCTTTTCCTTCGTCGTCGTCCGGAGGTCGTCCGGCCTCGGACTCTGGTACTTCTTCTATAGGAGGTTCTTGGGGTTCAGGATCAGGAGGTCGTTCATGATCGTCACCTTCTTCTTCTGCTTCAATTTCGCTCGGTGCAGCTTCAGCGGCAGCTGCGACACTGACGTCAACATCACCCGCGGTTAGCACACCCTTGAAGATTTCGGTGATCGCTTTGGCCTCCGGATCATCATGAACCAGTGACTTGGAACTCCCGGCGCGAATGTACGGGATGTCACCGTTCACGAACAGAGATATTCTCTTGCCCTGCGGGTTGATCATGAATGGTTCCCTTCCGGGTGGCCACACAAACCCGTAGTTGAAGTTCATGCATCTTTTACCTATGGAAAGCACCGACGGTGTGTCATCCAACACATAAGCATTGATCGGTTCCTCGAACGACTCAGTCTGGAAATTCGACACGAGATCGGTATCGGTGATTCCATTTGCTGTCTGAAATGATATGGACTCTGGAGTCACGAGTGTCTCGAGACTATGCTTCTCGATCTTCTTCTGAGATATGAGGTCATGGCCACACCCAGTGTCCATGAGAAATTTGATCTTCTTCTTGAGGATGACTGGTTGAACCATGCATTTGAATACACCTTGATTGATGATCCGTTTGCTGTGCGCAGCATCGAGTTCACGCTCAACGATGGAATCCTCACCGTCGTAGAAGGAAACTTCTTCCACCCGAGACGTTCCTGGGATTCGTACGAATGAAACTCGATCTCCGCATTGATCATCATCGTCGTCAACCATGTCTCTCATGATCTGTGCCCTCAATCTCGCTTTATGCTTGGCGAATTCCAAATTCACGGCGCGATCCTCATTGTTGACAAGCGCTTCCATGTCGACGTACTTCACCTTCCGCTCCTTGTCCTTCTTCGATCTTCTAGGACACGAATGAACGATCGGCGAATGAATCTCTGTCACGTCAGCGTCGGCGACAATCTGTCCCTCATTTTGTCTTGAAGATCGCTTCCATATAGCCGGGGATGATGGATTCCACCTTCGGCACAATCTGATGGCGGGTGCCGCAGGGAGTGCCTTGGCCTTGGCATTCGGCTTCGCTGGAGCTGCCTTTGCTTCGGATTTGGCTTTAGCTTTTGCCTTCGGTTCCGGAGCTGGGGTAGCTGCTGCCTCATGCTTGAAAGGACAATTCTCTCTTGAGCACGAGCCTGTGTTCTTGAAAGAGTAGCATATCCTATTTCCTCCTCCTCCAGACGGACTTGGAGTTCTCGTCCTCGGCGTAAAGGGTCGCTCTGGAGTCTTCTTCGAGTGGCTGAATGGGCACTTGTCACCATTTCGACACCCTGCATCTGTGAAATGGAACTTGCAGCGGATTTGCTTCTTGCTCTTGTCGCCTCTGTTGTCCGCTGACTCACTCCTTGTCTTCTTCTTGGGCTTTGGCTTGGTCTTCGCATGACTCTTCGCTTTGCTTTGAGGTAGTACAGGTGTTGCTTTATCCGGCTTGGTAGGCGAAGCCTTGACCTTTGCGGATGGAGCTGCGTTAGGTGTTGGTTTCTCGGGTACCTTGGCCGGTGCAGCGAGCAAATCCTTGCCCTCAAGCATCTGGCGCAAACCAATTTGGGTCTGAGTGAGATTTGATTGTTCTCGTCTCCGCATGATGGTACGGTCGATGATCTTCATCAGATTGTCGTACGATCGATCCTCATGATTGTAGGGCAAGTGTTCGTAGTGCATGCCCAACTCCATCTTCATTGCGGGCGAGTCCTTGATCTTGCTGTACAAGCAATCACGGAGAGCTGTTTTGGATGGTATGTCTTCTGGCCTCATCCGTCCCAGAACTTCCAACCACGTTTGCTTGAACGTATGAAGTTTGTTGTCGCCTTGGTACTGGAGCTTCACCAGATACTCGAGAGTGATGATCATGTCGAGACGATCGTGCGTTCGAAAACTTTCATACATCATCGCAATGATTTGTCGTCCTTTGATGATCTTCCCTTCGGGCCTGATGATGTAATCGTTGGCCTTCCGGTTCACCTCCAGGTACAGATCAGCAGATTTGTCACCACCAGCGCGTAGCATTGCGACCATGGCGATCCCCAATTTGACGTCTACGCTCTTGAACTTCTTGTGTCCTGAATCGTTCAGTGCTTCGACATCAGGGAATGGGTTGAACGCTGGTGCCAGCCATAGCATCCAGTCCTCATGATTTGGGTCGGCTGATGCTCCTAAAACATTCGCCGCGCATACGGATCGCCAGTTGTTGAGGTGAGTGAGAGTAGGCCATGGAGGAACGGTCACTTTATCGGCTTCCCTCCTGGAAATTCTCACCTCTGTGACTTCAGGATCTGCGTCTCCATCAGGATCACGCGCATGAGGGTCAGGATCCGGGTCAGGTTTGCCTCCACCGCTTCCCTTCTTATCATCATCGTCATCATCAGGCGGATCTGGAGGGTCATACCCCGTGCCGGCTCCTTCATCATGCTCCCCCTCTCCGTTCTCGTCGCCAGCTTCATCACCGTCATCGTCTCCATTGTCTTCCTGAATCGTTTCAGCAAATACTCTCCACTCATCACGATCAGCTCTGAGACGCTGTTCGGCTTTCTGGGCCTTGAGTACTTCGCTTCGCAGATCGGCAATCTTCTCTTCGTACCGTTCCGCGACCTCTTTCTCGATCTGACGCCTCCTTGCCTCATGGATGGAATCGTCATAGGCGACAGGGGCACCAATGAGGTCGTTGCCCTTCGTAGATGCGATAATGCCGTCGATACCAACAGGTCTTGAGGCGCTGGCAGATGCTGTGGACTTCGATCCCAACATCCCGCGATCCTCCAAGAGTTCACGTAGCTGTCGATCACGCACGGCTGCCGCATCACTTTGCCCATGAAATCCGCTTGGTATGCCAAACAGAGTGGCTGCACTAGGCGTGGAACGCGCATGTGCTGGGCTGCTAATACCTGGCACGTAGTGCTCGGGCATTGCATCCGCCACGATTGGCGTTGAATAGGATTTATTCACCTCACCTTTGATGCGGCCAGTGAAGAAGTTTCCACCGGTAAATGGAATTTCATCCATCGCAAGGTTCTTGTCCTTGTCCGATTCCGAGAATGCGAGCTTCTCTTTGGCGACTGGACTAACTTGACTTGGGGACCGTATTTCAGGGGATCGTACCTCACCTCCTACGGAAAATGCAGGCACTCCTTCCTTTCCTACGTGCTCCCAGCCAGACTCAGTAGTCCTCGAAGACATGGGCATGCTCGAAGGCCGTGTCACTCCGCCATGGTAGTTGGAGTTCCGTGCTGCCTCCAATTCGCTGCGTGTCCTCGCTTGAAGATCTTCTTGTGCTTTGAGTGTTTTCCTGAGTTCACTCAGCGCGTCGTGCAAGGTAGGCAATGCGCGCCTTGCATGATCTTCATTCTGATGAAGTCGGTCCTCTGCATCTTGCATCCTCCTCACAGCCATTTTGCGGTACTCTTCCTCTTCACCAAGACGTTCGCGAAGCCGAAGTCGTTCTTGATCAATGGCTGCGCTGTTCCCAGCTAGCCCTGGATCTCGTTCACGGCCCGCAATTCCTGATTCTTGACCAAGTGGAATCGTTCCTGCATTGCTTGTAAGGCTTGTTCCGAACTTGCTGTGTTCGACCGGAGGAACAAGTTCTCTCTGGCATGTTCATGAAGTTCATGAGTCAGACGCTCATACTCACGTGCCATAAGCTCACCATCGCCTTGCGCTCTTGCCTCCAACTGCACAAAGTTAGTGGATGCCTCCGTGCGGAACACGTGTAGCTGTTGAGCTAACTCCTCGGCAACGGCATGTGCTTGACGTTGTTGAGCAGAGTTCTGTTCATCCATGC
>CAJNDT010005950.1:193199-215699 GCA_905221615.1 Symbiodinium sp. CCMP2592
TCACCGAAGAAAGAAGCATTCGCGATGGCATTCCACGGGCGAAGCTCAGAGGTCACGAACTGAAAGGCGAGGCAGACCAAGCGTTGATTCATCTCCATCTTCGCGTGGTCGCAGGATCGCGGTCCCAGGGCCGGAGGTTTTCCTCTGGATACTGTTCCCTTTGCTTTCCTTTGTCCTTGCCTTTGTTTCGGCCTTTGCCGGCGGTGTAGTCGTAGTAGGAGTTGGAGTTCCAACCTCCATGCTGCTCACCTCCGGTTCTCTCACGCCCTTTTGAAGGTCCCTTGGCCGAAGAAGCGCTTGCACGTTCCTCCGTAGTGACAGGCGTGTCCAGGATGGAAGTACCACCTGGAGGGAGATAGTCAGCGGCCGAGATGTGATGTAGGGCTTCAGTACGTTTGGTTGTCGGATTTTGCTGTCTCTCAGCCTTGGATCTGACCAATCTGTCCATGAAATGCGCAGGCATTTGCACATTGTGATCGACCAGCAATCCAATGGTCTGGACTGAATGATCGGCATGAGTCAGCAGGATACCGACGGGGTCGATGTACAGGAAGTCCACCGGTCCAGTTGGCGTTGGTCGTAGCACTGAGAATTGTTGGTGTACTGTCACCATCGGAATCACCTCGCACAGGACGTTCAGGCAACAGAAGTGCATAGCCTTCACATCTTCATCCCTGTTGCTCTTCAAGTACGTAGTAGGGTTGAAGTTGTCCCTGCCAATTCCCATCATGTTGGCTCCCCGTGTAAGCAACGCAAGCATCTGATTCGTCCGGAAGCGCTTCAAAGTGTAAGTCCCGTTGGGATCGTACTGCTTGAGGTTCTCAGGCTCCTTGGCAAAGCGAATGATCTCCTCGTCAGTCACATCCCTGCTCACACCCGTCTCTCTGTCCACTACAGCCAAAGATCCCCATTTTCCGAGCACATCATAGTGTTGGCCAAGTGCGAAATTCTCCTTCATCTGGAACAACGGCATAGTCGCCCACTTCGCGAATCCTGACCAAGCCTTGTAGATGGTTCTGCATACCACGAATGCCATATACGAAAGAGCGGCCATGTTGGCGTCGATGCAATGGGCATTTCGCTTTCCTGATTAGTAGGATGGCTGCATGGCGGTACGTGCGAGTTGTAGTTCAGGATCGATGTTCAAAGACTGGCCGGCGATGAGGACGGGACGTCGTTCCTGTGCAACTGCATCTGGTACTGCGTCATCAAAGTCCTCTCCTGGCTCTGTGTCCATTTCTTCATCAGGTTCCTGTTCTGGATCGTCCTCCGCGATGACAGATGGTTCTGGGCTTTCCTCAGGTTCCGCAACGGTCTCTACCTCCATGGCTTCCTGCTCCTCTTCGGGCGCCTCAGGCACTGCTGCTGCCGCAGCTTCCATTGTCTGAGCAATGAAGTCACTGGGGATCTCCGTAGGAGTCTCCCGTTGTGGAGAACCTTGGTAGTATCCGCAAGAAACGAATTGTGACCAGCAAGACGTGCATCGGGAGAAGCATGCTGGAACGATGTTGTAGCATGCCGGGCACACCCTCATTCTCCTTCCATCCTCGTCTCTGCGTAGGTCTTCGGGTCGCCAATTCTTGATGACAAACTTGATCCCTTTGTCCATGTAGTGATGCCGAACCGTGTTCTCCCTGTGGGACTCCAGGACAGCCGTAAGGTCTCGAATGATCTGCTCCTTGCTGGTGTCGTGGGGTCCAGGAGGCATCTCGCAAAGCAATTCCATGATCTTGCTTGGCGTTCGGTATCTCTCGAACTCAGGAAGCAACGGTGATGCATTGTAGTCCAACACCAGCTCTTTCTCCAACAGTTCATCGTAGATCTTTTCCACCAGAGCGAAAGAGTGTGTATCTCGAGGATCCGGGACGCAAAACCATACCTCCTTGACGAAATCCTGCGAAGGGACATGGAGGACCGCCAGTGGCATGTGCTTGGCTTGTGGCCCATGTACCCGCATCTTGGTCGTCGCATTCCGGTGATCGAACGGTGCGAATACCCCCCAATAGCTGTGGAGTCTGCCGCCTTGGTTGCCTCGAAATTGGCGCCTATGGTCGAAGTCCCCGTCGGGGTCCTCCGAACCAGGCATGATGCCTTGCGTGACAATGGAATACAGGTTGCGGCATGCCGTAGCGTGGAACGCGCCTCCAAGACGTTGCAAGAGGGTCATAGATGGAGATATTGCGAACCTGTTCTTGTCCAACTGAAGCAAATTGTTCTGGGGGTCGGAGTGCGCAGAGTGACCACTCGTAGCCCGAACTGCCCATGGCTTCACCCAGCCGTTGCAAACGTTCAGGTACCTCTGGCTGTGCCGGCAACGATCATTGTTCTGGATCTCTGTGATCTGGTCAGGAATCGATACCAACATGTTCGAGCCTGCGGATCCAAGAGTCTCCGTGCCGGGGTCCTTCACTCTCACTCCCAGGAACTGCAGCCGAATCTTGGCCTTGTGGCGTCTCGTGGCTGCGAGCATGTTCCCTTGGAACAATAGCTGGAGTCTTTCATTGTACACTCTCTTCCTCTGTTGATCATCGGTCCTTGAGACCGCTTCTGTGATGCGTCTGCTTTCATGGGTCCATAGTTGCTCATGCCTCACCAAATCCTCGATCAGCACCCACCCTCCTTCATCACATCGAATGACGCTGCTGAATGCCACCTGGCACCTGTTGTCAAGCCATTCCGAGCCTGGGCGCCTGGCGATTCTGTGACGCAGGTCAGATTGGATGCATGATAGCGCCCAATCCGCGTTCCTTCTGCGATGATGGGTGATGTTGCGAAGGACAACTTCGTTCACGATGTCCCATCGATTGTGGATGAAGCTTGCACCCTTGGTTGGGATCAGGTCGAGAATCCCGCATCGGATTGGCCTTCCGCCGCCGATGATTCGTAGCCTGCATTGGTGTAGCCCTGAATAGTATCATCATATTCAAAGCTAGGACGGTCTCCTCGTTGAGGTAGGCGTCGGTCGCGATGGTCCGAAAGCTGCTCAATGAGGTCCACCACCCGCTGGCTGTTCTCTGGTCCCATGTCCTGCAGTGGCACTCCACAAGCATCATGTAAGCCCCGACGGTTTTCCACATCCGTGCAGAGATTGTGTTTGTTCTCGTAACGGATCAAGACCACATCACCCCGTACGGCTTCGCCTCCGCGTCGCTGTCGGGCCTTGGCCTTGGGTCGTCGGTCCGAGGATGCGACACTCACATGGTCCGTGGTGCCAACGTCCATTGGCTCATCTTGTTGTGGAGGTATTCGACGTGGATATCGAAGAAGGCTTTCCTTGATGATCTGGATGCTTCGAAGTATCAGATCCCGGGTCGCAGCATTTTCCGTGCAATTGGACAGATGGTGTTGATCACTGCCACAAGCGATACAGAACGTGAGTCTATCGCTTCCGACCGACATTTCGCCCTGAGCGAGTACTCCTACATAGTCCTGAAGCTGCGCGACAAATCCTTCACGAATCATCTGCCTGGGATCAGGGTCTTCTGCACCTTGTTCTTCTTCGGGTTGCGCATCCACATCTACATCCTGTGCAGGTATTGGTGGAGCAACGGAGAACCCTGGATCGTCCGTGACGTTGTCAGCGGCCTGTGTCTCGTCGGTCCTTGCAATCTCTACGGGGTAGATATCGCCATCGACGATCACTGTGAAGTCAATCACGAGGTCAGCGGACATGTTGTTGACGATCTCAGCGACTTGTTCATTCTTCTTGGGCGGTGTCCTCTTGCGCGGGGAGGCAACCGTGATCAGCTCGATAGCTTCGGCCGACGCGTAGCGGAAGAATGATCTTTCGATCCCCCTCACGCATGCATTTGCCCCCTCAAGGCCACCCCAATTTGGAAAATGACTTGGGTGTCTCATTGCAATTGTAAGAAGCCCGAGTGCCAGCTCCACCGTGTCACCCAGGAGTTCCTCCTTGGGCAAGGCTGACCCTCTGTAGCAGTCTTGGCGCTCCTCCGGAGTCAAAAGCATTCTCATGAAACCAGCATAAGCGCAGTTCCCGGCATCGTAGTAGCAGATGTAGCATGTCTTGCCTTCGGAGTCGTATCCTCTGTCCCATGCCAACTGTTTGGCCTTTCCCCATGCCGCGTACTCGATGGCCTGACTGGCTGTGATTCGGAGACCACCGTAGTGAGAAACCTTCTTGCCAATGTCTTCGTAGACCACTTCCGCACAAGCTTTGAGGAACTCCTTGATGTCCATGCGAGGGTCCACAAATTGAAGCCTCAGGTCATAAAGGTGCTTTGCACAAGCCAAGGTGTACTTCTGGGACGCGACTAAGTCATTGAAGGAGCTGACTTGATGCTGCATCTTCAAGGCTGAAGTATGCGCGCACCCAATGCAGTGTCCAGGATACCCGTTTCCAGTCGGCTTGAAGAAGGCCTGTGCGTAGCACTCAGCCAACTTCATTGCGTCACATCCAGGGCAATAGAACGTTCTCGCTTTGACATAGCCGGTGTTCGGGGTCGCGTAGGTGTCGATCCGGAACCAGTAGTGCCTGTTGTCGTAATAGGCTTCGGGAACGGTCATGGCGATGTCAAAGTCCTGCCAGGTGACTGCGGACGATTCAGCGACCGTGTCACCCTGGGCACCCGACCTGATCTGTTGTTGTTGTTCTCCCGTGAACCATGTCTGCGAAATCTTGGTGGACGTCTTGACTTCACTCTTGTCCTCCCAAATCTCGACAAGCGACGGGTGAGCGACTGTGTCGGCGCGGACAGTTTCGTCCCATGATCGGATTCTCGATGCCTCAACGAAGCAAGTGGATACCATCTTCTCGCAGAACAGCTGCTTCTCATAGATAGCGTAGCCCCATTTGAACCTGACCCGAGAGTCCGGTGCTGGCACCTTTTCGGCTGACAGTGTATGCACGCCTGATGACGCATGCTTCATCTGGCTGTACATTCTTGACCAAAACGAAGATCCATGAATCACCACGCATGCTCGGGCTCGCAACTCCAGTTCAATATACATTCCCAGCGCGTGGAAACCGTTGAACAGGGAAGCTTTGTGCTGAAGGTAATTGCTAGCTGCTCCAACGAACCGTAAGTCGTGGTTGATGTTGACGATTGGAGGGCGCGTGGTACGCTTCCCTGCTGCGATGATAGGGTCAACGTACGTCACTTTGAGCTGTCGCTGCAAGTCAGTACGGATCGCTGCTCCGTCTCCGACTTCACTCATCGGAAAAGACATGTTCTCGATGAGGATTGCCTGGAGAGACAGATGGTAATGCAGTGTGACGGTTGCAAGCTGCTCTTCAGTCAAGCCATCCAATGTCGCATTCACAGATTCCAACGATCCTTTTGTGACTTGGAAGTTGTAGTTGGCACCTGTGGTGATCGACGGGCTCACAATGTAGATCTCGCTCCACCCATGCATGCCGAGGTTCTCTCTCAACGTGTGCGTTGATCCCCTGGTCCTTGCAACCATGTCAAAGTCCTGGACGAGGATTGTGCATTGAGAGCGCATAGTCGCGGCATCAGGTTTGCCACCCATACCCAAACTATTGCGAAATCCGTTCAGCGTGTTCATGGTGTTGATCCTTGCTTCTTCCGGAATGTCATCGTTGTCGACAAGATCGCGATCTGCCTCGATCATCACTGCCGAGGTAAGCATTGGAGGAGAAGGAAGATGCACGCATGATACCAATGCCAATGCATGGTACAGCCGTGAATACATCCGTAGCCACACCTTTGTACTCAGCTTCACGTAGACCTTCAGGTTGAGACCCTTGTCATCATTTTGTGAGACGGAACGAATCCTTGCCAAATAGGTCACCAGTCTTCTGACGTAATGCTGAATCGGTGTGGTCCCCACGTCGTGGTTGGCCACAAACTTTGGCGTCTCATCAATGGCAGGTGGGTACTCGTCGTGATCACGGGTCGTCGTCAGCAAGATCGAACGACAGCCCTTCTCATCGATGTTGACATAATGGTACCAACTTTCCTGAGCGCCAGCGGGGATTGGAGCTTCCTCCCATGTCGGTTGCGATGGTTCCTCTTCCGGTTGCGAAGGCGGTTGTTGTGGAGGAGGTGCCGCAGAAGATGACGACGCCGATGCCGTTGCCTCGTCCGTCCTTGCCCTCTTTGGTCCGTGGCTAGGGGTGGCTCGAGGTCCGGCAGCGGATCCTTGCGATTGTTCCGGCGTTCTTCCATGCTCAGGGTGCACGATTCCTTCCGGTTCGAGGTTGCTTGCCGTAGGCATCGCAACTCTCCCCGTTGAGTATACCCAGCTAGGATGCCGTTGAAGGTTGGGCGGAAACAGGCCATCATCTTGCATAAGCGGACTTGGTGCCCTCATCTGTTGGAATTCCGCTTCCCATATGCCCAATGTGGCGCGTTTGGTAGAGCAGTCGACCACGTACCCAGATTCAACTCCGCATTGATTCCAGGTGTAGCCACGGAACGCATCCGGCAATTGGAAACCGTTCTTGTCCTGAGCTGCACATACGGCATCCACATGGTACTTGAGGAAAGCATACGTGGTGTAGTCGGAATCAGGGAGCACGTCATTAGACCATCGATAATGCGGGAGTCCAGTTTGTGGATCAATCCATGATACATAGGAATGAAGCACGTGGAGACAAACACTGAACGCCTGGAGTGAGTTCATCGCAAAGGCGAGCGGATGTCCCATGCCTTGAGGCAATGTGCGCATCATCAAAGCCAGCTGGTGAACGTTGATTGGCGTAGCGCCATCGTTGCCCGCTGCACATTCCTGGTTGTAGGTCCGAAGCCCATACCCAGTGTGCTTTGCGAACATGTACATCAGCTTGCACACCCTACATAACGTAGGCTCTCCCAACAGGTCGGATTGGTCAGGTGCTCTGCCTGACATAGGCAACTTGTGGTAGTAGTCCTGATTCACCGTATACCATTGTTGAATTCTCGTGTCTGTCACGGCCTGATAGGGCGTCTCCACGGAATTGATGAGAACGGCGAGATTGTAGTACACGTCCGCATTGACGATGTTCCTGGTTGCAGTGTTCAAGTCGAACCGAACTTGTTTTCTTTCATGTTCCAGTTCAACCACAGCCAACTTTGCATCATCGCGGATCACTTCCTCATCCACCATAAATCTTGTGATGGCATGAAACTTCCCTCCGTAGTCAGCAACAATGTGTTTGAGACCTCCACCAAACTTGATGACCATGGCGAGGATCTCCCCATAGGGTTTGTCCATGTACTCCTCCGGGGCGGCAAATAAGCAAGCCTTGAGGATTTCTCGGACTCGAATGGAAAGATCCCCTCCTGGCGACAGATTTGCACACGTGAACAGCAAGACCAAAGGAGGTGCTTTGAAAGCTGCCCATGTGCGAATGAGATCATTGTCGACCACTTTGTCTTTCGTAATCTTTGGTGGGAGCGAAACGCTCTGCGACGAGTCCTCAGAATACATCTGCAGAAACTTGTGGAACTTCAGAAACGTCCGCATCATCCCACCAGAAGGGAAAACTTCTTCATGGTCCACTCCTTCGAAGGCCAGCTCGTAGGCATTGTAGCTTTCACCCATGGCTCGGGATTCGGTCCTTCCTCCGTAGGAGAGAAGTACCTACACCCTACTCGACTTCACGGTTCCGGGTGCTCTGTAAGAGGCACCCTTCCCCGATCCGTCGGGTCAGACCTTAGTTGTTCCTTAGTTGGGGCTGTCTTATAGCCCCTTCATCAGCGTCTATACACTGACGTTGCTGCCATGCAATGTCCTCAGATTCATGTGCATCATGACTGACACTGACATGAGCTCGAACAAGGCTGCGAACATTCCTCGCAATCGACCGCCATGACACATCAATGCGCTGCACAAACTGCTCTTCGATTCATGGTCCAAGCAATCATCCATTCTCACCATCAAACGATCCGCTTCAGGCATGTTAGAGAACATGATCCTGCGTCCACCACCATCGCCACCAGCACCAACATGGTCATCAATCTTAACCTTCGTCACCTTGCCACTTGAAACAAGAGCATGCAACTCTGGCCAAGACCAACATGAACATGAAGAAGGCATGTCAAGCGAAAAATAGACGTCGGAAAATTCCGCACACTTCTTCAGCAGGCGTTTGAGAGATTTCAAGACACTTCTGAAAACCTTGTACTTCCCACCGGAACGTTTCTCACCCCCCACGCAAGCCCCTTCACTACTTCCAGGACCAGCACCTGATCGCAAAAGCGATGCCACGAATAGCACAGGTGGGCGCAGGTCATTCCGGCACGCATCCTTCATCGCACCGATAAGGCTGTCCTCATCGGCCTTAGAGCCAATTAGCTCCTTGCAAGTTATGCGAGCGCATCCCTTAGTGGACTTAGGCACGGCGTAGCCATTGCCCAAGCCACAGAGGTCAACAATCATGCGGTCAGGCTTTCGTCCACCAGCCTTCGACGGCATTGCTACCAATCTCCCATCGCCCGTTGCCTGAAATTTCAAGGCTTTAAGCAATCTCCTGGAGATTTGGCTAGTCAACTCGCATTTATCAGATCGATCCTTAGCGTCCGAATCGGTCATGTGCAAATGTTTGGACGAGCACACGTCAGACGACTTAGGATGCAACGCGACGTTTGCGGCAATGTACTCCCATTCATCCTTGCAGTAGCCGAGCTCAACGGCGGTTCCGGGAGATACAGGATCCCGAAAGGTATAACGTTGCCCGTGAGTGCATCCTTGGATCTTGATGCTCTTCCACATGGCATCTTCCTGAAGTCCCTTGTACTGCTTGGTTTCCTGGACTTGTACTCGAGGAGGTACTTCGATGATGATTTGGAACCCCCACGATGCCGCTCTGCGCGCAATTCTTTGGACGACCTCCCCCCATGGGTAGTCTGTCCGCAATTTGGCCCTTTCAGGGTTGTCAGCGATTTTCCGACTCAGCCACGAATTCTTGCCCAACACCCCTGCGCCAATGAAGATCACGGAGTTAGGGTTGTTTTTCCTTGCTTCCACCACATCGAAGAGGTAGGCACACATGGCGTCGTCAACTTCTCGCCCCATACTCAGAACATTCACTTGCAACCCAGGGTCGTAGTGAGAATCGGGAGCATGCTGCGCAATGCAGTCCTTGCCAGGAGCATACTCATTCCACCAGTTCTCCTCATCGACTCCTACCAATGTCCACACCGTCACTGCCTTTGGAGCATCTTTGATAGTGATACGGTATTTCCAACGGCTGTAAGGATTCTTGTAAGTATGGACCAACCCTCCATCGTGGTCGAGGAATTGGATCACCAGGCCCTCCTTGGGTTTGTTTTCGGCGAAATTGACCACGTGAGGCACAATTGCTCCATCATATCCTTGATATTCCCTTTTCTGTTCAGCCGCATCATGCCATACATCCTCGTACACTGACGACCATTGGTCATAGCCGAATTGGGAGGCTTGACTTTTGGACTGGCCGTTGAAACAAAGAGGTAATGTAAAGCCCTGGTACCCCCCATGGATGGCACGCGCCAGTGTGACAACCACCGCTCGCCATTTGGCGGGCAGGGCGCGCACATAAGACTGGCCCAAAGGCGGTTCAGGAGGAGGCAAAAACGGCGGCGCAAGGACGTCCGCAATAGCGGCTGGGCGCAAATGCCCCCGTACCGGATGGTACTGAAACACAGCACGCTCCACATAGCGGTCGAACTTGCCCGGTTGATCAAGGGTAGCAGCACGGTCCTCCATTTGGTGCCACTGCCCTTCACGAAGAATCCAAGTCGACCGAAGGTAGCGACCAGGCGGCAACGCGGAAGGCGGCCCCCGCAGCATGCGCGGGAACTTGACAACCAGGATGGGGTCCACACTGTCATGTTCTTGCAAGCCTTCCTTACTCGACAATCCAGCGCGATACAACACCTGAGGGAGGATCGGCGTCTGCGTGTAAGGAAAACAAGGCACCTCGCTCTTGAACGAGTAATGCTGTTGGCCCTTCTCATCCGTGCTTTGTGTATGAGTAGGGCGCATCAGATCCATAATCTCTTGGGAGCCAATGAGGGCCGGCGGAAAAATGTTGATGAGCTGACACGCATGTGTCCAGGACACAGAATCCTTGAACGACTTGGTGTGTATGTCCGCTGACATCTTGGCAGTGACCTCATAGGCAAGAGAAACGTAACCTTCCTGAAAGATAGAATGCATCCATCCAATGCAGATGCCGTGGGTACGTTCCAAGTGACGCATAGTCGGATTCTTGCCCGTGCGAATCACCCCGATCATGGTCTGGTTGTCGTCGTAGAAGACGAAGTTGGGGTCTTGCCCCCCAAGCTGCTGCCACAACGTGATAGCAGGCAATCCAAGACGTGACATGGCAAAGTCGGCCGCGACAATCTCGGCCTCAGGTGTGGAATGACTCAAGCACCCCTGCCTTTTGCTAAGTCCCGCCAAGGGAAATCTTGTGTGAGAACCTTGAATGTGCAAGTGAGCACCGGAGGTAGATTTCAAACTTTCTCCACAACCTGCATAGTCCGCATCTGCAAACAGCCCGATGGACGAGTCCTCCAAGGAGTTCCCGACCCATCCAATCATCATGTGATGTTTGGACTGGTGCACATAGGCCATGAGATGATGAAGAAGAGCATCCTCCTTCTTGGTCCATTTCGTGATCTTGCGTGCGAGATTGTTGATACTGCGCAGAAGATCAAAGCGGCAAATGCGCGCGGCATAAAGCAATTTCATGAGAATGCTTGCTGCCTGCGGAGCAAGTGCACCGCGATTAGCCTCGTTGATCTCCTCTTCCTCTGGCGCCTTGGGAATAGGTGGAGGCGGAACAAGCCGACCATCCTTATCAACAGGCATGGTGTGTCCACACCACGTGCATCGATGGCTTTTACCTGACTGTGCCGGAGCGCGAGCTGGGTGATTCTTAGTCTCCTCAGCCGGACTCGGCGATGGTACCGTCTTGAATTTTGTCGGATCGAACCCAGTCACGTCGCAGTACTTCTTGACTGTCATGTCCAGGTACGTCTCCATGTCGTAGGTAACGGTCTGCACCTTCGTTTTGTCATGCAACGTTGCCTCGCCCTTGGAGATGCGACAACCCAGATACAAACCTAGTGGCGTTTCTTCTTCCAATCGAAGTTCTTGGCGCAGCATGTCCCAACCCTTGGGCAGGTTCTCTTTGGGCCCTGCCATCTTGAGATCATCCACGTAGATGACAAGTAAGAGCTTCATCTGCGGGTGGAAATACAATGATGGCCATTCGTCGCCAATCGGCTTGAATCCTACTTTCTGTACCGCGGTATGGCAATGTTGTTCCCACATGGTTCCTGCATCAGGATGTCCATATAAGGCTTTGACCAGGCGACACACAGGTCTACGGAATTTATGCCTTTTCGCAGATGGATGCCAGGCTTCATCAGGCAGTTCAACCCAACATGGAGTGCCCGATAGTCTCGCCTGAATGTATGCTTGGATAGCATCCGCCATCTGGACATCGTTGCCAGGAAGGCATCCGTAATAATCTGCCCACCGTGAGGCGTCAAACGTAGCCGGGGAATTCCCCAAATCCTGAAACAACGCGGCTTCCATATTTTGATCTTTGACCTGATCACCGAGTAGTACACCTCGCCCTTTGAACTTCCTGGCAGGATCGTCCTCTTTGAGCTGATAGTTCTTCTCGTATATCAGTCCATGTACTCGCGCCATATGTACTTTCTCACCTTTCTTCTTTGCCTCAGCGACGACGTCGTCATATTCACGCGTAGTTGAGAAATCAAACACCTCTTGGTCCCACAATCCCTTCCATTCTTTCATGAAAGCTTCCATGGCCTTGGGGTTGTTGACCATCTCCTTGCGTGTGACGGGTCGAGTGACCATGGCATTGAAGCATGATCCTCCTGCATGATTCTTTTCCCGATGTACGTTTCTGTGAGAAGTCGTACACGGCATAGACGGAATCCAGTTATCATCCATGACCATATGCGCCGGAACGGCCGGCACGACATCTGACAAGAATTGCTCTTGTGTGTATTGATCCACATAGGACTGTGCCCAGGACCATCCATCGTCGTCGTCAATGGACGTTGAGTTGCAGATCAATTTCTTCACATGGAACAATCTTGGGAAAGATCATGTTGTCCAAAATCCTGGTGACTATCTTCTTTCCTATCACAGCCTTCTTCCGGTCTTTCTTGGCAACTCGAGCTTTGTCTCGCTTTTCTTTCTTGTACGCTGCCTTCTTCTCCGCTTCGCTCATCTTCTTCCATGCTTCCGGAGAATAGGAATGGATAGGTCGCCGTGTAGGAAGGGTTCGTCGACCGTCGCTTCGGATCTTGTATGGAACTCCCCTTTTATCGATCTTGCAGGCTTCACCATCATCGGTGAGATATACAATGCCGTCCCCTTTCTTCCCCGTACTCCAATGTTCAATCTCCTCAGGAGCCAACTTCTTTTCTTTCAAGATCTTGATGATCTCTCCAGGTTCTTCGATGTCTCCTTCGGGGATGAGTCTACCGGTTGGACCGACTTCGCGGGGCGATCGTCGATCTTTCCCAGTGACCTTTGGTTCAGAAGGAGGCGGTGCTGCACGTAGACCTAGCTCTTCGTCTAGTTCTTCGAGTCTTTTGTCTCCTATAGCATCAATAGCTTCATGTTCTGCTGACTTGAAGACTTCGCCAGACGGCTCCGTCTCTATGTCAGATGGATCTATGTCCTGTAAGTCAGGATCTTCTCCGGGATCCGGTGGAGGAAGAAGACCATCTTGATCATCATCATCCCCGTTGCCACCATTTCCTCCAGGCGGACCGTCATCCCCGTCATCGACGTCTTTTATCTCCTTGCCAGCGAGGTCAACGTTGTCCCTGAGTCCCTCAATGGTTGAGTTCATCCTCTCGTACTCGGCTTTCAGGGGAAACGTTATCTCCTCTGGGAAGTAGATAACTTCTGTCTCGTACGGTCTCATCAACTTCCTGGGAACAGATGCGTCCATCGACAAGTTCGCATTGGCAAATTCCTTCATGTCCCACACGCGATACTTCTTGGACCATCCTTGACCAGCAGTGATGATGTATCCGGCGAAAATGCCTGGGATCCCCTTTGGATCGAACTTGTTGCCATATGTCTTCGGCCTTGTATCCGTCGGCTTGAAGAAGACTTTGGCCCCAAACGGTATGGCTTTTCCCTCGAAGTCCTTTCCAGTCATTCGTTTCCATGCTGAATCACCATCGCCCTCCACGTCTTCAATGTTGAGGTTCTGCATCACGCAATTCAGCGCAAAGGACCAGTATTGGGCGGGTAATCCGGCGTGTAGCATGGATGCTGCGACTGTGTTGATCACTTCTTGATTTGATCGTTCAGCGAGTGAATTGTTACTGGGTTTCCCTGGAAGGGAATGATCTATCACGATCTTCAACTGCGCCATAGCTGAATCGAACTCTGGTGCTTCATCACTATACGCCATATGAATCTTGCGTCTCCCCATTAGGCGTCTGATGGCCATGACGACCTCGTCAGTATTCCTTGAAGCCGTGGGAATTGCTGCGATCATTTTGGTGGCGATGTCTCTGATGACTAGAACTTCACGTGCTCCATCATCGAGTCCGATACCTGCTTCGGCGGCCTTGCGCATATCGAGGAAGTCGAACGTCACAAGATCCCCCCAGTGTTTGATCACACGTTGAAACGCACCTCGTTGTGTCCGCAAGTGCTTCATCTTCGCGCGTATGCACGATTCGCAATATGGATTGCGGTAGCGATGAGTACACAGATGTGCCAATGTCTTGGCTTCGGCTTTCAGTGTTCCGACTCTGGCCTTGCGGCTCGGCGCACCGTCGCCTTCCACATCAATGATCACCTCATCGTCACCGTCCAATGGAATTTCACCCACTCCTTTTCCTTCGTCGTCATCCGGAGGTCGTCCGGCCTCGGACTCTGGTACTTCTTCTATAGGAGGTTCTTGGGGTTCAGGATCAGGAGGTCGTTCATGATCGTCACCTTCTTCTTCTGCTTCAATTTCGCTCGGTGCAGCTTCAGCGGCAGCTGCGACCCTGACGTCAACATCACCCGCGGTCAGCACACCCTTGAAGATTTCGGTGATCGCTTTGGCCTCCGGATCATCATGAACCAGTGACTTGGAACTCCCGGCGCGAATGTACGGGATGTCACCGTTCACGAACAGAGATATTCTCTTGCCCTGCGGGTTGATCATGAATGGTTCCCTTCCGGGTGGCCACACAAACCCGTAGTTGAAGTTCATGCATCTTTTACCTATGGAAAGCACCGACGGTGTGTCATCCAACACATAAGCGTTGATCGGTTCCTCGAACGACTCAGTCTGGAAATTCGACACGAGATCGGTATCGGTGATTCCATTTGCTGTCTGAAATGATATGGGCTCTGGAGTCACGAGTGTCTCGAGACTATGCTTCTCGATCTTCTTCTGAGATATGAGGTCATGGCCACACCCAGTGTCCATGAGAAATTTGATCTTCTTCTTGAGGATGACTGGTTGAACCATGCATTTGCATACACCTTGATTGATGATCCGTTTGCTGTGCGCAGCATCGAGTTCACGCTCAACGATGGAATCCTCACCGTCGTAGAAGGAAACTTCCTCCACCCGAGACGTTCCTGGGATTCGTACGAATGAAACTCGATCTCCGCATTGATCATCATCGTCGTCAACCATGTCTCTCATGATCTGTGCCCTCAATCTCGCTTTGTGCTTGGCGAATTCCAAATTCACGGCGCGATCCTCATTGTTGACAAGCGCTTCCATGTCGACGTACTTCACCTTCCGCTCCTTGTCCTTCTTCGATCTTCTAGGACACGAAGAAATGAACTTCACGTCATCGGCGAATGTCACATTACGCTTGATCTCTTTTCGGGTCGACGTAGTCGGTCCCGAGGATTCGTCGTCTGTTGAACAATCCGAATCAGCGTCGCTGTCAACGGATGGACAATCTGACTCCTCCTCATCTTGTCTTGAAGATCGCTTCCATATCGCCGGGGCTGATGGATTCCACCTTCGGCACAATCTGATGGCGGGTGCCGCAGGGAGTGCCTTGGCCTTGGCATTCGGCTTCGCTGGAGCTGCCTTTGCTTCGGATTTGGCTTTAGCTTTTGCCTTTGGTTCCGGAGCTGGGGTAGCTGCTGCCTCATGCTTGAAAGGACAATTCTCTCTTGAGCACGAGCCTGTGTTCTTGAACGAGTAGCATATCCTATTTCCTCCTCCTCCAGACGGACTTGGAGTTCTCGTCCTCGGCGTAAAGGGTCGCTCTGGAGTCTTCTTCGAGTGGCTGAATGGGCACTTGTCACCATTTCGACACCCTGCATCTGTGAAATGGAACTTGCAGCGGATTTGCTTCTTGCTCTTGTCGCCTCTGTTGTCCGCTGACTCACTCCTCGTCTTCTTCTTGGGCTTTGGCTTGGTCTTCGCATGACTCTTCGCTTTGCTTTGAGGTAGTACAGGTGTTGCTTTATCCGGCTTGGTAGGCGAAGCCTTGACCTTTGCGGATGGAGCTGCGTTAGGCGTTGGTTTCTCAGGTACCTTGGCCGGTGCAGCGAGCAAATCCTTGCCCTCAAGCATCTGGCGCAAACCAATTTGGGTCTGAGTGAGATTTGATTGTTCTCGTCTCCGCATGATGGTACGGTCGATGATCTTCATCAGATTGTCGTACGATCGGTCTTCATGATTGTAGGGCAAGTGTTCGTAGTGCATGCCCAACTCCATCTTCATTGCGGGCGAGTCCTTGATCTTGCTGTACAAGCAATCACGGAGAGCTGTTTTGGATGGTATGTCTTCTGGCCTCATCCGTCCCAGAACTTCCAACCACGTCTGCTTGAACGTATGAAGTTTGTTGTCGCCTTGGTACTGGAGCTTCACCAGATACTCGAGAGTGATGATCATGTCGAGACGATCGTGCGTTCGAAAACTTTCATACATCATCGCAATGATTTGTCGTCCTTTGATGATCTTCCCTTCGGGCCTGCTGATGTAATCGTTGGCCTTCCGGTTCACCTCCAGGTACAGATCAGCAGATTTGTCACCACCAGCGCGTAGCATTGCGACCATGGCGATCCCCAATTTGACGTCTACGCTCTTGAACTTCTTGTGTCCTGAATCGTTCAGTGCTTCGACATCAGGGAATGGGTTGAACGCTGGTGCCAGCCATAACATCCAGTCCTCGTGATTTGGGTCGGCTGATGCTCCTAAAACATTGGCCGTGCATACGGATCGCCAGTTGTTGAGGTGAGTGAGAGTAGGCCATGGAGGAACGGTCACTTTATCGGCTTCCCTCCTGGAAATTCTCACCTCTGTGACTTCAGGATCTGCGTCTCCATCAGGATCACGCGCATGAGGGTCAGGATCCGGGTCAGGTTTGCCTCCACCGCTTCTCTTCTTATCATCATCGTCATCATCAGGCGGATCTGGAGGATCATACCCCGTGCCGGTTCCTTCATCATGCTCTCCCTCTCCGTTCTCGTCGCCAGCTTCATCACCGTCATCGTCTCCATTGTCTTCCTGAATCGTTTCAGCAAATAATCTCCACTCATCACGATCAGCTCTGAGACGCTGTTCGGCTTTCTGGGCCTTGAGTACTTCGCTTCGCAGATCGGCAATCTTCTCTTCGTACCGTTCCGCGACCTCTTTCTCGATCTGACGCCTCCTTGCCTCATGGATAGAATCGTCATAGGCGACAGGGGGACCAATGAGGTCGTTGCCCTTCGTAGATGCGATAATGCCGTCGATACCAACAGGTCTTGAGGAGCTGGCAGATGCTGTGGACTTCGATCCCAACATCCCGCGATCCTCCAAGAGTTCGCGTAGCTGTCGATCACGCACGGCTGCCGCATCACTTTGCCCATGAAATCCGCTTGGTATGCCAAACAGAGTGGCTGCACTAGGCGTGGAACGCGCAAGTGCTGGGCTGCTAATACCTGGCACGTAGTGCTCGGGCATTGCATCCGCCACGATTGGCGTTGAATTGCGGCCAGTGAAGAAGTTTCCACCGGTAAATGGAATTCCATCCATCGCAAGGTTCTTGTCCTTGTCCGATTCCGAGAATGCGAACTTCTCTTTGGCGACTGGACTAACTTGACTTGGGGACCGTATTTCAGGGGATCGTACCTCACCTCCTACGGAAAATGCAGGCACTACTTCCTTTCCTACGTGCTCCCAGCCAGACTCAGTAGTCCTCGAAGACATGGGCATGCTCGAAGGCCGTGTCACTCCGCCATGGTAGTTGGAGTTCCGTGCTGCCTCCAATTCGCTGCGTGTCCTCGCTTGAAGATCTTCTTGTGCTTTGAGTGTTTTCCTGAGTTCACTCAGCTCGTCGTGCAAGGTAGGCAATGCGCGCCTTGCATGATCTTCATTCTGATGAAGTCGGTCCTCTGCATCTTGCATCCTCCTCACAGCCATTTTGCGGTACTCTTCCTCTTCACCAAGACGTTCACGAAGCCGAAGTCGTTCTTGATCAATGGCTGCGCTGTTCCCAGCTAGCCCTTGGATCTCGCTCACGGCCCGCAACTCCTGATTCTTGACCAAGTGGAATCGTTCCTGCATTGCTTGTAAGGCTTGTTCCGAACTTGCTGTGTTCGACCGGAGGAACAAGTTCTCTCTGGCTTGTTCATGAAGTTCATGAGTCAGATGCTCATACTCACGTGCCATAAGCTCACCATCGCCTTGCGCTCTTGCCTCCAACTGCACAAAGTTAGTGGCTGCTTCCGTGCGAAACACATGTAGCTGCTGAGCCACTCCTCGGCAACGGCGTGTGCTTGACGTTGTTGAGCAGAGTTCTGTTCATCCATGCGAAACAAAGCTGCTTCATAGTCTCGCTTCATCTCCTGATTGACATTGTTGATGTGCCTCATGGCTAAGCATGCAGACTGGACCCTGTCTCTCTCACACTTCCACACGTGCGATCCTATGCAGGCAGAACCGGCGGCCGTTCCTTTTGCACTCGCTGCCGGCGGCGGTTCGTCTGTGCAACGGGATAGCTCTGATTGCTCAGGATAGAAGACACATATAGCACTTAGCTATGGGCATTGACTTGAGCCAAACGTTGCGTGGGCGGTCACATAGAAAGGTAAGGAGAAGCGATGCGGTGTGCGCAGCACGTCCACAAGCTTACTCCTAGAGTCGAGGGACTCGTAGCGTGCCCCCTTAGAGTCGAGGGACGCGTAGCGTGCCCCCTTCTCTTGCACTTTACATAGTCTTGCTCACAGCTCTTATAGTGACACCTTAGAACTTGACAAGGCATCGCAGTCCGTTCGCAAGTACTACTAGTACTACTAGTACTACTAGTACTACTAGTACTACTAGTACTACTAGTACTACTGATACTACTAGTACTACTAGTACTACTAGTACTACTAGTACTACTAGTACTACTAGTACTACTAGTACTACTAGTACTACTAGTACTACTAGTATTACTAGTACTACTAGTACTACTAGTACTACTAGTACTACTAGTACTACTAGTACTACTACTACTACTACTACTACTACTACTACTACTACTACTACTACTAGTACTACTAGTACTACTACTACTACTACTACTACTACTACTACTACTAAGAGCGTAGTGCATAATTGACGCTATGCTTTTCCTCACTTCACATGCCCAAAACTCGAGTTTTATGCTAATTTCACTAATTCTCTGGGGAGCGGGGAATTCTGGAAAGCTTCAATTGAGAGAATTCTATCTGTCGGATTTGGGCTTCAGGCTCAGAGCGAGGATGTCTTTGGGTTTTGGCTTCAAGGTTGGCGGTGGGTGTGTCTGGTATCGAAAGTTCAAGCTGATGAGGCCTTGGATTTCGTATGAGGGCCTTGGAATTCGTATGAAGGCCTTGGATTTCTTATGAGAGCCTTGCGTTTCCATGAGGGCCTTGGAATATATATTCAGTATTTATTTGTGGCTTGGCTTTGGCTTGGCTTGGGGGGGTGGGGGGGCTTGGGGCTGGTGGGTTGGGGGGGGGGAGTTTCGGGTTTTACGCTCAACCTTTAGCCCTGAACCTTTCACCCTAAACTATTACCTAAACCTTTAACCTTTGTCTGCAGTGCATCCGCCAGCTCGCTTCGCAACTGCCGGATCAACTGAGCTGCCGCTGTGCCACACGTCTCCACGCGGTGCCCCGTGTTGCCACAAGCAACACACAGGTGAAGACGCTGCTTGCCCTTGTTGCGCCCACGGACGAGTTTGCGAGCCATGGCTCAGAACTGCGCTCCTTGTGCGGGCTCCCCGTTAAAAACTTCCTGTTGTTCTTGCACAATTCATATAATTAGATCCGAGCTGATTCAACCAACATAATCCAAATTTCCCCGCTCCCCTGACAAGGACCCCCCCTGTCCTGCATACATCGCAAACTACAGTGTTTTCTGTCTGCCAAGTGCACGAAAACGCAGCGTCAAATATGCACTACGCGCGTACTACTACTACTACTACTACTCCTCCTCCTGCTGCTCCTCCTCCTGCTGCTCCTCCTCCTCCTCCTGCTGCTCCTCCTCCTGCTGCTGCTCCTCCTGCTGCTGCTGCTATCATCACCCCCACGACTACTCCTAAAACAACAACTGCCACAACAACAACAACAGCAAAACGACGACGACGACGATGGTCCAACATGAAGTAGATGCGCGCCGCGCGCATGCCGCTTGCATTGGTTTACAGCATTTCATAGACTTCAAAGGCCCAAAACTTTGGTGGCGTCGGTATTGGCCGCGTCTGGATTAGCACGTTTTCGCAACATCGACATTTACAGGGTGTTCTTTGCTTTCTGTGTTTGAAAGGATACAAGATATGGCGTCGTCGGACAAGGACAGTTCTTTAATCTGTAGCCTGATTCTGGAAAACGTGCTGCAAATTACAGCACATCGCGTTGCACAGGAATTTATTTATGCTTCGTTTTCGCTGCTCCTACACACGTTTTGCAGGGTTTTCTGCGCTTTCCATGTGTGAAAGGACACAAGATATTGCATCGTAGTACAAGGGCAGTTGTTTGATCTGTAGCCTTATCTTTCAACAACTGCTGTAAATTACAGCGCATAAGGTTAACTAGGGTTGAGGGTGCAGGGTTCAGGGTTTCGGGCATCATAGGGACATATCCCCTGTGCTTATGTGTATACGTCTATATGAGTCTGTGAACGTCGATGGCGAAGAAATGCGAAAGCACAGAAACACGAAAGAGAGAGCAAATGAGGTCTTTCCAACGAGGTTCAATGACGGAACTAACCCCCACCCCCCCCCTGCCCAAGCGAATGAGGGTTTTCCAACGAAGTTCAATAACGGAACTAAACTTAAACCCCCCACCCAACTGCCCAGACCCAGCGAACACCGTAAATTACGATGTGTTCACCACCCGAAGGCAAGAAAATGCGAAACCAAGAATTGCAGACACACGAAACACGGACGGCACCGATGCGAAAGGCACTCCTAGTGCAGGAAACGGTGTGAAAACCGATGCGAACGGCATGTCGTTTTTGCACGTTTACGTCACGTCGGAGCCAACAACAACTACGATTACAACTACTACTACTACTACTACTACGACTACGACTACGACTACGACTACGACTACGACGACGACAACAACTACTACTACTACTACGACGACGACTACTACTACCACCACTACCACTACCACTACCACTGCGACTACTACTACTACTACTACTACTACTACTACTGCTACTACTACTACTACTACTACTACTACTACTACTACTACTACTACTACTACTACTACTACTACTACTAGCCGCGCCCCCGCCTACCAACTACCCCTTTTACATACTCTTGTAACACACATCCGTTTTACTCGGTATTTACAGCACTTTCGTCATGTAGGAACATCTCAAACTTCACCTGCGATTTTTCAAACTCCAGCATCCGATTCTGGACTTGCTTTTGGGGGGTGGGGGGGTTGCGGGAAGAATGATGACGACATTGTTACGCAAACACCCCGAGCAACATCTCCGGCAGAGCCATTTTACTCGGTATTTGCAGTACTTTCGTGAAGTCAGCCATCTTATATAGTCGCCAAGCCGGCGGGGAGGGGACCGGCAATCTTGCACCCCCACCCCCCCCCCCCCCCCACCCCCCAAGCTTATCTGGCAGCCTGGAAGTTGCACCACCCATGGCAGAGCGTCAGCTTGCCTGCGTAGCAGAGAATGACCCGCTCATGGTCACGCCTAGAAGGGTTGCTTTAATCAGGTGTTAGTGTCCCAACAGTGGATCCTACTGCCCTGCTTTCTGAAACTCCAGGTCACTGCTTATCTCAGGTTTGCCAAGCTGGAGGCCGCAAGTAGCTTCATTTTCGAAAACTTGATGCTGTTTAGCCATGAGTGTGAGGACACGCAAATTACTATGAAACAGTCTCTGGGATGGAGTAAGGATCTGGGCCAAAAACACCTCCCTTGATGAAACCCTACAATTATCATCCCTATAAAGCCCTACAGTCCTACAGCCCATACAGAATCCTCACAAAAAGCCAAAGCAGCTGGGATGGCGCGGCGCGCAGCTGCACTCGCTTGGAAACGCGGAGCGCCCGCGGGAGTCGAACTGTGGCCGGACCTCAGGGTGGGTCTAAAGGGAACTCGAATATGGATTAATGGTAGGATCCCCTATAATTTACCTTAAAGGGGTTACGATAATGATATTCCAACTTTCTGGCTTCTACTGTAGGGTTTAGTTTTTTCCCTCTCGCATGGCTGGAAACGATGTCCACAGGCGAGGTTTGTGAATAAACCCTCGTTGGTTTAGGGGGTTTAGGGTTTGGGGGCTTAGGGGGTTGGGGTTTCAGGGTTTAGGTAGGAAGCTGAAGTCAGAATTATGACACTGTTCACCAGTCATAGGAGAAGAAGCTAGATAAAATGCTACGAGGACGGTTAGGTCAGAAGTATGAGACTAATCAAGAGCCATATGATGCCCTGTGAGAAGAAGTAATCAATCATCTGGCCTTTCAGCATTTGCAAGTAGGCGCTCTCTTAGATTTTCGATGTTCGACAACTGCGGGCTGCGGCATGGAGACTCGTGCCACTTCTTGTAATGTTTCTTTTATTGTCGGTGTTACTATCATTATGTTTTTGAACTGTTGTACAGACAGCGTAGGTCTTACGCCATCTATTTCGATTCTGATGACGCTGAACTCTCAACTCGACAACCCCATCACTTCGGTAGATCACTGAATTCTGCCGAGGCTAGGTGCTTGGGACTTCCGACCCCAAGCCTAAGCATGGAAGGAAAACCTCGACGGCTCTTAACATGTGCTAGGCTAGGCAGGCTTCATTCAAAGAGTAATTACAGTCAAAGCCAGAAAGCTGGAATATGATTATCCTAAACCCTTTATGGTAAATTATAGGGTATCCTACCCTGAAACCATATTCCAACTTTCTGGAGTTCCCTTTATATGGATATAGAACTCTGGGCTCGCGGTGTTCAGGCTTTGGCTGGAGCTGCAAACACTTGGCAGAGCAGCTGTGGACGTTGGGGTTTTGCCTGTCATGGTCAATACGGTGGTGGTGGTGGTCGTGGTGGCGGATTCAAATTAGATCCTGATGAAGACGACTGTGACTATTATCGGTGTCCCCCG
>CAJNDT010005950.1:220699-318199 GCA_905221615.1 Symbiodinium sp. CCMP2592
CAGGCTTCTGTAAAACCGGGACCCAGGTGGAATAAGCAAAGCTCATGCCTCTACCCTCCGATCCGGACTGGTTAAGCCCAACTTCGCACCCAAAGACTGGACCAAGCACAGGAAACATGGAATGGGTTTTGGATAAAATCTGCAGCAAAGCGCCGCAATAGCTTTAGCTCCGCTTCGCATGCCTGATGCGCATTGGGGAACCCGAAACTTCAACCCTTCAGGACGAGGAGTTCATGCAACAGGCCGTCCATGACTCCACGACGCACGCCTTTGAGCAGGTCAGCAGCATGGTCGATGAAGATGCGCTTGGCGGCTGATAAATCCTGGAGGAGGGTATGTGCGTGACCATGAGTTTTCAGGTTCGGCTAATCTAGCCCAAGCGCACTAAGCAGAGTGAACAATGACATACGACCCCTTCGACCACAAACCGCAAGAGTCATGAATCCGACATCTCAACGGCTGATAAGCAAATCGAGCCATCGGGGGCCTTTGTCCGAAAGAACTCGGTGAGAATCTCGTACTGCACCTGAGTCTTACATATAGGGGAACAGTTTCTGGCTGCCTCAAGCCACAAACACTGAACCCTCCACTGGCGAACGAAGATGAAACGACTGTTGTAGGATGGATGCTAGGCCCAGCTTTGTACTGCCTGCTTGGAGGATCATGGGACTTAATAAGTAGGGTTATAAGTACCCTAAGTAGGGGTTAGAAGTAGTTTTTGAGTATAGTTACCTTATCTACTCTAACCCTACTTACTAAGTCCCCTGATCCTCCAAGCACTGGACAGTAACTTGTCGTCTATGCCGGCTGCAAGAAGCTCTGCATAACAGATGGTATGGGACGGTCCGCATAACAAATTTATGCCTTGATTGGTAGGTCTGCCGGCGCGCTGGTTTGTCCTACATAACCGCAAAGTCGCAAAGAACATCAGTGAAGACCTTCCGTGGGTATCACCAGACGAGGCCAAGAAATCATGCGAAGGGCTGCCCCTGAACTGCACCTTCAAACACTCCCTATGCTCTGAACCTGAAGCATCTTAGATTGTTGGTATTGCTATGGTTGTCATTTCTATAACTGTTGAAATTATTTCTGTTGCTATTATTAGATGGCTAAGATATTGTGTACTTTACTCTATTGTGATATTCTTCTTATTGATATGAATATCACATCTTCTATACTGAACTTAGAACCCTAGCAAAAATCATAATTTTAGCTGTTTCTTAGGGATTATAATATCCAAAAATTAAAACTATTCCTCAGTACCCCTAAGTCTTGGGCAAGCGGCATTGCTGGCCAGTCGGCACTGGTCTCGCCCTGAGACCACAGAGTCGTGTGGAAGTCTCCATGGACGCATGTGCGCAGCAGCAGCACCCGGTCAGGATTTCCCAGAGAACCCAATACCCCTTGATTAAGGAATCTACCTTAAATCCTTGGTATTAAGCTCCCTGTAATTTAAGGCATATTCTGAATCAAGGGGTATCGGGATCTCTGGGTTGAGGGTGCATATGCTGCCTTTATGCTCTCGCGACTGGGACAAGCCAAACGCACATATTGCCTTTAGGTTCCGATGATGTTGACGCATTTATCGCCACAAAACCAAACCTCGGAAGCTCCACTGTTTGGGGCCCCTAACCCCTAAACGTTTGGGGAGGGCCGCAAAGATGGCGCAAAGAGTTTGGTACGGCGTGAGGGTTTGGGGACTGGGTACTTGAAAGCCGCCGCAGACCCCTTCAACTGCTGCTGCTAAATCTCGACGTCGAACACCCATCAGGGTGTCCAGAAGGGCTGCCGTAAGGGATCGTAGAGTTACTAGACGGGTTCTGTAACTGTAGGGTTTCGATAGTTGCTCTTCTATTGTTTGAAGGATTCTGGACCGCGATTCGCACGCCCTTCCGCTGCGATACACCAAGCCGAAACGACCAAGGCCCTGTACCTCCAGTGCTTGTACTGAAATGGGAGTTTTCGAAAATAGGGGGTCCTCATTTTGGGGTCCTTATAAAAAGGATCCTACTATTTATGGTACTATATTAGGGTCCCCTATTTTCGGAAACTCCCAAATTCACCCAGTCCCCTCTAAACCGAAAGGCTCTCTGCTCCTTTCCTGGGCTCCTCACGAATGGCCTCCAGGCCCTTTGCCTCGATCACACGGGTGGTTGTCAAAATTCTGGTCCCTTTTTGGGAACCCTAAATATTAGGGTTTAGGGTTTAGGGTTTAGGGTTTAGGGTTTAGGGTTTAGGGTTTAGGGTTTAGGGTTTAGGGTTTAGGGTTTAGGGTTTAGGGTTTAGGGATTGTGGTCCCTTTTTGGGAACCCAGGTGCCGTGTTAGAATAGGGGCCCACAAAGGGACCATGATGTTGGCAACCACCCACATGGCTGAACCCAGCTCGTGTGGATAACAATGCTGCTCGGGACTATGTTCAGGAATGTAGGAGCTCCCCTTGTGTTTCGTTCAAGAGGCACTACTTAGAGGGTCATGCGACTTAGTAAGTAGGGTCATAAGTACTTTGATTAGGGCTATAAGTAGACATAACTATGGTTAATTTTCTACTTACTGAGTCCCCTGGCCTGTTAAGTCAGGAGTCAGGAGTTCTAAAAACCGAACCCCGAAAGCAAAAGCCGAATGTCCTCCAAGCCCCCCAAGGGCCTCGAAGGATCCGGTCCCGCCCTCAGAGGGCGGTTTGGCCTCGTCTTGCTACTAGGTGGGGCTTTTAAAGCCTTTGAAAAAATATTAGTAAATAAGATCCTCTTTAGCAGAATAAGGGAAAATATGAAATGTCCCAAAGCTCTACCTAGTGTTAGGGTGGGAGAGGCAGATTGGGATGGGCCTTTTGAACCCCATAGTGCAAGCCATTTTGACATCAAACTGCCTCGTAAACCCTAGCTCGATCTTAATCTCCAGTATTCATTACGACGTGCTTTCCACCATGCTGGCATGGATTTGCACGAGACATACAGGGCCAGAAAAAATGAAAAAAATGGAAATAGTTACTTGCATATGAAACTTACGGTGATAACACTAAGTTCGGGCCCCCTGCAGCAAGTGTGGTATGGGGCCCTCCTGTGTTGTACCGCCTGTGCTTGAGTCTTTGTCGAATCAGTGCCGTGTTGTATACCCATCGCCGCTCGCAAATTACATCATCTTACGTTATCTTACATGTGCACACTGCATGAGTTCCTGGCATATGCCATGCCACCGTAGCGCTTCTTCGTTAGGCAGAGGCATGGCATGTACACCTGAAGCTCAGGGAAGCGATGGGGATGCGAGGCCGCAGGCTTCGCGATTGCCTCCACTGGGACCAAAATCATAATAGTAATAATAATAAGTAATAATAATAGATAATAGTAACAATAATAATAGTAAATAGAAATAATGATAGTAATAAAAAAATATATAGGACCAACTCTCGAATGAACTGTGCTTGCTGAAAAATGCCTGTGTCTGATGGACTTCACGAGTGTTTGCTGAGTGTTCAGTGGGGCTAGCGGTCATGGCCTTCTCAAATTCCAGCTCCACTGGTTGAGGATGCTTCGCCGAAACCTGCTCAAGCATCGATCCCTCGAAGGCAGATGGAGGAGATCCCATACAGTCCATGAGATAGTCGAAAACTTGCAGGCCACACCTACCAGTAGCAGCTTTTCTTACACAGGCTTGATGGATAGACAAGATGTGCTCAAGCTCTATGAGCCTTTTCTGCATCAGGACTTGTGCAATCGCCTGAGCAATTCGAGCACACGCCTGAACCCTGAAACCTGAGGCTTCGCGTGGGGCCTGGGAGCAAATGTCCCTGCCAGCTTTGAAAGCCTCCTCCAAGCAGTACCCCCTGAGCTGGACCTCGCTGCAGGCGACTACAGTGGCGAAGGGGGTTTTGCGGTCTGTTCGAAAAACATTGCTTTGTCTGCGATTGCTAATGCTATAGAGGCTTAAATAATTGCCTATACTGTCCTGGGGCTTCCTTATGATATCTATAGTATAATGGCCCCAAATCTCCAGTCTCATTATGAAGGCCCCCATATTACTGATAATGGCCAGCTCTGGCTCTCTTCTTTATCGATGCGTGTCATCCCCTTGGGCACCGGGCGAAAACCGAGTCCGTGTCACCGTAGATGACCTTGGCGCCGGGCCACGTCGCCTGGAGACAACTCACGCCGATGCACTTTCAAAGCCTGCCTTTTTTCAAAGCCTGTCTTAATGGAACCCGCACGTCTTGCATCGCGAAAGGCATGGGTGCATGTATGTGTATGTGCGTATGTAATTTGAAGGCAATGTAATGTATGTTCAGGTGGCACACTGCAACTCAATGTAATTCATTAAATTAGATGAAGTGTAACTTCATCTAGTGGCATGTGGCGGCATGCAATGTAGTGTAGTGTAAGGTTTCAGCGCTCACACTCGGACAATCCAGGCGAGGCATGTGGTTCGAGGTCTGTCAAGTGAAACGACTCTAGCTGGGAGTATGTTGACAACACTTGACAAACACAAAGTTTTCAATCTCAGCCCAGCGAATAGCCCTCCACGACAATGCTCTCACGGATCATCTCGTCCAGCTCGTCCGGGTCCGTTAAGCAGCCCTCAGGAACATAGAGCTGGTTGAAGCATGTGTGCCCGGTCAGTGGAGAGCATCGCACGGTGGCGTTACCTTGCTGAGTCGGCTTTTCAAGCTGGAATCTCATGAAATCCGAATCTTTGAATCCACCCACAGGCTCCTTGAAGGATCCGGTGAAGAAGCGGAGAAGCTTGTTGAGCGGATTCTGCATCGGTGGAAGGCCTCGCCCGGCACGCTGCAGGCGGTAGAGGGCATCAGTAAAGAACTGCTTCTGCTCTTCAGTCCAGCCATCCCGCCACCGGACGACAGCAAGCAACTTCTCCAGATCCAGCTCTGAGTTCCCTTCAATCAGCCTCTGGAGCTTTTGGAAACCCCCCGACTTGGCGAGTTCAGGCCAGAACCGCGAGTTTGTGTTGTTCGGGAGAACCGATCTGAAGCCTTTCACCAGCTCGTCCACGGGTGCCTTGAAGTTCTGATTCCAGACTGCTTTGCAGCTCAGACGAGTATACTCCTGGGCTCTGCTGAAAGGCACAAGGTCATCGGGCTGGATGCCCTGGGGAGCAAGGGGACCCCACTCAGTGTAGAGGTATTCCCACATATCCTGGCTGCGCCACAGCGGTTTGTAGCAGTTCTGGTCTGTGTACCTTCCGGACTCAGGATCCACGATCTCATCGCAACTCTTCCATCCATACGTGTGCAACTCCTGTTGCCGGCGATGGCCATAGATCCCAGCAATCCACTCGCACTCTCGGATCAGGTCTTCGTCCTTGTATGCGTTGGGCGCGGGATGTGGCACTGCAGTTTGACCGTGCCAGATGCTCTCATAGATGACGCTGTGAAAGCCTGCCGGGGTGTAGCCCATGCCACTGATAACATAGGCCTTTGCAATCCACCGGCCAAGGAAGTTAAAACTTACCGCTTTTCCAGGCTCACCCTCACCTTGTCCCCCCGCCGCTGCAAGTTCGGCATCCGGCGCTTGCTCGTAATCTAGGATGGGAATGAGCTCACCAGAGATGAGTGGTTCTAGCAGCATCTGGGGCGTCGTGCTGTTCGCACACTTGCTGAGCTTCAAGCATTCTAAAGCCTTCTCGCTGGGCTTCTCCTCGGCCACAACGGATTCCAAGTTCAGCTGTATCCACTCTTTTCGCAACCCCCCGGCATCTATTCCATCTTCACCAAGGAAACCGACGGACAGGCTGCGCTCCCAATTTGCGTACCAAGCATGCTGGTTTGACCCATACGTCTTCCTGTCCCACCACTCTTCCACGTCAGAGTGGCTCATGAACTGGCGCGTCTGCTCAAAGATCGAAACTTCTCCTGTCCGGTTCAATTTGAGTCTGCCCTGACACCGAGAGCCCTGGCCGTTGATATAGCCGTCAGCATCGATCGAATGTAAGGCGCGAAATTCCGCATCGGCAAGTCTCCGCAGCCTCGGATCGTCTGCTCCGGGCTCTGTCGTCGTGGTCGTGGTCGTGGTCGTAGTCGTCGTAGTCGTGGCGGGACTCGGATTGAAGATCTGGTTCATGAGCCACCAGAATGGATTCTCTGCTCCTTCTCGCACCTGCCCTTGCGCCGCAAAGTGCGGCATCATTCTATGGCCGAAGCAGAGACTCCAGGCCGTGGCGTGAAGCGCGAAAGAAAGGACCGCCATGGCCAAGCAAGAGCTTTGAACGTAACCTAAATACCAGCACCTAAAGTCCTAAAGGAGCCCAGGGTTTAGGGTTTCGAAACCCCAACACCCGGACCCCTGGGCAACGGAGAGAAGTTTGCAAGCGAACTTGAGCCAAAATGGCTACGGGTAAGGTGGTCGAGATGACAGACTACTTCGCATGCCAGAAGACTGAAACGGTACGTGTGGGCAATACTATAGCGACCATCACGAGAATGCGCTGCGCCAAAGCTCGGACCACCACATCCCCAACCTTGTGTGACAGAAATGCCGATGCAACAGTACATGCTACATTTGCGCTCATGTCTGGATCTGTTTCTGCTTCGATGTCTGTGTTTGTTGCCGTGCCTGTGCATTGCTTTACGTGGGCTAACCATGAGAAGAACATGTGGAGACAAACATTACGCAATTCTAACATTCGTCCGAGAGATTGCGAAACACGCCAACGCATATGTTGACATGTTTGGCGACTAGCTGTTATTCAGCATGTCCATCTCATGACATTTGCATCTCCAGAAAATTCCTCTGCTTGGCAACCACGACGAAGGAAGCATAATCTCAACTCATCGGACCAAATCCAACAAAGTTTGGCGGCGTGGAAGCCTCGATGAAGTTTGCTGCCTCTGGGAAGCAAAGCTTCGAGAGCCCAGACTTTCGGAGTTTCGAGCCATTTCGTTTCGCTGTAGGGCTCCTCTGGCTCGGGGTTCAGGTTTGGCTTCAGGGTGCAATGGCTCTAAAGTTTGTAGTCTTTGAGGTTCTTGTTCGTTTCTTTAAGGAGGGGAGGGGAGGGTCCCAGCACAAACCAGGGCCAGAGCAACCGGGGGGTAAGGTCCCGCTTCCCGGCACCCTGCGGCTGAAGGGTTTAGGGTTTTTGTCCCTCCTACCTAGCAAAGCGTTTAGGGTTTAGGGTTTCGATGCTCACACTCGCACAAGGCAGGCAAGGCTCCACATAGTCGGAAGCTTCAAGAAGGCTCTGGGCTCTGCACGCGTACTTCAGCGTTTTTGGCTCTCGCTCTCGAATGCTTCAGCTTTCGGTTTTTCCCTCCTACCAAGCAAGGACGAAGCCCGCATTGCAGGGTAAGTCCGAAGAAACAGTTGAAGACGGCTTCACATTGGAGGCCAATAAGGGTTTAGGGTTTCAGTGTTATTTGTGCTTTTGGGGGCTTGTCGATTTCGGGCTCAACGGCTCGGAGGACAATTTCGGATGAACTCAGAGTGAATCAGGAATCTCACAGCATCATGAGGGCTGACAGAAACTCATGCAGAAAGGCAGGCTTTGTCCGGCGCGATCGCAATTTTCCATACAACTCTTTTTTGGCCACCCCGAGGGCCTGTGAAGCCGAATAAGGTAGGGATATCCCTATGAAATGCTTGTAGAATAAGTTTTGGTGGCCCACTATGCTGTAATTTTGAAGGAACCCCCAAAACCCTGTTCTAATTACAGTATTAAGGCCCTTACATCATGCTTGTGTCCTGCTTGGGTCCCTAAACCCCGCCTCTTCCAAAGCACGCCGCCCCGTGGCCACGATGGAATCCGCAATCTCGGAGCAGGGCCTCGGAACCCACAAAACAGGCGCGAAACCATGAGAAGGACAGAGAAATCCTGGAGCAAGGTTGCACTTCTTCTTTGTGAATTCGGGGGGCCCCAAGACTAACAAGTTGAACCAGCACAATTTGGGCAGGCCTAGCGAGGTTCCTGGTACCACGACGACGGCACATTGGCCCACAAGAGCGGCACGTTCACCACTCCACAAGCAGCTCGACATAGCAGCATCAAACACAACTTGTTTTTTCCACGTGCCGTTTTTCTTGTCTATAACAGGTCTGCCGGGGCCCTGCCTCAGGCAGGGAACACCCCAGCAAGAAAGAGCCTATCTATCTACCTAGAGGTGGGCAAAGTCCCAAGCCTCTCGTGGCTTCTGACTCTCCGACTTTCAGGTATCTCGCACAGCTCATGGGCTCCAATGCGGGCTATGGCCTCTCGGATTATAGCGGTTATCGGGTCAGGTAGGTCTACGCAAAAGTTTTTCCTGAGGCCCTGATCATTAACCTGACATGCTAAACCTCTGAACGTCCAGGATCAGCAGACTTCCTCCCATGGTGCGAGCGATTCTTCGTCGGTGCAGGCTCGGCAAGCGAGCGCGAAAATCTGGAAAAACCACACCGTCCAGTTTGCGTGTCCAGGAATGTTGCACTCCATGCAGACACTTATTCGGAGACTGCTTGCGGGCCGAGGGCCCGGGAACGTCAACCGACCGGACGGCTGGCAGCATGAAAGCACGTAAACGTCTCCTTCTGCTCTGCAAAGAAAGAGGCAGCATCAACGGCTGCCTACCAAGGAATACATATTACCAGAGTGCCCCCAGCAACTCAAACTTGCAGGCGGCCATTCCCAAATGCAGCAACACTCACACCTGATCCCGACCCTCTCCGCAGAAAGCCAGAAGGAGGAGCTTTTTAAGGTGTTGGCCCGAGAGGAAGGCCCACCGAAAATTCAACCAAACAGCCCAGAAAGTGTGGGACGGTGCCCGAAGTGCTGAAGACCAGAAACATACATGATCTGACCATAGTAGACTCTAGTTACATTGTTACATACATAGAGGAAAGAGGCGTCGAGCATAATTTCCAGGCCATCAGGAGAAAGGGTCCGGCCCGGCGCGCTACGTATTTTCGAGGCAGCCGACCAGCCAGCACCCGACAAGTCCATGCCTTTTTCGTCTCACCGCTTCACATGGGAGATGAAGGTCACTGCCAGCGCACCCAGAATGGCAAAGAAGAACAAGAGGCCCACCAAGATGCCTACCATCGAACCCGTGTCGGCCATGATGCCCTCATCCATGCCATAGAACTCCAAAATGGTCACTGGCTGTCCGTCCTCAAAGAAGACCTGCAACTTTCCAAGGTCCGAATCCTTGAACTGGTTGAGCATCAGCACCGCCCAAGAATACCTCATGAAGGATGTCCAGGAGTACCAGTACCATCCGACTGGGATCTTGTTGAATACGATGAAGAGCCCACCGAAGTACAGGCATGTAGTGACATAGGTTGGGAGCAGGGCGTTGGCGGCCTCCATGTTAGGTGACACGGCAGCCACGGCATAGGCCAGGACAATGCCCACCATGGCAGTGAGGAAGTAGGCCACAGTGAAGATCGCCAGGCTTCCCTGCAGGTCCATGGCGTAGAAAACGGAGATGGTGAAGACCAAGCTCGTGAGTACGCACAGCACTGCCTCCTCGATAAATTTGTAGACATAGTATGTCAGACCGGTGTAAAGACCGTCTGCACGCTCGCGGTAGAAGAGGGCTCGCTCCAGCGTCAAAGAAGGGACATAGGCCGCAGCTCCATAGCCGCAGAGGGCACACACGAAAAACAGCAGCGCCGCGGTTGATTGGATGCTCTGCGCGTCGCTCTTGCTGCCAATGCCCCAGTAGAGAGACAGTGTGAGGAGTGCCATGAAGATCTTGTCCCCGAAGCGCGGGCCCAGGAACTCCCCGTCCTTGTAGTGAGTCGACATGCGGTATGACAGCAAGGTCTTCAGAGCATGCAACTGTCCAGGCCCGGAAGTTGGCAGAGTCTTCAGCGACAGTGGCTCGGCCTTCAGCTTCTCAAAGGTCTCGTTCAGATCCTTGGAATAGGCCTCGCTGGCAGGGCTCTTGAGCCAGAGCTGCGAGAAGTCTGCAGTGGCCGCAGCGCCGTCCTCTGCACCATCTGCATCTGTGAGTGAGCCAGTAGCTCCGCTAGTGGTGTCCACCAGCCAATCTGGTAGGGAATAGCCCTGCTCTTCCGGGAAAGGATAGCCGCAGTGGACGAAGTGCGATTTCACATCAGCCACCCTGCCGGCATAGACCATGGCCCCTCCAGCCTGCAGCATCATGAGGTCGTCGAACAGGGAGAAGGCATAGCTTGTCGGGGAATGGATGGTGGCCACGATTGTATAGCCTTCCTTGCCGAGTTCCTTCAAGATGGAGCACACCTCATTTGCCATCTTCGAATCGAGTCCAGAGGTGGGCTCGTCCAAGAATACCACCAAAGGCTGCGAGATCAAGGAGAGGGCGACGTTCACACGCTTGGCCTGGCCACCGGATATGCCTCGTCGTAGCACATTGCCGATGACGGTGTTGCGGCACTTCTCCAGGCGCAGCTGACTGATCACGGAATCCACTCGCTTCCGCTTGTCCTCCTTCTGCAAGGAACGAGGGAGCTTCATCTCGGCTGTGTACATAAGCATCTGGTCGACCGTGAGTTCGCCAAGCAGGGTATCGAACTGCTCCACGTAGCCAGTCAGATGCTTGAGCACCCCGGCAGAAGCGGCACTGCCTCCGTAGAGGACCTCACCATCGATCTGACCGGCGCCGCTTTTGCGACCGGCAAGAATGTCCATCAAGGTGGTCTTGCCGGAACCACTGGGGCCCATCAGTGCGGTGAGCCGGCCTGGCTGGAAAGCCTGGGTTCTTGTCAAGGGATTTATTTTAAGTTACCATAATGAAGAAACCATATTATTTACTATAGATCCCTATGCTGGTAACTTCAAGTAAGTCCCATAACAAGAACCCAGAAGCTCCACTAAGGTCCTTCAGAATGGCATATCTCTCTTTGGACTTCTTCACGGGCACGGAGTAAGTGAGCTTGTTGAAGGTGACCGCCACTCCATTGCTGGACGCAGATGCGGGAAGCTTTCCTGTCATTGCCAGGTCTCCACAAGGCTTTGGAGATCGAAGAGGCGGGGACTTGAGCTGCAAATGCTTGAAGCCAAAATGGAGGGGCGTTGTTGGGGGACCTGGTAACAGAGGGGCCTTCAGCATTAGAACAGGGTCTTGGGGTCTAGCTTCGCATGATATTGTGCGGACTATAGCTGCAGCTAAAGTGTGCGAAAGTATTCCCAACTTTTCAGATCCCGTTTATGTCAGATTCATGATACAGCAGCCTGCCAGCTATTCCAGACCAAGGCCGATACATGCGGCCGCTGAAGGACGCCGAGGAGTAGCCGTAGGTCCTTGCAGCATGTGTGATGATTTGTGGCTTCAGGGTTAGAGAGAAGTCAGGGGCGCCGACACGTTTGCGAAGTACTTCAGGGCAAACTGCTTGTGCTCCAGGCGCTTTGCCTTAGAGCCAGTCTGGGCAGGAGAAATCTACGTGCGCCATCGAAAAGCCTACGAGATCGTGGCCGACAAATAGAGATTGAGCGAGCGAGGGCAGAAAAAAGATAGAAAGCACAACTACGATCGTCGCCGTAAGCCCTAAGCCCTTTCAAGAGAGCTCCAGAAAATGGGGTACATGGAAAACCCAGAGAAACAGAACTTCTATTATGCAACCACCAGATAAGGTACCCTTGATTTAGAAAACCACCTATTTCCAAACCGCTTTCCACTCTTACAAAATTAGTGAAAAAAGACCTTGCAAACCCTTCTAAAGCCGTGATCGACTCCCTGCAAAAATCTCGAGGTCTGTTCAAACCCTTGATCTTGACCTTACGCCCAAACCACACCCAGTCTCGAGGCGCCAGCTGGGACGACTACACTCCGGTCCGTGATAAACGAAAACACTAGCTAGGTGGGGCTTTTAAAGCCTTTGAAAAATATTAGTGAATAAGATCCTCTTTAGCCCAATAAGGGAAAATATAAAATGTCCTAAAGCTCTGCCTAGTCACGAGAGGCGACATCCACCGTGAACTCAGGATCTGACTCACTGAGCATCGGAAACAGTGGCAATGCACACCCAAAACCTGGACCCCGCCTTTGAAACCAAAAGGAAACTCTCCCTTTTTCGAAGGCCCCGACCATGGCTGGCGAGGTGGAGCTCTGCTTGGCGAGGCGCTTCGTCTCCGCGCGGAGCTGCAGAACCTTCGGCTTCCAAGGTCCATGGATTTGCGTGGCGGATTTCGGATTTAGTCAGGGGGCCTGAGGAATTGTAAGAGTTTTGAATAATGGGGCCTGAAGATTTAGAACAGTGTTTTGTTAAAAATCTCATATTTGGGTTTGAAGCATTCGACTAGTGTGTAAAAAAGGTTTGAATAAGCTATTGTAGGACTGTCGCAACCCTCGGCGCGGCTGGTGCGACATGTCCGGTTGCAACGTTCCGCAAAGCATTCTCCAGGGCGGCATGTGCGATCCTGACTGCCCCAGTCTTTCCGCTCTTCGTCACAAAAGATTCCATGTCCGTATCAGCTCCTTGTGGCGCTTGGCCTTGGCCGACCCTTAGCCAATTTCGACATCATTCGCAGCCTCAGAGACACAGCTCCACTCTCCGGTTTGACTGACGACAGATTGAGCAGTCAGAGTCTGTTGCCACTCAAATTGGGTACGTTGTGAGCATGTTTCAGTGGAGGAAGAGGAGCGCTTTGAATACTTTAAACGCTCCTGTTCGTCCACTGAAACATCCACTACACGTTGGAGCCGGCTCGCGATGACGTAGGCTGTCAAAACGACAAATTGTATGCTGGCAGTTTCCCCGAGATTAGGCAGTTTATCATGTAGCTCCGCCACGGAGACTGCGACTCACGAGGCTGCCAAGAATTTTAGGTGCAACGTACGCGTGCTGGAGTGCATGGCGTGACAACTGTGCGATAACTTCTCCCGAGACAGGCACTGGCCGCGCGAAAGCATAATAACAGACTTGTCTATGCAGCAGCATCAACCTTGGCCACGGCAACAGAGAGTGCCTGCAAAAAAGCGGCAGAAACCGACCTCGCAGCACTGCGATCAGGAAGTGACGCGGCTCGGTCCGTAATTGGGTCAGCCCCAGCCTCGCAAGGACCGAGTTCCACGAAACATTGTGAAGCAACGCAGGACCAGGGCGCGCATTACACCATCATCCCCGCTGCAACCATCGCCGAGTCGAGCTTGTCTCGAATCGGCCGAATCTTGACGAAGATCAGGCCCAAGTTGTGGACTCTGCTTGTGTTCAGCTCTGCTGTCGGAGGGATTAGCCTACAGTCTACGGTGCTCTTCATACAACGGGAGAATCGACACGCCTCTCAAAACCGTCCGGTCGGATCCCGCCGACACTATCAGCTGCAATGTGAAGGCAATGTAGAAAATCCCAGCGGACAGCCGCACGCTGTGGGCATGCCTGCAAAGCAGCCAGGCCGCTGATCCAGCTCGGCCAGAAGCAACGAAGCAAGTGGTGACTTTCCGCACGGCTTGTGAGGTCCACATGCTCCACATGCCAGCGGCTGCTACTTCTTGATTTTGAAGTCGGCGTCTGCCCCACCCAAACGATACCTTCGCTCTGCAGATTCCACACGAAAGTCGTCGGAGCAGCCTCTTGGCGGTCCGCAACCGAAAACCTGATTTGGGCTAATGCAACCCTTGAGCCGTGCCGTACAGTACTGCCTTGGGGATTTAGGGTTGGAATTCAGAGTATAGGTTTTAGGCCTGGCTTGCTTCGGACGAATGTTGGTTGGCCCGGCGTGAAAGCAAAGAAGCCTCCAACTGGACCTAAAGCGCTCAGCTCCTACATCAGATCATCTTATCGCAAGCGACGAGGCCCCAAAACCTGCCCACGAAAACCCAGAGGTGCTCCTTAATCCTTAAGCAATGCAGCCTTACACTGCCATCCCAACCCGTTCCACTCTCGGCCTCAGCAAGCATAAGGGGTAGGAGCCCCTGCCGCAGCTTGGGACCTGCAGTCAGCTTATTTGTAGTAGGACCATTGTACATATTGCAAGACGGGCTTAATATGTAGTATGACCATCACCAAACTAGTACCATCACTGATGCAAATGTCGAGGACTGCGAAGACGACGACGGCTAGTTCCTTTCCTTCCCCCTCTTCTACCGAGTCTGCGACACCTACTGCGGACCGCTTGCCGTGGCTGTGATGCTAGGTTTCCCAGTGATGCTTGTTTTGCTCAACCACGAGAAACCCAGTAACCCAGTGCTCTGCCTGAGGCCTTCACCACCTGGTAAACACCAAACACTGGGTGAAATATCCCTTAAATAAGGAATGTTCCTTAAATCATATTGGGGATCCTACTATAATTCCTTAAATCATATTAGGGATCCTACTATATATCCTTAAATCATATTAGGGATCCTACTATAATTTAAGGTAGCCGGGTGATGATAATGACCGCTCCTGCTCTGGAGATCACTGTACCTGCTACCTTGGAACTGAAGCCTGCATTCCACACCCAACCCCTACTAACCCTAAACCCTAAACCCTAAACACACCCTTTCATTCTTTAGGGACCTGAAACCCTCGACGAAACTCTAACATCGGAGTCCCTTCGCGAATTTGGTGACAGCAATCCGAACGACTTCACCATCCAGGTAAGGCAACTGCAGGCACCTGCTCCTGCCGAGGGAATCGCTCTCAAGTACACCAAAACATACGTCTCGGTCTTGATCAAAGCCCAATGCCCTTCATGATCAAACAAAGATGAGTGGAACTTCTGGGTGGCTGAACGGAACCTCAAGCCCTGACAGCAAGCTCCGATCCGCTACCCGTCAGAACTTGTCAGGTTTCCTCATGAACCGGGGTCCCGTCTCACGAAGAGGCTTCCACTTGCGGCAACCCGGACCTTGGCGGAGTTAAGGTCTGGGGCCTTGGCTTAGGGCTGACTGTACAGGCCGAATAATATAGGGGCCTGAATAATTACCAATACTATTTTGGGGGTTCCTTATTATAACTATAGTATAATATATTCGAATTATTAAGGCCCCTATATTAACCCTTCAGCAATGAGTGAGGCCATGAAGCGTTGGGAATAGAAACCAAAATGGCCAGTCGAATGGCACTAGTAGCAACGAGGTAGGCCAAAAGAATACCTCCTACTCTACTCCTATTTTAACTTGACTCTTGCACCTATACTTCTACGATGAAACTTCGATGGAAACTTCGTTGGCAGCAGCAAGCGACGCCCTCAAACCTTATGTAAGCCGATGACCCTGAAGCTCTTGACCCTCGACCCTTAAAGACACTAGAACCCCTTCAAACCCTGAAGCCCTGGACCTTCAAACCCATAAAACTAGAGACTCTGAAATTTTCAGAACCCTTCTAGAACCCTCAACCAGCAGCCTATCAATCCTAAACCTCCCTTATACAACAAGTATTATCGGAATAGTTGTGGTAACCCTTATATGCAGGAACTAGTCAAGGAACTCTAATATAGAAAAACTTACACAACTCCTGAGAACGCCCCTCTCAGTTTCCTGGGCACCGGTCGGGTGAATCGCTGCTGGGCTCTTCGAGGACCGAGCCTACCGCTGGCCGCTTTGGGAAGACTCGAATACCCGTTCCTTACATTTCACGGCGTCTTCACGAGTGGGAGTACAAGATCAGTGCCTTACAGTTCATTTTGAGATTTTGGGGTTGCAAGCACTTGAAGGGTTTAGGGTTTAGGGCCGCGACTCACGCGCCGGGATAGAGCAGCTACACTTCTAACGGCGCTGTGCAGCGCTGTGAAACCTGAGAAGTGCAGGGGGAGGGGGGATTGGGGGGCGCCCGCCTGCAGTGTATAATGAGCTGAGATCCGTGACTTCGCACCCAAGGAGTGCCAGCTTCAGATTTTCAAGTCCTCTGCTATGGGTGATGCACGGCAGCGCGCTCTACTGAGCGTCGTCCAGGCAGCGCCAGCTTGCGGCCCCCAAAACTTTGACACTTGAAATGAAACACCAAAGGATGAACTTCAAATCCGGAGCCCTCAACGAATCCCGCAGCCGGCGGCTGAGGCTCTGGCTCTCGAAGGCAGCCTAGGCGGGAAGCGCCCTAATATAGGGGCTTTAATAATTAGTAATTAGAATAGGGTTTCGGGGCCCATTCTACTATAATTACTATAATTACAAGAAGCAGCCACCAACATAGTATTGACAAGTCTTTAGGCCCCTATAGTAGACTACCGAAGGGCTTGGGGCTTCCGGGCTTGATGGCTTCAAGCCTCTCTGGAACCTTTTGTTGTTGTCATGGGCTCTAAACCTAAATCCTGAACACTGACCTGTAGTCAGCCCAACAAAATTTAGTATTGCTGATCGTGGTTGCTTTTCTCGGAAGTATGCTACATATGTTGATGCCAGAAATGGTTGGGTGTCTGAGTGCTGTCAAGCCGCAAGTAAAACCCATCACAGCCAGGCTTATGACACGCCTATAGCTATGCCGACAGAAAAAGGCACATTCATCAGATGTCTCCTCCTGATCTCTTACGGGACCCTTGAGTTGCCATTGTTGCATTCACAGGGAGCTTGACAGTACGCTCACGTAACATTTGTGCCTGACGGGTTGCGGAAGATGCTGCGGAACTCTCAACATCCAGACTAGCCTCAAGATTCCAGAAGGGCTCGCGAAGCTACAAAGCTCTGAAATCCAGAGGCAAGCTGACCCTGCAACCTTTGCAGCAAGCACATACAAAGTAGCTGACTGGATGGCTGCATGTGCTGTGCTGGTTCTACACCTCACGAAGGAAGAACTGAACTGAGTGTCCCACTTCCCAGCCCCGCATCCCCGAGAACCCCGCTGCAGAAGCGGCACCACCGTCACCCAGTGGCCAGGAGCCGGTACGAACCTCGAGAAGTATGGCCAAGGGCACTTTCGATAGTTGCTTAGATTCGACCGGTGAGAGGCGCGCAAGTCCTACCCAAGCCATACTGAAGGGCACCTACAGAAACTGGGCTCTTTATTATGGTAACTTAAATTAATTAAACCCCTTAACAAGAAGCGCGGAAACTGCTGAATGCCGGAACTTCCTCCGAAATCCCAATCTGAGGCTGCATGCTCCCATCTGGCAGCGGGGCCCGGGTAGGGTGCGCCTGGCTGCTTCCCGTCACGTGCTGTCTTATTATTTCTCGTAGTCGTCTCAAGTTTTCCACCACCGCTACTACGACGCACTGATTCCACAACTACCCATACCACTACCATGACTAGACCACTACGAGCACCTAACCACAGCAGCGACGACCACCAGGACGAGTACGACGACGACGGCCACGACAAGCATGACAATGACGCCGAGCGCGAGATGACTGCGAGGACCACAACGACGACGCCGACCACCACGACTGCTACTATCACTCTTCTCCTCTTCTCACTCTCCTCAGGTCTGAGCTTGGTATTCTAGCTTGACCTGTAGGTTTGTGATGCTTAGTCAGGCTTAGTCCGAGCGGTTCGGTTGGAATTCCTCTCTGGCAGCAAGCCAGGGGTTCCTAATTTCAAGCCCTGGATGCTTCGGGGTGCTGCTGCTGAACAGAGCCTGGTTCAAGCAGCAACATCAGCCATGTGGACAACCCTCAGCCAATGCAACCCTACAGACGACTTCATAAGAACCCCGATAGAAGCCCGACAACCCCCTCCAAAAGCATCCAAGGGGCCTGAAATGACCCAAGCAGGTGTCGAAGGAGATGTTGTGAGCCACCTCGGCTAGCGAGCACTCCGGCCGCAGGTGCAGAGGATTCCAAGAAAATGCGCCCTCAACGGTTTTTGTTTGCTCACACCTTTTCCGTCTGCAGGAGTCTGAAAAGGGGTTTCGGGTTTCAGGTCTTGTTAGGGTCTAGGGCTTAAAGAATTCACACGGGGCGGTGGTCGTGAAACAGCTCTTGTCCTCATATAGACACTGGCACTTGTCACTACTCCTCATGTTGCCTGTCCAAGTTGACTAAAGCTTCATCTGGCTACATGCGAAGGCTCCACAGTGGAACAAGAATGCCAAAGCATTGAGAACTATACCTACTATACACACAACCAGGACGGCACAGACAAGCAGCGGACAAGGATTCAGAAATCATTGAAGCCACAGGTAAAGATGAAGAAATGGAGATTCACTTGCAGGATCATTACCCCTGAACCTGCTGAGGTGCGGCGGGCATGCTCACGCGAGGCTTCACACGACAGCAACCTAAAGACCACCTGAACCAAGACAACCGTCACTGTGCAGTCTTGACGTTTGTGTCGTCTGTTGGTCCCCCAAGCTGAGCAGCTCAGCACCGCACAATGAGGGAAGGGTACATACCTCAACCATTGTTCGTCAGCGGGCGGGTTGCCCTGATAATCCCTGCACACTGCATACTGAGACTGCGATTGTGTAGAATGTGGCATGGTTCACCTTGATTCGGGGCCTCGACTCTACAACTCTACGATTGGGCTTGCTACACCCGGAGTCTGCTGATGGTTGGTGCTCTTGGCGGCTTGAATACGGCCTCACATACACACACACACACACGTACGCATTGGAAGCCTTGAATGGGTCCGGCGTTGAGCCCTCGAGCATCCTCCCTTCAGCAGGGTTTAGGGCAATTAAGGTTTTGGGTTTCGGGTCTAGAGTTTAGGGTCTCGGCGGGCTCAGACTCGCACAATCCAGGCGAGGCATATGGTTCAGGGTTTGAGCCCTTCTACAGGGGCACCTTTGAAGTCGAGGACCAGCACCGGATCCCAGTAGAAGCCGGAGCAAGGCTCCATGACCAAAGGCCTCGTCGCGGCTGCGGAGGCATTGCTGCACCCGATGGCTTCAGTACCAGTACAACTCATATCATATATGCACATACACCAAGACATACACACACACACACTATATGTACATATATATATATATATATATGTACATATAGTGTGTGTGTGTGTGTCACTGCAGTCGTAGAAGGAGTAGCGCTAGCAGCAGCACATGGCCTAAATCAAGCAGCCCCAGCTGCAAATGTTGAGTACTCAATCGTTTGAAGTATGCAGGTACAGGTGGTGCAAGATTTCGTCCATCCAATGCACTGGTAGTCGTTGTCGTACTAGTAGCAGTAGCAGCAGCAGGAGCAGTAGCAGTAGTAGCAGTCATGGTCTGCTACTACTGCGAGTACTCCTGTTGCCACTACTGCTACTCCTCCTGCTCTGCTCCTGCTGCTCCTGCTACTGCTACTGCTGCAGCTGCTGCTGATGCTGCTGACTACTACTGCTCCGGCTCCTACTACTCCTGCTGCTGGTGCCGCTATGCGGACTACGTGGCTTCTGTTCCACGCTCTCTACCACTGTTGTGAGGTTCTTGGCTTTCGGAGTACTGGGCTGTAGGACTGCAGGGCCAGGGTGTCTATTCTGCTCGGTGGGGCTTTTAAAGCCTTTGAAAAATATTAGTAAATAAGATCCTCTTTAGCCCAATAAGGGAAAATATAAAATGCCCCAAAGCTCTACCTAGTTCTGGGGATGTGCGCCCTTGAGTCAGTGGTCGGCCATTGAGGGCTTAGGCGCAGGAAGCTGCAAGGACCCCTTCCCTATGATGGGCTATATGATGGGTATATAATAGCTATATATATTAAGGGTATATACCTAGGGGTCCTTATTAAGGGTCCCTCCTTGTCGCGAATAGGAGGCACCATCTTTTGGCAGAGTTTTCTGAAGCAGCTGCAATGAAAATTGTCTCGCCAGTGGGTACCTGGAGTCCAAACCGGATGTGGAATGGAGCAATCATTGACCCTGTCATGATTTCCACAGGCCGCACACCCATAGGTTTAAAGATTGAATATCCAGGCACACCATTGGAGTAGCGAACGGTGCGGCACGAAATTGTGTCTGATTCAGCTCAGGTTGCAGATGGACTCTGCCGTCATCAAGGGCTTCTCCGTGCTTCTATGGTTTTATTTAGGGTTGATTATGCCCTCAACCATGAAGCCTTCGAAAACCATCAGGGCATCACCCAAACCTATGTAGGCTAGAAATTATTCGAGGCGGTACCCTGATCTTCCTGAGCTGAGATGGCTGTCTTTGGCCAGGGTGTGTTGGGCAGAGCCCCCTGTAAAACAGCTTTGGGTGCCATGACGCTCTTAAGCCCTACATGCTTATCTTCTTTTAGCCCTGACCCTGAAATCTCCTACCAAAAAAGCTTCTGTTCGGGTCTGGCTCTGGGCTACACGGTATGGATCAGCAACTTTGCATCCGAAGTCTTCCTTCTCTTCATGGATTTCGGGTTAGAATGCGAAGATTTCATGCGGTTCCATAGGGAGTTACCCTAAACCCCAAACCCTAGCAATCCAGCCTTGGCCTGAACGCTAAGCCCTATGCCGATGAACACGAATCTGAATCCGCGTTCATGAAGCAACTGTCTGGCTCTGTTGCTCCATGCTGCTCGGCAATCGCGTCAAGCTTTTAGAGTGCTCCACAATTTTAAGTTTCAGTCTTAGTAAGGTTCAAGTGATAGTTCGAGAGGTTAGCTGTCAGGGGTCTCTCCGCCCAACTGCTTATAGCTTAAATCAATAATTGCTCGGCCAATGGCGAAAACTCCGCGGAGCAAGGAGGCCAGCCGATGGCAAAACTGTCTGCCAGAGCCCATGCTTGCAACAAACGTCTGCTCGCAGCCCTGAAGCCTTGTCCGCAGCCCGCAACCTCAACAGTCCCTGTTTCCCGAATGCAGGCGGCGTTGCCATGCATCGCCACTGCTTCTTGGCTCACTCCGGTGGCTTCAGCACCTGCTCGGAAAGCTGCCGCAAGGCCGTCGGGGATCCATCGATTGAGGTGTTAGCTGCCTGAGTGCACAGGCGGATGCCAGCAGCATGTTTCTTGCTGGACTGTTGTAGTATCTATATGACTGCTGAGGACATTTTCCTTTGGATCTACTGTAATGCTTCGTGACATGCTCCTTCTATCAAGTATGATGAGGTGCCACAAATAGAAAGCCAGCGGCGCCTCCATTCCCATCATGTACGGCCGGAGGACTTCTGGAATTGTCACAGAGCCGTCCTCACTGACATGGGATATGTGACATCCTTTTTTTGCAGCTGGGCTCTTACCCCGAACCCTAACCCCAAAGACCTAAACTGAGAACTTCTGATATGGCCCTGTAACCTAAAACCCGGCACCCTACCACAGCACCGGTCCTCGTTCTGAAACGTCTCCAGAATCGAGATGATCATTCGGGGAACAGCACACGCCGTTCCGTTGAGCGTGTGGGCAAACTGCAGGTTCCCCTGTGATCCCAGGTTTCGGCACTCACTCTCGGACATAGGGTTGTGGGGGTTCCTTATTATAACTATTGTATAATATACCCCAAACCCTATTCTAGTTATTAAGGCCCCTACATTGGTTTAGGGTTGTTTGCCTCAGTGTTTCGACTCTCACAGCTAGGCAATCCGGGCGTCTGAGCGTGCAGGCTCTTAATCAGCACAACGCTTCGCTTAGTGACTGTAAGTGGAGGGTGCAGTGTTTGCACGCTCACTCTCGGACAATCCAGGCGAGGCACGTGGTTCGAGGTCTGCATTTACGGTTTCGGGTTGGCTAAGTTCTGTTCACAGAGCTTTCGGGATCCGATTCTTGGAGGTAAAGGTTCACAGGGTCTGCAAGCCAATTGCCACCGTATCATGCAAAGAACGATAGAGTCGCAATGCAGCGGCGGCACTCTCTTTTCAATCACATACACAGAAACACACCCACACACAGAGCACAAATACAAAGCTCTGTAGCCGCAGCCCTTCTGCGGTGCCTTCTGGTTGTACTCCTCTTTGTGCCGGATGTTCAGCCTCCGGGCCTGCACAACACTGATGGCACTCCTATGCACTCCTGTGATATGCTGTAACTGTAACTACTATAATACAATATACGAATGACCCAGGCTGAATTGACACAACGGCTTCGCTTAGGCAGTAACTTGATTGATCGACATACGACATAGTAGATGCATGGCGTATCATCAGTGTGGCTCGTGGTCGTTGCGGGGATAATGGTGCAAGGACGCGGCACAGGGGGCTACCCCGTGTTGGCAAAAATCTTGGAGCCTACAAAGGCCACATGCATGCATCCGGAATCGGCTGCGCATCCCCTAAACCCTTTTGGTTGTATCAGGACTTGTGCAAGCGCTTGAATGTTGGAGCAAACACGGAGGTTGGAGGTTCAGCCATCCTTTATTTTTACACCTGGCCTTGATGAAAATCTACACTCTAAGGCGCACCTGGTAGTCGGTGCAGCTGGAGCAGGAGGAGATCTCTCCCCACTTTTCCAGCCCCGGCATCCAGGCCTGCTTCGTCTTGGGCTTTCTGTGCACTTCCGCGCAGTCTATCGGTGTTGAACGTAGAATGCTGCGAGTTCTATGGGCTCTAGTAAAGATTGAAGAAAGACCGTCGCGTGCTTTGCCCTGACTTTGCCGACCATTCCATGCCAGTGTGTCCAAATACGATCGGCTTTACGTAGTGCCTCGGACATAGTCGAAGGCGGCTGACAGTGTAGAGATCAATCCGGCGCTTTAGGACTCCTCCCATCCATATGCTGAGAGTCCAATCCAACTATGCTAACCGGCAATTAGAAGCCTTTCCTTGGAGTTTTAGGAAGAACCAATGAAAGCACCGAAACCTGGCCACCGAGGGGCCTAAGCCAACCTCAAAAACCCTGGCAAAAGTCCCTGCCTCCATGTCAAACTTTCTGTAGGCCGGGGCCCCCAACTCCTCGGTTGGCCTTGGGCTTCGAATCATTAAAAGAGTGTACTACAATGGACTGCAAACCATTACAAGACAAAAGCGTATATCATATATATATATATATAGAGATAGGTATATATACAAATAAAGATAGATGACAGTATGTTTATCGTGGATGTTTTGACGTTTGAGCTGTGCGGTGTCAAGTTCCAGAGAGAGTTACATATTGGTTCTGGGCTTGGTGCGTGGGCTTGGGTTTAAAGGATTCAACTCAGCTCCTGCACTGAGTGAGCATCACACGGGACAATATGTGTGAAGCGACTGACTCGCTGAAAAGGCGATGTGACACAACCTCAAAGGTCACAGTGATTGAGGCAAACCTGTGCGTGCGCGCGAAAACATCATAGCTGCTGCCAAAGAAACATGTCCAAGACACGGAAGCAAAGGCCCAGCTGTGTGAAGAGGTCCTCCTCAAAGTAAAACGTGCGGCTGTGGGGGAGTTGTACGAACTAGAAATCGTGATGATTTGGGAGGGGGCTGGGCGTAGGGGTGTCAGATACCCGAGTTTCGACTCTTGCAACGATGCAAGTAGGCAGCCTGAGCATCCAATGAACATCTTGACCTTGACACGATATCTCGCTTTCTACCATATCGTGCGTATAGGGCGAGAAAACGACGAGCAACACTCACAACGGCTGGTACTCCCACCACGGCCACCACCACCACCAGCACCCACTACTGTATTCCTCCTCCTCCTCCGCCAGCTGTTGTTGCTGCTACTGTTGCGACGACTAAGGCCATAACGAGGACGAGGAGAAGGACGACGACGAGCACCACCACCCACATTCAGAACCTGTATCTATACCCAGATACCGCTGGCGCTCGAGCTGCGTCTCATTTCGCTAGGGACGACCATCACTCTTCCTTACTCTGAAGTTTTTTTGAACCCAGGCTCTATGCCATCATCAGCTTACTCTGAAGTTGATAGCTGAAACCATATACCAGTTTTGTCGTCATTGCCGCAATTTCTCCTCGTTGCTTCTACTTTGCTAGACCTATACTGAACTTAGAACCCTAGCAAAAGTTATAATTTCAGCTGTTTCTTAGGGGCTAAAATAACCAAAACTTAAGAATTATTTCTAGGACCCCCCTAAGAGACACCGCGGGGATTGGTTCCTCGAGCTCCCGAATCTCGTCGAGCATATTGTTGGACCTGCAGCTCGGGTTTGCGGGCTTTGGAGGCTTCTAGGGATGTTGGGGAGTTTCCGAAAGATTAGGGGTAACCTTTTTCTGGGGTCCTTGTAATAGGATCCTACTATTTTTGGTACTATACTAGTAACTAGGGTCCCCTATTTTCGGAAACTCGCATTTCGGGATTAGGGGAGGCTGATGGACTGATGAGGTGCAATGCTGAGGCGAAGTCTGAGTTCTGTATATATGCAGTGTCGGTTCGGATTGCAACGCGCCGCGGGGCGATGCTTCGGCACAGTGATAGATAAACACAAAAAAATGATTGAAGCCTGCAGCCGAAGTCGGCAGGCATTCAACGCCCCCAAAGAATGACCAGGTCTCCAAGGTCCTACCATGCGTTTATGTCGGCGCTGCGGAGTGGGCAAATGGGAATGCCAGGACTGATGGGGCGGACGCAGGATGTCCCCCTGCTGATAGGATACTATGACCTGCTGTTTTTCACAGAAGCTAGGCAGCTAGGTAAGAACCAGCTAGCTAGCGGCACTGTGCTCTCCGCTTAACTTCCCGAGACGCTCCATGCCGTTACATCCCAAGTACTCTAGCGCAAGGCCGCTGCACCATCTGCAACATGGTGGTAGTAATTGCACCAGACATAGCAGCAAGATTAGTACTTGTAACAAATCTGAGGTTCATAAACACGTTGAGGCTGCCAAGGCACAAGCAACATCGGTTTCCAACTTGGCTACACAACAACCATGAATCTTCTTGATGTACTCTCCCAATCCCGTTCTTCATGTACTTCCAAAACTGTAGCCCCGAGGGCTTCCCTTGCGGGCCGCTGGACTTCAGGCCCTCGCTCATCTATGTCGGCCCGCGTAACTGCAAAGAGCTCCACCTGGCCAGGCAGCTGAAGAAAGGTACCCAGAGAGCCCAATGTCCGTCCCTTGATTAAGGAGTATGGCTTCAACTAGAGAGGGCTTCATATTATGATTTAAGCTATATTCCTGAATTAAGGGTATTGGGCTCTCTGGGTAGGAGGCTGGTGTCTACGGACAGGGTTTTGTTTTCAAGCGCAGAAAAGGTGAATGCTCCGGTATTGCCAAGGGTTGAGAATCTGCGGTGGTGGCGCTTCTGCCACCCAGACTGGCATATGGTGTCCATATTTCTTGCGCCGGGTGCAATAAAGGAGATGCCTACGTTAAACATCCCCACTACCTTCCAGGCCCAAAATGCACAAAGCATTGGGCACCCAGATGTCCAATGGCACTGAGGCCTTGATCACTCTTGCCTCGGCTCCGTGAAATCTCACCACATAACCTCAGATACCCTGAACCCAGACACAAAGCCCAAAACCCACGGTTCCCTCGGAGAGACACCTTGCTGAACTGGTGCAGCCGGTAGATGCCGCGGTTCTCCGAGCCCGAAGAGCCCGCCTCTCACGGACTTTGCGCTTGGCAAGCTGAAGTCGAGAAATCTTCGAACAAGTTTTTGGGAGGAGGCTACACTGGCGAGGAGGTGGGATTGCGCAGCAAGAACATGACGCGATATTGAGGCTCCGATATTCAGCAGTGAGGTGTCAGGTTTCGGTCTAGATGTTGCAGATCAGGCCCATCTTCTTATCTTCGGCCTCTACGACTCAACACTGGACATGGAAATCTTCAAGTCGGGGCTCACCTTTTCGTTGAGGGCTCGACCATGTGACGCTCTGTTCTCCTGTAGAGTCCATGCAATACCTATAAGATCCTCGCGTCCTCGAGCTGCGCCTAACTGAAAAATCCCTTCTACCCGGCCCTTTGTGCGCCTTGGCTCGGCTGGCTAAGCTTGGCCTGGCCTTGTTCCCTTCATGCGGCTCGGCTTCTGGCTTGGCTTGGCGTGGCTGTGCTCAGAGACAGACATGGACATGTATGTTAGCAGGTGCATACTCTTTTCCGTGTACAGGTAGGTCTATGCCGAATCAAGACCAAACCACACCGCAGCAAAGGCCAAGTTGTGCCGACCACGCTTTCGTCGATTCAACTTGGCCTTTGCTGCAGTGTGGTTTGGTCTTCATGCGGCGTAGAGGTATGCACATGTACATATGTATACGTATATGTACATATATATGTACATATGTACACATATAAGTGTACGTGTGTATATATATATATATATGCATATATGTACGTATACATATATATATATATATATATGTGTGTGTGTGTATCTCTATATATATATATACATGCATACATACATACACATACATATGCACAGCTATTTGCTGCTAAGCTGCTGATGTACACGTCTATGTTTATGTTTCTGCCTCTGTGGTGTCGCCACCAAACCCAGCTAAGCCGATCCCAGCCGCGACAATGAAGCCGTGACAAAGCCAGGCCAAGCCAAGGCAAGCCAGAACTCGAGCCGCCCCCTAGAAAAAAAGGCTAGGCCAAGCCATGCAAAGCCATACATTATAGTAGAAGCCAGAAAGTTGGAATATCATTATCCTAAACCCTTTATGGTAAATTATAGGCTATCCTACCCTGAAACCATATTCCAACTTTCTGGAGTTCCCGTTGACACAAGCAGGGGCCTTGCCATGATGACCCTAGGGTTTAGGGTTTAGGGTTTAGGGGTTTAGGGTTTAGGGTTTAGGGACACTGGCCGCCAAACTTTGCCCCCAAACCCCGCACCCACCGACGTAGGGGCTGTTCTACATTGTACAATAGATATACGGGGACTATAGTCTCACTCATTGTTCAAGCTAGTAACAGTAGCAATAAAAATTCGATTAATCATATTATGAATATTGCTAGTGATCCTACACCCTTTATAGTACCCTTATAGTAGATCCACTAAAGGAACCCTAAACCCTATCACTTCTCCACATCTCCAGGCCTCGGTTCGGAAGGCGTGGCCGAAGGCCACAAGGCGCTTGGGGAGCTCCTGCTCAGTCGCAGGGCCGGGCTGCCGGCGACCACCGTAGGGGCCTTAATAATTAGAGTAAGGTTTTGGGGTAGGGTTTAGGGTTTAGGGGTTTAGGGTTTTGGGGTATCTTATGCCATTATAAATAGAATAAGGAACCCCCAAAAATTATCCAACCCTCTCCGACGCCCGCACTCGCCCCCCAAAATAGTACTGGTGATTATTAAGGCCCTTACATTATCAATCAGACGATGCACCATTGCACTTAGCCACTTAGGACGCCCTATGAAGCTGATGGTAAACAAGGCTCAGCCGAGATTCCAGAGACTCCAACATCCGTTAATTAAGGGTATTAGGGATCCTATTATAATTTAAGGTATATTCGTTAATTAAGGGATATTGGAGTCTCTGGGATTCGGGATAAGCGGAGGCACAGACTAAGGACCTGCAGTCTACACCAACGGCCCCTGATGAAGACTGGAGTCTGGGGGATGGCTGGCCAAGAACTGCCAAATCTAGGCCGGAGAGAAGCCTTCTTGTCGAGTATCCTGGAGAACTAGAGGTGAAGCTTTGGGAGTATGCTGGATTAAATAATTAGGGCTTACAGTACCCCGAAAAGGTTCATGGTTACCTAACTAATTAGTATACCACTAGGCAAGCGCCTGTCAAAGATGCCACCCGCATTCTTAATCTTCCATTGCTTGTCGACAAGTTCGGTTTAACTTTGCTTGCCCGTGATCAGATGGACCAGTCTCTCTTTCGCAGCCCTCTGTCCAAAAGCAAACGTTCAGAATCGAAACCCATTGCGTAGTTCACGGTTCTGGGGTATTCTAGTACTATTCGTTCTCAACCCTAAACCCCAAAAACCGCGCAGGATATACTGCTTGAGTGGGGCTCGCAATGTACATCTGCTCTACAGGCTCTACAACCACATGTACGCGATCCTTGGAGGCGATGAGGGTGTCGTTCATGAACATGCCTGGACACCGGATGCTGATATCTTCGCGGGTTTCGGCGCTAACACTCGGACAATCCAGGCGAGGCATGTGGCTCGGAGTCTGAAGGGTGAAACTACACTACCGGGAGAGTCATGATGATAGGAATCAACAAGGGAAGTGTTCAAAACCTAAAGTGACTGTACTCTGCGGTGACTTGATCCCTCCCAAGGTCTTACAGAAATGAAACAAATGTGGGACTAGTAAGACCTTGAGAATCATGGAGCTGCAGATCACTGGTGGGGAACAGGAGTAAGACGTAGTAGGGACTAGGTACAATGATCGAGGCCGGGCTGGCCTAGGTATCTCGTGAGCTGTGTGTCATCCTTACGATGACTGAGGGTTTACGCTCTCGCAACTCGGACACTGCCAGACGAGGTTCTTGGTGCGCACAGTCAGACTACTGACTGAGGGTTTAGGGTCTAGGATCAGATATCTAGGGTTTACATTCTCAGAACTCGGACAAACCAGGCGAGGATCCATAGCTACGAGTGCGTGTGACATTGTTTACACACAGCCGAGTGTCTAGGATTTAGGGTTTTGACTCAACCACTCGCTCAAAGCAGGGACGATTCAGGGAAATAGGTCTCAGCTTCAACGGCAGAATGGCTTTCCCCTCCTACTTAGCAAGGACGAGGCCCGCATTGCAGGGTAACTTCTCAAAAAAGAAGCAGACTACAGCTCCCGGATTCAAAACATTGGGGGTTAGTTCTTTTGGGGGCACAGGGTTGGGGGGGGGTTTAGGATTGATGGCTGATGTAAGATACCCGGAACACTATCAATACATGCCCAGATTGGGGGCCCAGTTGTACATCTTGGACTACACGCGGGAAACGGAGAGCCTGAAAGATCTTAAGGGTTAGCCGCACAAGAACAAGACAGCAAGCCTGACCCACTGTGCACAGGTGAAACTCAGAACAATGGAGCAGCAATGCAACTTACAGCCCAGACAGAGTCCAAAAGCATTCTTGCGGCATAGCCGTTCGATCGGAGAACATTCTTGTCAAAAATCCTGAGCGTCATGCCACAACATTAACCTCCAAAATCTGCAAATCCTGACTTCGAGGCCAGGGATGTCTGCCGATTTGTACCCCAAAAGGCAATACAATGAGCTGTAGTGACTGCAGTGTGCGTTTAGGTGCCCCAACAGGAGTGTCTAGTATCCTCTAAGCAAAACATGCTCTTTGGTTTTGAAGTCTGGGCCTCCAATGCACTCGAAAGAACCTCTCGTGGCAAACGAGAACACTGTCCGTAGCACCCCAACCCTCAACTCGAATCCCCGAAACTCCTGCTTCACCTGAACTCTTAAGAACCTCAACCCCCCTAAACCCCAAAGCGGAAAGATGCAAACCCACAACTCTAACACCATGAAGCCCTTACAGAACCCAGAAACCCTAACCCCTAACCCGAACCCCTCGACCCTGCATGCTGAAAGTTTACGGGGCTGTTTCCCATAAACCCCCAAGACCCAAAATCTCGGGGCCCCTTCATCTTTAAACCCTTTTTGCATCCAGCCTGCAACGCCTCTGCTGGGAAGTAAATGAGCGACTAAAGCAAAACCTTCAAGTCTGCCATCTTTAAACCCTAAACCCCTAAACCCTGGACCCACCTGCCATGGGGATCTCGGCTGTGCCCGCCAGGCAAAGGTCCGAATCACCTCGGAGCTCGAAAAATCCCGGGTGCGTGGGCTAAGAACTCGTGGCATCTAACTAACAGATTATGACATATGAGGTATTAGAGATGATTAAAGTTTTTTACAGCAAAATACCGCTTGTTTCCTGTGTGCTACAGCATAGTATAGTACAGTACCGCATGGAACTCTCATGACACTATCCTGCGCTAGCGACGGACTGGCCCCTTTGACCTCATGACAGATGCTGCACACTTAGGCTCCCACTGACCTCATAGATCCTTGGCTGCCGACGTTTCAATCATATACATGTGTCACAAACAATTCATCAAGACCATACCAGAAACAAGATCATGTCATACTGACTTAGCAACCACCAACCACCGAAGACTGCAGAGATCATGGCATCCTGCACCGGAAGCATCTGAGGAAAACAGAGTGGCGATTTGGCAGCAAGTTCAAACACCCCCGCTTCTTGCAGTTCTGCAAGCCTGCCCGTCGACTCCCATCGCATGCTAGCCAAAGCTTGACGAAAACATTGCTGCCTGGGATCTGCGTGGCCTCGTCATCGCGGGGGGCAAACCCACAGCCCGCCACAACAGGGGCCTCGGCTAGCATAGACAGGCCTTCATGTCCACAAGAGGGCCTTCGCGTCTTTGTAGCACAAGTACAAAAAGGAGCCGGAAGGAACAATTCCGGTAGATACTCCGGCCAGAGCCAAAAGGACGGACGTTGGCCTTCGAGTCGAGCCCCCTTCCCAAAACATACAGGACTGCCAGGATCTGACCCAATCTCATCCCAAACTTCTGACCTTCGAAGCTCGAAGAACCTCGACCCGGGACCTATTTTGGGGGTATTTATACCCAGAACAAAGTTTTGGGGCATATCAGCCTAAAGCTACAATGGAAGTAGCCTCATATCCAGGAAGAGTACAGGCAATAATTCAGGCCCCTGCATTAAATTATAACTCTTCCACCTGTGCTTGGACCCTTGCCCTGACCAAGTCTGGCGGGATGAAGGGCTGGAAGCCACGCTTCACGGCCTCCGCCACAGTCGCAGAGCTCCGAAAATTTCGGAGCTGTGTCTACGGGTGATACTGGCTGTGTGTTTTGGGTAGGGATTGGAGTTTAGGAGTTTCAGCAATCACGCTCGAACTTTCCTTGGCGAGGTTCCTGGTACGAGGGTTTAGGATTTTCGTGTTTTAGAGGGGGGAGGGCAATCTTGGACCATGACAAACGGAAACTGCACGAATTCTAGGGCCGTTTCGACTGGGTGGCAGCGACGCGCTGCTTTTTGTTGTTTCGAAGTTCTGGTGTCGCATTGACCAGCTGGAAGCAAATTTGGACGTCAGAAGAAGCAACTCTGCCTTGTCCCCCTTGGACAGGCCATGTCCGCATACGGGCTTACCGTGTCCGGTAAAATCCCAACCCGCTCCGCTTTAAAGCCGCGAAAACCTAGATAAGTAGGGTTTCGACGCTCAGACTCGCACAAGGATTCAAGTGTACCTGTAATTCAAAAAAGAGTTTGAAGATGCAGCTTCTGAAGGTATATCGGGTTTTCCGGGTGACTGAAGCCCTCGACGACTGTCCACTCAATCTCCACAACTCCTCGATCCCCCCTCAGTGTAGTCCGGGCAGTCCTGATGAAGAGCCCACTGAACCAATGCAATCTCCAGGAGAGCCGCGCCATTCTTGAAGTACCTCAGTGAGGCGAATCTACAATCCTGAACTTGAACATCTCTTCCTCAATACTGAGAGCTACAGAAGAGATGGATTTATGTATGACATACCGGATACCGGGCCATCAAGCTTCTGAACTTAGAGCGGTGGCCCGTGAAGCTCGGAGGGTGTGGGAAAGATTCTGAGAAGTACACGTACATGAGGCTGACCCTGTGCCGCCCGTGGGCAAAGGCAGCTATGCAGGAACTGCCTAAACTTGCTACATGTTTCGAGCCAGGACCGCGGACCCTACGCCCTGAAACCCTGAAGCCCTCAAGTGCCCTTAACCTTAAGTCACCCTAGACTGCTTTTTCGCTGCTGTAGGCCTAATACCTAAACCTTCAAGTGCTAACATGCCAGGCCCGGGGCAAAAACTTCTGGCCGCTGACCTCCAATGCACAAGTCATCCGATGAGAGAAGGCCAGCTCAGTATGTTTACACTGACAGATAGACAGTTAGATAGTTAGTAAATTGATAGTAATTAGATAGATAGATATGGAGATAGACAGACAGATAGATAGATGGCAAGCTAGCAAGCTGGCTGGCTGGTTAGCCAGATAGACAGACAAACAGACAGACACACAGATTAGTACATGAGCGGGTACGGCAGGTAGGTAGGTAGGTAGGTAGGTATGTGCGGGTCTGTTTGGGTGTGTGGTTGTGTGGGTGTGCGGGTGTGTGGGTGCGTGGGTGGATGTGGTGGGGCGGCGGGAGTGGATGTGGGTGAACGTGGGTGGACGTGGGTGGGCGGGTGGTGGGTGGGTGGTTGGGTGGGTCTGGGTGGGTCTGGGTGGGTCTGGGTGGGTCCGGGTTGGTGGAGGGGTGGGCTGCGTTGGTGTGGCAGGGCGGGTGGGTAGGGGTTGAGTTGGTTGGGTTGTGTGAGTGGTTGGGTGGTTGGGTGGGAGGTTGAGTGGTTGGTCGTCGGTTGGTGGGTTGGTTGGAGGGTTGGAGGGTCAGTGGGTTGGTGAGTTGGTCGATTGGTTGGTCGATTGGTCGGTCGGTTGGTCGGTCGGTCGGTGGTTTGGTTGGTTGTTTGGTTGTAGGTCAGTGGTGGGTCGGTGGGTCTGTGAGTCGGTGGGTTGGTCGGTCGGTTCGGCAAGCAGCAGATAGAGAATGACTGCAAGAAAGAAATATACAACGATAGACAGATTAGTGGGATATGCTGGATGGGATAGACCGGTTAGATCGAGAGGTAGATTAGATAGATAAAGAAATATAAACAGGTATCAGCATAATTGTTCATGCATGCAAGGATATGTGCATGTTGTATGTTTGCATGTCTGTGTGAATGCATGCGTGCGTACGTACGCATGTACCTCGACCGGCTGCATGTAAGTATGTATGTATTCGTGCATGTATGTATTATAGGTGTATAGGTGCATGTGTGCATGCATCTATACATTTGCGTGCATACACAGCATGTACATAAATGAAGATACATGTATGCACATGAGCTTGCATATGTCATGTGTGCGTGTGTATGCTTATGCGTCGGGCTGCATGGCGTGCAGGTCTCTCGCTCTCTCTCGCGCGTCCGCTCTCCAGGTTCGGGGAAAAGCCGCCGCTGCGAAACATGCACAGCTACAAACATCCGCTGAGCAGCATTCGCCCCACAACTCAGGATGCCTGAAATGGAGCTTAGCAACCCACTTCGCAGGAGCTGCACTTGTCGTTAAGCCAGAAGAAAGATGGTAAACATCATGTATCAGGTATCATAGCCAAACGAGATATTGCTCCATGAAGCGAGGCTTATCAAGAATTGCAAGTTGGAAAAATGAGCTCCAAGATTTCGAGACGGATCGGCGTTGCACTTCGCCGCTGTTCAAGCCACGTCTCTCGGTTAAGTCTGGAGAAGTCTTCACCTTGGACCTTTGCTCACAGCCTTGAACTTGTTCGAAACAACGAAAAGACAAGGGCCCGTTGTACACTAGCTGGAAGAGGGGACCGTGACAGTAGACAACATGTCCAGTGGTACTCATGTCTCTGAAAGCACGTGCCGCCTTGCCACCGGAGTCGAAATCGAATAGATCCAAGATCTGTCCTCTCAACCGTCCATGTGTGGGCATGCATGTGCCCGCAAACAGTATGCACCAGCGCATGAACATGCAAAACAAGCGACGATAAATGTGCGAGTATAGATACATAGATGGATATCTAGAGATCTAGATACTTATATGCATCTGCATGTATGTATGTGTATATGTTTACACGACTAGTTATATGTGTATATACATACATGTACACACACACACAGATACGGATCAACACCAACATGTGCAAGAGGTGCAAAAACGAATGTGCGTACATGGGTGTGCGAACGAGTGCTTTGCAAGGTAAATCTCTATGCATGTCAGAAGTGTACAGGCATGTGCTAAATTACATTCGTGAAAACGTGCTGGCTTTCATCCACGCTCAGCATCCCTCATTCGCGCAGTACTGCCATTGTGAATGTGATGCAGGCCTGCGTGCGTTTCCGCATGGGCCAATGCATAACATTACATGGTGCATTCGAAACCAAGAGACGCTTATAAACTGAATGTTAGTATATCTATATATACATATGTATATACGCGAGACAGAAAAAGAGAGAGAGAGAGAGAGAGAGGCAAACAAACACAGAGAGACAGACAGACAGACAGACAGACAGACAGACAGACAGACCGACGGGCAGGCAGGCAGGCAGGCAGGCAGACAGGCGGACACTAGATTCTTGCTGATAATATTTGGCTGTGGAAGACCAGGCGGAGATGCTCTTCAACCATTCCGCAGTCCTTACAGACCTCCGAGATCTGCTTCCGAAACAGTGACAGGATAAGCACGCAACGCGCCCATGTGGGAGTTTCCGAAAATTAGGGTTACTGTATTTTGGGGTCCTTCTAATAAGGATCCTTCTATTCAGGTAATATATTGGGGTCCCCTATTTTCGGAAACTCCCATGTATGCGTAGTGCTGCTAGCGAACAAAAGAGACACTGGGAGGACGAAAGAGAGGGAGGAAACAACATGTGCAGCTGCAAACTGTAGATGGAACATGATCGTACAGGTCCTCTTATCTAACTGCCAGTGTGTCTCTAAGTTTATACCAGCGGAAGACGCCTTCATGTTGAAACCCCGTCTTTCATCCCTCCGAGCCGCAAGTCACCCAAAGCCCAAAAGCACAGCAGCGCAGGCGGGTCCTATCTCCAAGTGGTCCCGCAACCTGGGTTCTTGTCAAGGGATTGAATTTAAGTTACCATAATAAGGAAAGCCTATTATTTACTATAGATCCCTATAATGGCAACATAAATAACATTCCTTAAAAAGAACCCAGCAACTTGAAGCCGGCATTCTCGGAGGTCCGCGGCTCGCCATTGATGCGCAGGACCTGCCAAAGCTTGTGCTCCAGGCTGACGTCTGAGCCTGGTAGGACAAGCCTCGAGGTTTTAGTAGTTTAATATGGGAGTTTCCGAAAATAGGGGGACCTTAATATAGTACCCCAAATAGTAGGATCCTTATTATAAGGACCCCAAAATAAAGTAACCCTAATTCTCGGAAACTCCCATATAAGGTTTAGTAGTTTAATATGAGGTTTAGTAGTTTAATATAAGGTTTAGTAGTTTGATATAGGGCTTAGTAAGTTTGATCTATGGTTTACAGTTTACAGTAGGGTTCAGGGTTGCTCGCTCTGGTAGTGACCTGTGGGGGCCACCAAGGGCAAGCTTGTACTCAAGGGCTTCGGGTCTAACATTCGGGCATCCTGCCACGGTTCTAGATGAGACAGCGTCCCTTGTCTCTTGCCCTCCGCACCGTCGCGTTCTCTTCCTCGCCGATGGGAGTGGCCTGGGATTGTAGCGGGGTGCCACATGAGACATTCGTCCCGGACTGTGCTCCAGCACTTTCGTGGATTTGCTATTGTGACAGGTCCTGCGACAAAGCTCTGCATACAACATATGGAAAACACCACATCTTTTGTTGGCCACCGGAGAAGCAAGTAACCTTCCAACCGTCGCCAGCTGCCAACCCATCTTGCTGTGGAACCCATGCCAAAGCGCTGTCGCACAAAACACTAAAGCCTGAACCTTCCCTTTGATAGTCCGGCGCTTCTATCTGAATGTTGTTGAAACCGCAGCTCTATCTAATCATCCGGGGAACCCGCCCAGGGCGACATGTGCAGATATTGATCACCACACTTTCCACTTCAATCTCGCCTAAATCTTCACCCACCTGCTTGTTCTCTTGTCACCTGATGCTGCTCACGACGTTGTTGTCTGAATGACAATTGAAACCCCTGAAGCCTAATAGCAAACGACATACCATCCAATGAAACGCCAGAATCAAGCACCAGAGAGAAATCGTACAAACATCCCAACTGACTTTCCTTGCCATGTAGTAGCCTGACGGTGTTTCCCGGTGCTAATGACTGAGGGCAGCTCTGGATGTGTCAAGTTCGGGACCTGGGAATGCAAACCGGATTTAGGCTGCTTTTCATGCGGGGCTTCCCAGGCTCCGACCTGTTAGGGTGTGGGTTTTGTTTTTGTTTTTTTGTCGGGCCCTTCTCCACTAACAGGGATTGGGGTTTAGGGTTCAGGGCTTCGGGCAAGGTGAGGTTTAACAAGGTGGTGCGTCTCTTCCCACATACAGCAAAGACTAGTATGATATGCCTCTAGCCTCTGGGTACAGACTACATGCAAAAGACGTCGCCCAACCCTCCACGAATCTCCGCCCCAGGGCTGCAGTGTTTGTTGTAGGGTTGCATCTTAGTCAGCGATGCAGAAATAATCGTAAACATGCGGGTGGTGAAGCAATGTCTAGCACCTGCTGAATGTTCGCAACAGGGCAAGGTTAACAACAATAATAACAATAGTACATAGCAGGTATTAAAGTCATGATAAGCGTAGCCTTCGCAGAATAAGGAGCAACGGCACAAGTGGCAACGGCAACAGTTAGGGTAAGAGGAGGACAAAGCGAAACAAGTGTTGATAACAATGTCAGTCACGAAGAAGAACAATGATAGAAAGACTGCCCAACCTGTCGGTAGTGATAGGTACCCATTTTAAGGACAAGGACATGAAACCATTGTGGAAGAAGCGATGCCTCGGAAACATGAGCATTTGTGCCAATGTGGCGAACCAACGCAGAAATAATATCATGTTGGGTTGTCATGCTATCACCACCGATGGAGCGATCGAGCATGCTCGGTATTGCCGGCTATACCCTCCACATTCTGAACTCCCATACTTGTCTGCAGCTCAGGAGGGAGCAGACAGGGCAAGCTGATTCATCTCCTCAGGTCTTCGCAGGTGTTACTTAGCCGCCCTTAGAACCAGAATAGAAATAATCTTCTTATAAACCCCTGTAAGTCTTAGTTTAATCGAAAAAACAACAGAATTCCTAAGAGCAGTAAAGGTTAAGCACCAGGGATCCACATCCTCACACAACTTCAACTGTGCCAACGACTTGATGGATCTGGGTGTGACAAGGCAGCAGGTTCTATCATTCGCCCAGCTGGTTTGTTTGGGAGGTGCCAGGAGTTGGACATCCTCATGCCGTGCACGACAAGTCTGGACCACAAGTCGTCATTGAATCCCTGATAGTCCCTATCAAAACCTACTATAGTATGCGCAACAGAAATAACAGTACCCTGTTCTGCTCATGCAGGCCCCCAGAATCGCCCTAAACCCTAAACTCTAAACCCTGACATTTCGAAAGCCCCCCCCCCAGGAGGTCCTCACTCAGCTGCTCAACCTTCGACTCCAGGGAGTTGATCTCCTGGAGCAAGGAGTCGCATGCTCAGACTCTTCAACTCCTCCGGTTTAATAGGGCCCTTATGGCCCTTAAGAGTGGGTATCTAATTTAGGGTATAATGGAAGGTACTACAGACCAGAGGAGGTCTACCCTTTAATAGAGCCCTTGTGGCCCTTAATAGTGGTAGTTTTTGTTGCCTCCCGCCTGGCTAGGACGAACCTACGGTGCAGGGTCTCTTGACTGCTCACAAGATCTACACAACCCCGAGGGCCTCGACGCATCTGTGGGTATTTGGTTGAGGGTATATATGATAGAGGGTACTATAGACTAGAGGAGGTGTACCCAGAGACTTCATTGTCCCTTAATTAAGGAATACTCCTTAAATTATGGTAGGATCCCTAATATGATTTAGGGTATATTCCCTAATTAAGGGATATTGGGGTCCCTGGGTGCTAGAGGAGGCCGAAACATAAGTATATTGCTTAGCTTCATCTTTATTAGGAGGTATGCGATACTTTCAATCCAAAAGGGAACTCTACTGAATCCGATCTCCATGTTGGCATATAGGATTTAGTGGGACGCTCGCACTCGGACTGCTCCAGAGCTCCAGGAAGCTATCTGCGCTCACACACGGTCTCTCTAGGCGAAGCAGAAGTTAAATTTGAGGGGTTTACGGTTTAGGGTTTTTTTGGTAAAGCACCGCTAGAAGCGTTTTTGCAGGAAGCCATTGTACACGAGTCAGAGCCAGCTCACGGCCAACACCAAAAGCGAGCCTCTTTGATGCGCTTGCCCTCAGCAATGAGGGCCTCCCTCTGCTCTTGCTCCATCTTTCCCTTCATGGACCTGCAAGTTGCAAGGTTTGGAAGAAGTCGGGTCAAAATGCCAGATGCAATGCTCGCCAAATCCCCCCAAGCTCTTTAGCAAAACCTGAACCCTAAACTCGAAACGTAAACCCTAAACCGTGTACCTCAAAACCCCTTAAGCGATGCAAAGCTGTCCACCTTGAGTCATCCTGAGATGTGCCGGAGATGGCGCTTAGAGGATCATGGGACTAAGTAAGTAGGGTCATAAGTAAGGAAACTATAGTTCTATCTACTTAGAACCTTAATGTAGGTACTTAAAAATCCTACTTACCAAGTCCCCGGATCCTCCAAGTGGGGCCCAGGCTTGGCATTCTCATTCCGCTTCTTTGCCAGCTGCCTTGCTCAAACGAGAAGCTGCGATCCAGTCAGAGCTCGTTCCGGTCAGGTTTTAGGGTTGAAGAACATCTTCCTTACAAAGGGTGCTGTGTCAAAGCTATGACATGGCTTTCTTCTTGCTGTTGTTGGTGGGGTATTCCTTATTTTATTGTTGAGCTGTTTATGTCTAAGCTATCTTATGCTTCAACGCTTCGTGTTGAAACTTGTGCCCCAAGCCTGGAGCGGCTGTCGGTTTAAGGCTTAGGGCCTGGGGTTGAAGTGGTTCAGGAACTCAGAGTTTAGGGTTTCGGCGCGCACGTTCGGACAATCCAGGCGAGGCATATGGTTCGAGGTCTGTTGCGTGAGGCTACACTAATCGGGCAGTGACGTGCCAAGATGGACAACACTGTCGCCTACCAACTCCGAACAAACTAAAAACTGATTCAGAGCAATGCAATGCCAATTCACTCCCTCTCGAAATCTTGCGTGCCAGTGCACCTAGAAGATACAGAATGCGCGACCTCCAGGACTACCTTTGGCAGATCGCATATATATGTGGGGAAATAGGGATCAGCTGGGTTTAGGATAGGGTTTTTTTGGTTTGGGGTGCTGCAATGGCCTGAGCATCGATAAAATCCCAGTTTTCCCGGGGCGGGAAGTTCCCTTCACAACGGAATCTGAGGGAAGTGATCGTTGAAGGAAAATGCCCTTGATCCAAACCCTAACCAAGTTCTTAATCAGTTCTAATCCCAACGCCCCAAAGTATCCCGACGCTCTAAAACCCCAACCCCACCCCTAAAAGCCCTCAAAACCCTAAAGGGATGTGGATGTGTCACACGGCACCGTCGGAAAACATAGTAACCCTGACCCCTAACCAGTTCCCTAACCCAAAGTCCCGCCCCAGTGCTGCAGAAGTTGCTGCAGCTCAAAGGCCGAACTCCGCTGCTCCTGGCGGACGCCAAGGAGAGTAAGGAAAGCCCCGGGGCACGGGGCCTAAATACTATTCTGGGACTTCCTTACTGCAGTACCCCAAAACCCCATTAAGGCTCCTATAGTAGTATTCCATCATGCTTAATCACTGCTTGCTCTATGGTATCTTCCTGTTGATGTTCGGTTCTACAAGTTCTGGGTACCGGTATGCTTGCAGATTGAATACCTGGCTGAGGCAAGTTTGTGAGCATCCGAGTGATTATCCTGTTCTTGAGTAATGGAGCAACCGCAAACTGGAAGGTGCCAAGGAACCCAAAAAAAATCGTCAGCTGCTGGAAACCGACCACAGACATCCGCACCGGGGTTGGTCTCCGAAGCCTGCTGTGCACAGCAGAGCAGCATCCGTCAACTCTGTTTTGCCGTGCGGAAAGGCTTGTGGCAAAGTCCTCTTGTGCAGGAGATCCCCCCAATCTGCGTCATAGAGGAGGCAGCACAAATATTCTGGAACCGTAAGTCTACTTCCTAGTCTGCCCGTCGTGCCACTAAACGACCTAGATAGATGAATAGACTCGACCTCTGGCGCGATGTGCGCAGAGGAAGCTGCCTTTGCAAGACACGTAGGAACTGGCTTCAAAGCGTCCTCAGTCATGCCCTTCACAAATCCTCGTCACCAGAAGCTCTGGGGTCATAAACAGTTGCTATGTTACGCCTACGTTCGAAGGGCTCACAACACATCCCTAGTTGAGGATTTGAAAAGCGAGCCCTCACCATGGCCCAAAAGCACAGCGGTGCGATTTCCAGAAGTATCACTAGTCCCAAGTCGCGAAAGCCTTGCAATGAATTTCCGGCGGTTGTCCCAGTCTTTCACATGTCTGTGCGCTGCGCACCGCTGGCATCGACGTGGGCAGGTAGATGCCATGCTCAACGAGCCTGTTTGGCACGCCAACTGGCTCTTTCCGGCGACCGCAGGTGCTCCCAAGTTGGCAAGGAAACAGCCTTGACCCTGTCACCTTCTAAGTCCGCGAACAGCCCTCCCGTTCTATAAAGAAGCCCTAGAACTTGGAAGATAGGGGATGCAACCGCTTCGCCCAGCTCCCTCGCTGCCCTGCTGGGCTCAGGTTCGCTCACCTCTCAGGCGTCGGGCGAGCTGGATGTCTTTGGGCATGATCGTGACACGCTTCGCGTGGATGGCACAGAGGTTTGTATCCTCGAAGAGTCCGACGAGGTAAGCCTCTGCGGCCTCCTGCAATGCAAGGATCGCCTGAGTCTGGAACTTGAGGTCAGACTTCACCTCCTGGGCGATCTCCTTCACCAGGCGCTGAAAGGGAAGCTTGCGGATCAGGAGCTCAGTCGACTTCTGGTACTTGCGGATCTCACGTAGGGCCAGGACGCCCGGGCGATAGCGGGTGGTCTTCTTCATGGTGCCGACCGCCGGGGCAGCCTTGCGAGCTGCCTTCGCCACGAGATCACCACGTGCTGCCTTTCCGCCAGCGGACTTCTGTGCCGTCACCTTGGTGCGTGCCATGTTGGCGACGAGGTGTTCACAAGGCGGAGATGGGAAAGATGCGGCAACGTGCCTTGACCTACAAATCCTGCGCGGTGTGTGACAGACCCTGTGACTTGAGATTGCTTCCTCTGCGAATCTGAACTACCTGCATGACAGAGCACGGGCCAGCCTGGTACACGTCCACGATCCTGGCCTTGGCCGCTCAGTGACAGCAACGAGTAGAGTCGGAGCACACGGGAAACTGCGGAAACCCCGAGCCCGAAACTCTCAATCTGGGAGTTCCACACATCCTAACAAAGTCCTGACCCCCATTTCCGGCCGCCGAGAGCCCGGAAGGAAGTTTTTTCGACCTCCGACGTCCGACACCCGCATTGATCCCTTACAGAAACCTTCATAATCTCTGTTCTCATAGCCCTTATAAGAACCCTTATAGTTGCGGAACTTTGAAGGAACCCTTGAGACTCTGGCCACATCGCACTTGAACGCCCTGTTCTCGGCATTCTTTTGGACCTGCAGGCCGAGACAAGCGCAAAGTCTCAAAACCTCCACAATTTACACTGAATAGGTGTATCCTTTTCGTAAGGGCCCCAAAATAAGGTACCCCTAACTTTCGGAAACTCCCATATTGGGCCTAGTTGGGGTTTCTTGAGTCTACAGGGCGAAACCGCGAGCCGTCTTCTATCCCTGCCGATCACGCAGTTTCGGCGTCGAGGATGCCTTTCGACTTCCTTTGTGCGGTGGCACTTAGAGGATCATGGGACTTGGTAAGTGGGTCATAAGAAAGGTAACTATAGTCGTATCTACTTCTAACCCCAATTAACTTACCTATAACCCTACTCACTGAGTCCCATGATCCTCTAAGTAGACCCTAAACCCTATAGATCCCTTCAAGGAACCCTATAGATCCCTTTAAAGGAACCCTACTTCCTAAGTCCCATGATCCTCTAAGCTCGGGGCCTCCCTTCGAATCTGAAAAGCTTGGGGCCTCCTCGACGTGCTCCGCCCAGTAGGCGAAGTCAAAGGTGGGCCTTCAGCTGATATTATAGTATTAATTGTGTTAATAGAATTCATGGTATTAATAGTATTAATAGTATTAATAGTATTGATAGTATTAGTAGTATTAATAGTATTAATAGTATTAATAGTATTTGTAGTATTAGTAGTATTAGATAGTATTAATAGTATTAGTAGTATTAGATAGTATTAACTGCAGCGGGAACGCGGGCGGGTGGGGTCTGAAGTTCCGAACTTAGGAATTTGGGGCTTCGGCGCTCCAGGCGAGACATGTGGTTCGTGGTCTGATGAGTGAAACGATCTAGTGGGAATTTGGGGCTTAGGGTTTAGGGTCTGGTGATCTCTGGTTGCCAATGGACCAATAGACCCTGCCATGCGAGACCACTCCTGCATGCAGCCAGGTTTCTTTACGATGTCGCCATCGCCTTCTTTCGCCTGCCAAGCTGGTTAAAACAAGACCTAAGCCCTTAAAGGGAAACGATATGCAAGGTGCTATGCACAGTCAAAGGGAGTCAACAAATCAGAGGAGCACAAACATGAACCCTATGACACCCCATAATCGCATTCTCTGATAAGTAGTACCACGACAATGATACCTTATGACAATACACCTTTATTGGCACCCTCGTCGTCTGAGCGATTGCTCCTTCCAGACCCGAACCCTCCAGAGTTTTTCCGATCTCCGCGAGCCGGCAAACGCAGCCTGCGCTTTCTTCTTCCCCTGTGGCAGGCGGGGCTGCTTCAGATCATATTGAAAACTATATCACATGTCATGTGTGATTAAGTACGCAGCATCGCACTATTGCACGTAAAACATATGTAACATGTACTGGCTTATGCTGCTATACACGCATGTGATAAACTGCCACAGAGCCCTAACTTCTCAGGCTTCCCATGCAGAGGCTCCAGTTACCCAGCACTCAAGACTCAAGCTGGGCTAACGCTGGGCCAGGTGTGGGGTCTCAGGTGCAGGTCTGTTCGGCTAGGCCAAGACCTGTGTCGAGCGGGTTAACCACTGGATCGGGTCCCTGACCCTCATTCTCACCGCGCTCGCTCGCGAGTCCGCCGTGCGCCTGGGTCAGGTTTCTCACTGATAGTGCTTTAGGAGGGCAAGCGCTTCAGGGTCTGAGTCCATCAGGATTTCTGCATGAGGTCCTCACGGCTTCAGGGCTTGGGTCTGCTTCTTAGTCTGTACCGAACGGTCAGAACCGTACGCCCAATAAACTCTTCACCAAAGCACTGCAACAACAATCGCTATCCTTATGATTCTCGGGACTGGTTCATTGCCACTCGACATTGTGAGCCGACGCCGCAAATGACTAGTGACTAGTCGGCACCCGCTCGCGAGCGAGTTGACACAGCCGAAGCTCCAAAGCTGTGTCTCAGCACTGGTTGAAACTCTGGGTGGATGGTTTCCCAGCAGGGCACTACTACTACAGGTTTTCCATGTCGGCAAAGTTTTGGCCCGTGCAGGCACGTGTCCGGACACGAGCTGGAAGGAACCACGGCCACCTCCTGCCCCCCACGCCCCAACTTGTTGGCAGAAGCACCCCCCTGAGTGCGAGCTGCACCCACCCCGACACCCGAGAGGCCGCCGGAGATCCATTCTTCAGCCACAGGTCAAAACTATGGTCTGACTCTGGTCACAAATTGACTCTGGTTGGACTTTTCTTTGGAGCCTGACTTTGGCCGACTTTGTCTTGCGCAATGCATTGAGGGAAAATGAAAAAACAACGCCATCATGGTCGACGTCACGCAAAGCACAGTGCAAACCATCCGGGAATGACAGGAGGCTTGCCCCATGTCACCGACTCATCTACCAACGTTCACGGCGTGCCTCTTCACTGCGACGCCCGCAGCCAAAACCGCTGCAGCGGTCGCGGCAAGCGACGACGGCACACCTTGACCCCCGACCCACGCACCAAGGTCAGAGAGATCTACTGAGGCAAGACTCTTCATGTCTTGGACAGCACCCCCCAAAAAAAGCCGATGTCTTCTCGGCATTGACAGCCCGTGCTTATCAACAAAGGCGACGAGGACCATCGATGCTCATCTATCTACGTCCCCCTAACACGAATAACAAACTAAGGTCTTAGGCTACGGCATCTTGCAAAACACTGAAGCGCCTGTACTACTCTCACATTCGTCAGGACCAGCATCGACCTCAAATTCCGGAGAGCCTTGCTGCGGAACTTCAGGATGCGCCCGCCCAGGCTTTGAGGCGAGCCTGACTACTCTATATATGGGATTTTGCGAAAATAGTGATCCTAATATCGTAACTTGAATAGTAGGATCCTTATCATAAGGACCCCAAAATAAGGTACCCCTAATTTTCGGAAACTTCCATACAGTCGTTGCGGCAGTCCCTTGCTGGCAGTGATGTTCGCTGTTTTTGTTGGTGCCTGTGTGGCTGCAGTGGCTGTGGTGGCCGTGGTCTGTCGTGGTAGTCGTTGCGGCGGTGGTACATGTCGCCGCCTTTGCCTTCGACATCGCAGTTGTTATGATTCTGCTGCCCTGTCCTCCTGTCAATAAATTGTCAATGTTGGTGTTGGTGGTGTTGCCGGTGAGATTGCTCTTGTTGCTGCTGTTTCTGCTGCTGCTGGTGCCTTTGCTGTTTTCTGGTTGTTGCAGCTGCCGCCGCCTAGTTGCAAGAGCCCGAGTTGTTTGCTATAGTTGCTCTTCGTACTGCTGTTGTCATTCGTCTTGTTGTTGTTTGGTTGGTTGTTACTGCTCGTGGTGTTCTGATGATGAACAAAATCACCAGGATTGATTGCAAGTGTTTCTACAATTCTACAACATAGACAAGTTCTTGTTAATCTGGTTGTTGCGGCTGCTGGGTTGCTGGTGCTGTTGCTGTTGCGGCTGCTGCTGCTGCTTCTGCTGGCAGGGCTTGTGGCTGCGGTCCCGAGTGCCGTCGTTGCTGTAGCGCTTGCAATTCTAGTGGTCGTTCTTGCTGCCGCAGCACGCAAGTAGCACCATAGTCGTCTGCACTGTCGCCACCATCAGCAGTTCCATCAACGCTATCGGCATGACGGGAAGTGTCTGCTTCGGAATTTACCCGACCGGAGACTATAGCAGCTGCTATAGCGTTGGGACTCTCCTCCAGATAGCTGCTGAAAATCTCATTAATCCGACGCCAGCGCGTCTAACGTTTGTGATGCTAATGATAACTGGCTCGCGACTGTGACTGTGAGCCTACCCATCTCTATGCTAAGTTTACGCAGCACCAGCTCCGAAGAGCGAACCTGGGAAAAGCGGTCAGTACCAGGATGACAACAATTTGAAACGTCGAGGACTCTTCCGCACTCTATGAGGCGGGGAAGCTAGTTCATGGTTGGGATAGGATTAAAAATTTACATGGTTATTCCTTATTGGGTTCAAGTACCCACAAAAATGTAAAATGTTACCCAACTATGACAAAGGAAGTGGGTCCCTTTTGTGTCCCGATTAATATACAGCACCTAGTATCTAGGGTACCCAAAAGGGACCTTTATCTTGACAACCACCCCTATGAGTCGGCGAACTTAGAGGTGGATATACCTATAGTTACCTTACTTACTAAGTCCCCTGATCCTCCAAGATTGCAAACACGATGGATCTGCCAGGGCGGCCTCGCCACGGACAGCGTGGGCTGTGCCGCACTGACAAATGCCTGGCAACCATCCAACTGGCTCAATTCTTCATGGTAACTTAAAATCGTAAACCCTAAACCCTTAAAGGAACCCTTATAGATCCCGATTATGGTAACTTAACCTAAATTCCCAGAGAGCCCAACACCCCTTAATGAAGGAATATAGCTGGAATCATACGATGACGCCGCCCTATATAATTTAAGCCATATTCCTTAATGAAGGGGTATTTGGCTCTCTGGGCAACTGGCTCTTGGTTTTTGCTACGAGCCTGAGATCTGGCCAGTAAACTGGCTTCTACTAAGCCCGATATCCCTAACTTAAGGAAGCGATTGTACTAGGTATTTCGAGACTTAGCTACTACTACGTGCTTAAGATCGCCTTACTATGATTATGGTTGTGCGCTCGCTGCAACCCCACAACACTGCAGAGCTGTCAGCCTCGGGGAGAAGCGCCATCGCTCTGCAATGCTATGACCACGCTCAGCTGTTTTATACAATAAACCCTGAGCCCTGAACTCACACTGCTTTCGGGCGTCGCTGGTGGAAGTGATGATGTGACTTTGCTTGTGAGTTTTGGCTGCAGTTCATGCTTGTCATGCCATGAATCTGCTTTCTCATCACTTGCAGAACCGCGGCATCGACCAAGGCACTTAAAAGTAAGAACTTGAGGCCCTCTTCTGCTTGCTTGTTGCTATTGCCCAAGACTTCCAAAACCCAGCTTGCTTGGAGTACACGGTGAAACCAGCCTAACACCCGTCTACTTTTCGCCTGCGACTGAGGTCCCTATCAAATCCAAACACTTTTCCTCGCAACCCAGCCGGTGAGCAAGGTATATCGAAGTAAATCTTCAAGCAGCCGCGGCAGTCCCCAACACCAAAGCCTCTGAAAGTATGAAGGTTTGCGTGTAATCTCCAAACCGGAAGCCCTCTATCCTAAAATGGTGTCCAATTCATGGCGCTGCCAGGACAGAAATGACAACACCTGGCATGAGACGAGACTACCGGAAGTTGTTGCTCTCCCCAATGTCTCTGCGAACAAGTCTGGGCAATTTCGGAAGCTTGAACCCGCAATTCCCTCAACACGGACGATGCGAAGCTGACAGACCCGGTCCGTAAGGTTCCGGCAGGCACTCCTCGAGGAGGCTTGAGTTTGGGCCCCAAGTCATGAATGACTTGCGGGAAACTGTAGAAGACTTCCGGGAAAGCGCAACGCACGGCAGGAGCATACTCGCAGGTGTCGATACTGCACACATATGGGGAATCCACGGACACTGTATACTCATTCTTCAGCCTCCCTGGCTCTACAATGCAACGATGGCAAATCGTGTCAAAACAAGATCGGCGCGCAGTTGAACTCTTAATACGGGTTCTAACTATGCAGAACAGGGTTCGGAACAGCTAGAACCGGGTTTTGGTTTACCTAGTAGCAGAATTATAATAATGCACCCCCAAGGACATGTTCCCGTAAGTGTTCAAGCTTTTGGATTCTAGAATAAGGTTTAACCAGGTGTATTGACGCACTCTCAACTCGGCCGAGCCAAACACAGGCTCCTTTACGGGCTTTTGTCAGAATTGCGGTTGAAGGTTTAGCACTTTTGTTTTGCTTGGGGCTCTTTTCCATTCGCCTGGGCATCTGGAAATTTCGTGTGTCCGGGCGAGCATGACATGATTTTCACATAATCAAAGCCTGGGTGTGTCCTGGTATTTCGAGAACCGCATCATTAAGCTAAGGCCCTTTGGAGCCAGCACTGTCACTAATCTAAACGAATTTCCAGAATAGGGCGCACAGATCGTAGATGTTCAATGACCCTTCCGTGCCTACAAATCCAGATATGTTGGCACGGATCTCTGTACTATCTGTGAGTTTCGAGCTACTGGGTTGAATCAGTTGAATCCAGTCCTCTCTTCGAAGTGAAAGGAGGATGCATTGACAGGCGCTCAAGGACGCTCGGGTGGGACAGTGGCCAGTGACTCAGATCGTGGAACCTAGTGACACCCCCAACAGCAAATTTCTAGTGCTTGAGGCGTAATGGACAGCAAGCGGACTCCGTGAACTGGGGGGTCGTGCAAGACGACGAAACCCAAGCCCTGAAACTAATGGGAGTTTCCCTCATTTTCGGAAACTCCCAACCAATAGTCGCAGCCACGGCTCCAGCGCGGGCTGAGCCCGAACCTGCTCCTGCTCAGTCAGCTTCGCACCAGGGCTTACGGCGGCTTATGGTCTAGGGCTTAGGGTTTCGATGCTCACACTCGCACAAGGCTTAGGGTTTAGGGTTTATAGTTTAAGGCTTAGGGTTTACCACGGTTTATGTGGCAGAGATGGTCGTGGCGGCGACAATGGCTGGCGAGGCCATGATGAAGATGAATGAAATTGATGCCGATACTGGCACGACGAGATCACATAGACAAAGATACCTACAAGCACGCATCCCTTCACAGATGCAGGCATCCACACCCATCAATGCATCAGCGGCACATCCACCCACCCACCCACCCGCCATGCAGCCCAGCAGGCCGTGCCTGAGAAGCAGAGAGCAGGAGGAACCCGGCAGCCCGGGCAACCTCGGTGCGACTGTAAGTGGTGCCACAGCTTGGAGGATCAGGGGACTTAGCAAGTAGGGTTTTCAGGTAACTATAGCTATATCTACTTCTAACCTTAGTTAAGGACTTGTAACCCTACTTACTATGTCCCATGATCCTCTAAGACGGAATCAAGGCTCCTCCGCCGTCCTTCGAAGGCACTGGAGTACCGGCCACTGTCGTAACCCGAATGCGCTGGGCCATGCTGCGCACTTAGAGGGTCATGGGACTTAGGAAGTAGGGTTATAAGTACCTTGATTAAGGTTATAAGTAGATAGATCTATAGAATCTTATAGTTTCCTTACTTATAACCCTACTTACTAAGTCCCCCGATCCTACAAGCAGAAGCCCGTCAAACTCCAGCCCAAAAGAAAACAAAGCGTAGCCGTAGCCCTCGGGCCTGCGCCTTAAACTTGAAGGACAAGGACTGACGCGCTGCTTTCGGCAGCTGGGGATCATGCTACAGGCCGCGTCTAGCCGAGGACCCCACTCTCATCAGCAAAGACCTGACATTGCTGAGAGCAGCTGCCAAATTTCACACACACAAGTAGATGCCGAAAGTGCTGAGAGCTATCCACCTATCGAAACCCATGCCAAGCTGTCAAGCAACAGTTGCAAGCGATCCATTACGTACGTCCTTCAGACAAGCACCTTTGCAAGCTCCTCCAAACCTTCCACTTCGCCCTTGAAGATCTGCGTATAGTGCTACGACTGGTCGTCGCCACATGTCGCCACAGGAGAACCCGAATAGTTGCAAAACAGCGACGACGACGACTACAATCACCAGAAGCACCACCAGCAGCGCTCAAATCTGAGCCACTCCGGAAGCAACATCAGTTGCAACTAAAGCTGTAGCATGAAACCATAAAATCGAACCACTGTAACAATAGCGGCGGCTCCAACTGACAACTTTTGTCCTAACGCAGTCAGAAATGCTTTGGCCGCCATTCTGCGGCCCGGAGGACTAACCAGCTGCCTACAGTCTTGCCCTATTTAGGCCGCATGCAAGTAGCCACTGTTCGTTCCGATCGCAGGCGCCCTTCCAACCGGGCGGGCGGTAATATTGATCAGCGACCAGCTGTGCAGCACCACGACGACTTGCTGCTGCTACTTCGACTACGACGACGACGGCTACTACTACTACTACTACTACTACTACTACTACTACTACTACTACTACTACTACTACTACTGCTCTCCTCCTCCTCCTCCTCCTGCTCCCGCTGCTGCCGCTTCTGCTACCTCCACCACTGTTTGAAAATGCCTTTCGGCGTGCAGAGCGATCTCCATCGGCCATGATTCTCCGCCTCGACACCCCTGCTCACGGTTATTAACGTGGGCCTTAGCGAATCCGAGGCCCAAGCTCCACACGCAGCTGGGTCCCACCTTGACAACTCCCAGCATGCCTATCGAAGAAGGCTATTTCTGCTGGCGTGCCCGTACCAACCTGGGAGTAAGCTGTGCTAACAAAGCTTCGACGAAACGAGACATGGCATCAACACGGCAGTTTGCCGTCTGCTCTGTGAAATTGTGCGAGGACCCAACACACGTTTGTATGCCACAGCAACAAGCACTGCACATCGTGCACCAACTCTGCCTCGTAAATGCTTGCAACCTTTAATTCTGCATGTATATATATATATATATATATATATATATATGTATATATATATATATGTGTATATATATATATAGTTTATATATATATATATATATATATATATATATATATATATATATATATATATATATATATATATATAGTTATATATATATATGTATGTATAAGTATATGTATATATGTATGTATAAGTATATGTATATACACACACACACATATATATATATATATATATATATATATATTGATCTATTATGATTTTGATATAGATACAGATATGGATATAAAATGACATAGACATAGATGAAGATAAAGAGATATAGATATGCCAAACCCAAACCTTGCCAGGCACCAGACGGGTGAAGCCACTGAGGACGTCCATGCCTCGAGATGCAGCGACCCCCTGCTTCCAAACCTACAACCGATCATCTGCCGTGCTCAAGAACAGTAGCACCATAGAACCCTTTTCTTAGCAAGGACTGAGGAGCCATAGAACCCTGAATAAACCCCTAAACCCACCTAAATGCGATGCACGGCTTTCCGGTTTGGCATTGCTTGGCGTCTGTGTCCCGCCTCTGGGAACTATGCACAGCGCCTCGAACGGCTTCCGACGGCTTAAGGTTTAGAGCGTCTAGGGTTTGTGGTGACCGGTATAAGGCTCTGAGGTCTGGCTCCTACAATCCCTGACCGGAGTAGATCCGATATGTGTATGTACCTATAACGTGTATTGTCTTATAGGCCTCATAGGCTCAGGACTGAGCGCTGGGCCAAAGAGCCGCGACAGTTCACCCGCACGCGGAAAGATCTCCAAGGCATCGGAGACCTGCAGAACTTCGGATTTAAGCCATATCTCAGCTTGAGGCTTGTGAAGGCTGAGTCTCCGCAGCTTCGGGAAGTAGTGGACACATGCTTTGCATCTCCGTATGAGGCACTTATACAGGGCCAGTACACACTGCGGATGTGGGTGCCATAGACTCCGTCTTGGAGGCTGAACCCTGAACCCTAAAGGACTGCTGCAAAAGTTTGATGAAGGTTTTCTGGGGTTGCTTCGATGGCTTTAGTGGATTGTCACGGGCTTGTAAGTTACAAGGTCTTGTAGGATGTTACGAAGAACTTTCTGGGAATCTGGAAGTAAACATGATCTTGGCTTTCTACCTTGCACATAATGCGCCCGTGAGCCGGTGCCTCCAGGGAGAGTGAGGCCAGCGAAGCGGTATGTTGCAGCAAAGCCTCGCAATGTTGGTATGTGAGCAAAGGCCACGAACCGAAGTCAACAAGGAAGCAACCGCCAGAGTCCGTTACAGGCGACATAGAGACAAGCACATAAACGACAAAGGGTTATATAGAAGACTTGAGAGACTAGACAGGAAGGAAGAAGAAACACAACTGCATGTAGTGGAGGTTCATGGCATCAGTCAAGGACGACTGAATTAAGGAAGGCGAGTATGTAACAGTCTGCACAGCAAGATGCGGATGCGTGCCTGTTAGCTTGTGTGCGGTCTTTCTATAAGTGCAATCAGACACGACTATGGTTGTCTCCATTTTCATGTTTATACTTGGGCAGCATGAATGCACGACATGCACTGCAAACATTTCATACGGCACGTGCCTTACAGCATTGCGGTTCAACGTATGCATTCATACCTGCATACTACACACATACATGCATACATACATACATACATAATACATACATACATGCAGACATACATACACAAATACATACATCCACACATACAGACTGACAAGAACAGATGGACATGCGTGAAAGGCTTTCATGCGCACATGCTTGCTTACATCTATGCATGCAGAGTCTGACAGCAGGTGAAAGACATGCAGCACACCGACGACTTAGGGTCCGACTGACGACTTCAGGCTTAAGGTCTCCCAAAGGAAGCAGATTTCGGAAAACCCCCGTTTCACTACAAAGGTCCTGGCGCATTCAACGATCAGTAGAACCTACTGGTATCTACTACCCACTATCGACGAAGCATCGTTCCGAGTCTGCCGTGCTTTCCCGAGAGCAAGCGGCCAATCGGTTCAAGGTTCGGGGCGGTTACTGTCTGGGTTTCCCACTCTCACGGCTCGCACAAGGCAGGCAAGGCTACCGGTTTTGAGGGCTACGACGTTCAGGCTTACACCGGGTCGTAAGGTAATCAAAATTAGGGTGGCAACGGTTACTTGCATCAGATGCCAAACCCTGCCTAAAACTCTGAAACCCTTATCGCTGCGGCTCAACCGTACTTAGTGCAGTAGCCTTTTTGCCACCCGCCCAGCTGAAACAAGTCGCACCGCAGGGAACTCGTCCGAACTTACCACGACACTTGAGAGGGAAGATTCCAGTGCAGTAGTCTTACTTGGATTTAATGTTCTCTGCTTGCTTCGTGTTCCAAGGCCAGAGCAAGCCGCGCTTGTGCCGTCCCCTTCGGCAGAGCAAGAAGGCAAGATCTGAAGCATAAGCTAACAAATCTCCGAATGGGCTGGGAGTAGGGGGAGTTTCTGGGTCAGGCACGAATGCGTGCTGGGCGGAATTAAGAAAACACTTGAGCCGCGCATTGAGGGATGTTCCAGGTGCTGGAGTTTAAAGCAGCTTACATGTGCCAGGAAGTAGGGACCACGGACGTGCCCAATACTGGGATACAGTCCTTCTGCAACAAGCATTCAACTGGGATAATAGAGGGGCCGTAATAATTGGAATAAGGTATTGGGGTCCATGATACCATCATTATGATAAGGAACCCCGAAAACCCTGTTCTAATGATTAAGGCCCCTATATTAGAGTCCTGACCCCTGGGCCTCTGAACTTGTGAAGTGGGCTGCAGACCCGTAACACCGCGACACCGACAGTTCCATAAGCACTCCGGGCTCGGTGTGGCCCAGAAAAACTCCCAAACCCAAAACCTGCGGAGCCAATGCCCTTTGAACAAGGAGTGACCATTCCATGGTAGAAGGATCCTTCATAACATCAGCTCAGACACACTGCCTGCTTACGCTTACTTACCCGGCGTTGGCCGACGCAAAGAACAGCCTTTGTGACGCCATGCGAAGCCTTCAGCCAGTGTCGGTCAACTTCGCCCAGAGGCAAGCACGGAAAGCTTCGACCGAGCCTCAGCACTAGGAACCAATTCTTGGAGCGAAGAGCGAAAGAATGCTGACGAAAGGCAAGGTTTCTTAACAACTTGGAATTTTCGGTTCCCTATATTCCTGAAAAACTGTTCGTGCTCTCTCTCTCTCTCTCTCTCTCTTTGCCTGTCTGTGCGTCTCTTCTCCACCTGCCTGTCCCTCTGGTTCCTACCTGCTCATCCGCTTCTATGCCGCTTGAAGGAGAAAATCCGTCTTTGTCTTTGCCTTAGAGGTGTATGCCTATGCACACATCCATCGTTCTGTCGTAGGTATTGCGGACATGCGACCTTCCAGTGAGCGTCTTAGATCTAGCCTCGAATCCGATTTCTTGGTCCCTGAACATGCTCAGATCCTGCAGAACCGACCAACTCAATTCCGAAGCCGACAGACATGTGGCCGGTGTGGCCGCTGAAAATACGAAGATTCGGGACCCTCATAATCAAAAAGACTTCGGTATCGGTTTTTGGTATGATACGAGTACTGCTATCGGGGCTGCAAGGGGATAAGTTCACGATTTTTCGCACATTCTGAAGGCCTCTCTGCTACCGCAGGGCCCCGGCAGCTCTTTTGCAGCCTCCTGAAGACGTGAACTCGTGATGTAGATGATTGGGGCAAGAGCGAGATCAAGGCTTGGGCAGCTCACTCCCACTTTCATTTGGCGGGTAAGCAGGCATGACAGCAGCATACTGCACTCATAGTCGTACAACTTATGAGCTGTGCTCCTCCTACTAGGCAGTTTCAAGTTTCAAGACTACCAATGACGATTCGGCAAGTTGTTAAGCCTCCCAAGGAACGTTCATGGTCAGATCAGTGGTGTTGCAATACTCCCATGTTAGGCATAGCGTACGGTCATGAAAACCATCGTGACGAGGATGTTGATGCGCCCCAGAACCATCCTTAGAAGCAATAGCTGCGTTCTCATGAAGGGTCCTCATCGTCATCACTACGCGACAGGCCGGGCATCGTCTTTCGGTCAATGGCATACACTCCCCTGGGCGAATGCCCGATAACACACCACTCTGAAAGGAATCAGCTATGACTTTGACATTGCGTACTCGTACTCTTGGAGTCCTGGGGGGCAAAACTCCGCAACTTGGCCCCAAAGGTGATGTGCATGAGGAGCCGCCAGACCTGCAAGCAAACCGTGCCCCAACAAACGGTCTGCCAGGATCGCCTCATTGCAGCTTCCGTGCACAAGACCAAACGAACCATGGCTCAAACACTTGGTGAAAGGCATTCAGGAGGAGCCGCCCAGGAAGCTGCAAATCGCTGGGTGCAATCATTTCTGACCTGGTTGCACAGCCCTTTGCGGATGGTCCCAGCTGTTACGAACCGACTTTTACCAGGCGAGGTCTGTGCTGCCAATCAGCTGCAACAGCCGACAATCTGCCAACAGGGATCTCACCCAAGAAACCAGCATCAAGATCTAACTTGACCTCGATTCAGATTCAAGCTCATGCTCTTACGCTGGCGGAAAGTCGAGCTTCAATCAGGAGGGCCATCGACTTCCCGATTCATGCCAACACAAAACACGAGTAGTCGGCATCCTGAAAGAAACACATACTCCGGACTCCGAAACCACCTATACGCTCCTGGGTTCGGGAGGTTTTTATAACGCTCTGTGGGTAGTTTACCGTTATCTGTCTCTTGGGCACTATGAAAAATGCTCGGCGATGTCTTCATGCCATAAAAAGAGAACTTTAGTGGTTCATTCGCCCGGCAAAATGGTGATGATGATCTTGTTGGTGGTGACGATGACGCAAACAAGGAGGGTTCTTGTAACAATGATGACGGCGTCGTCATCGTCACGATTCGACATTGACGATCATGATGACGACGGGTGAGGCCTCTGCGGGCTGCAGTGGCCGGACGTCTAGGGACCCGACTCGTAGGTGCGAGGATCCTGGCCTCAGATTCAATTAGGCCGAGCTTAACATTGTGGTCTTGACAATTAATTAGAACGGCGTCTTGGGTTTGGGTCCGGACAGAAGGGACACTATTTGTGCCTCTCAAATCCAAATCGAGCACCAACACCCATCACACCTTCGACTGAACCTTGTGGAATTCAGTCCCGAGATCTAGCAGTCCAGGCGGCCAGGGCCAATCGACGATGCCGACGTAGGCTGTGGGAGCGGAAGCGGGCTAGCCTCAACCCGCACCACAGACACTGTGTCTAAATGCCAGGCTAGATCCTATAAGGTCTGGCAGGGGGCAGCCTCTTTTGGGCTGTAGCGCTCGCAGGGCTGGTATACCTATCTGATCTCCAGACATGGCATGATGCTGAGAGAAATTGGGTGAGACATGAATGATAAAATACTGAGCGCATATTATGTCTCGAACCATCGACTGCGCCCGCTAGGCAAGCAACATCGTGTGGTACTCGCGACAGCTGTCTCCGCAAGTCCTGCGGGGCTGGGAAAGCATCAACGTATTCTGAATCGTCATAAGCAGAACAGCCCCTGCGAAAATGGTGTAGGGCAAGCTTTCTCTATCGTCATCATCGCCATCACCGCCGCAGTTACCATCAGCAGCATCGTCATCACCACGTGTTAGTGCACGCTCATGGCCAAGCACATCAACAATGCAGCAACAGCAACAGCCATGGTTGCCGCAACGTCCTGCAAATGATAACAGTCACAGCAGCAGACATAACAAACCAAAATGATGTTGGTGACGACGATGGTGCTGCCGGTGGCGGCGGCGGCGCTGCTGGTAGTGCTGGTGATTGTGAAGATGGTGGTGGTATCTGGTGATGGAGATGATTAAGGGCAATTGTTTGTGGGAGTGGTCCGGGCAGCGACGATGCCGATGCTCGTTTTACCGAAGATGAACATGGCCGTCTGAAGAAGTGGAAGATCTCTCCTTCCCGGCGTGCGCGGCATGCGGATGCTGGCATCAGGAGGACTGAGTGACACAGCAACCTTTCTTCAAAAACTTTCTTCCTTTCCTGCGAGATCTGGATACCCCGACCGTACAAGTGCTGTTTGTAAGAAACTCATCGACAACGTCTTCGTTCTTACACCCAAATGGTTTATCGCCCGAGGTTTGCGGCCCACGGTTTTCACAAAGTTTCAACACGCAACACTCATGGGATCAGTTCTCTGTGGAGGCGAATTCTGCGGAGAGGTTGGCACATCAACAGCTTCAACCCAAAACCCTAAACTTTCAACCCTCTCTCTCTCTCTCTCTCTCTCTCTCTCTCTCTCTCTCTCACAGGCACTCGAAGCGTCAGGCCTGGTCGAACTCTCAACCCTAAACCCTAAACCCTAAACCCTAAACCCTAAACCCTAAACCCTAAACCCTAAACCCTAAACCCTAAACCCTAAAGCCTAAAGCCTAAATCGGATCCTGGTCACGTTTCGCGACCCTCCGATCCACGCTCCTCGGCTCCTAGCGCCCGGGCGCGCGCGAGGACGAAGCCCCAGCTTCTGCTGCGAAGTTCCCAACCCAAGCAGACCTCGACCGGGGGAACATGAGTCAACGAATGGCGATTTCGACTGCACAACTTGGGCAATCGGCGCTATTCGGACGTACAATAGACATTTCCTCTAGCCGCATGGAATGTGCTACAATCGCGGCTTCTCATTTAATCTAAAACTGGGCTGCCAGCGTCTGGATCGGCTGAGCGGATCAACTCCACCAGAGCCTCTCCAAACAGAGAACTAAACCCTTTCCCCTGAACCCAGGAACGAGGATCTGAGTCACGCGAGGCCAAGTCCTTATTGCGCTTTTTCTGGAAACTTCGAAGTAAACATACATACGACACTACACTATACTACATCAACGGAGTGGGCCATAACATACTATAACATATGATACTGCGCCACTCTCAGCTCCACGCCACATGCCTTTTAGGCCGGCTCCGAAGAAGTACTTTCATTATCATCATTAGTTATGCTATGTTTACTGTTCTCATTAGTAAAGTCACTGTTCACCATGTATTATTAGCTGCTGTTCGTTATTATTGCTCTTCTTGTTCTTACTGGTATCATTATGGCTGGTAGTATCATTGTTATGACAAAGGCCCCGTGCGCATCATGAATGGCCCGCTACTTGTAGTCCCACTTCCAAGGGCACCACCTTCAACAGGTCCAGCTCCCCCTTCATTCAGGAATACTCCTTAAATTTTACGTAGTAGGATCCCTGATACGATTTAAGGTATAAACCCAAATTCAGTGGTATGGGAGTTTCCGACAGTAGGGGACCCTAATATAGTACCCTAAATAGTAGGACCCTCATTATAAGGACCCCAATATAAGGTACCCCAATTTTCGGAAACTCCCATATCATGTTAAGAGTGGTTATAAGTAGATATAACTAAAGTTACCTTACTTATAACCCGGGTTTCTAAGTCCCATGATCCTCCAAGTAGGAGTCTCTGGGCACCTTCAACAGCTCCAGCTCCCCCTTCACGCAGCGCAGCTCCAGAGGCTGGCTCTGCTTCTCCAGGCTCTCACGCCATTCCTCCTCAGAAGCTCCGGCAGTTTAGGGGCCCATTATAATGAGGAACCCCCCCGCAAAACCTTATGAACCCTAATATAGAGGCCTTAGTAATGAGAATTGGGTTTAGCGGCCCACTATACTATAATTAGAATAAGGAACCCCCAAATAGTATAGGTAACTGTTAAGGCCCCCTCCTCAGAACGGAATGTGCAAAGCCGAGAGCAGGGAATCCGATTTCCTTCAAGCATCCCTGCCTCTCTCTCTCTCTCTCTCTCTCTCTCACAGGCACTCGAAGCGTCAGGCCTGGTCGAAGGGCAACATCTGTGCCACTCGTAAAACTACAGATAGGATAACTCTTGAAACTGAAATTAATTAACCTGGCAGATCAGTCGGTGGGATGCTTAAACTACGGATCCTGCTATGAAATGCTATGAATTGGGTTTAGGGTTTAGGGTTAAACTGCGGATCCTGCTATGAAGTGGAAAACGCTTAGAGTTCGGCTCCTCCGCCTGCCTTCAAAAATTCGCAGCTTCGAAACCTCGTGAAAATGGGGGGCCTCAATAATTACTAACACTCTTTTGGTGGTTCTGCATTATAATTATAGCACTATGGGCCCCAAAACCCTATTCTAATCAAGGCCCCTATAGTGTGCCCTCCCACTCTTCCCAGCCCCGAAACCTCCAGCAACTTCTGGAGCCCTTGAAGTGGAAAACCTCGAAGACAGGATCCTTAATAATTGGAATAGGCTTTTGGGCCCCCTTTATATCCTATAATCAGAATAAGGAACCCCGAAAATAGTATGTTATTCTTGGGGCTTCAGGTTTTGCAAAATACAAAGAGGCCATGCGTCCTCCTGCAGTGTATCTGCCACCACCAGGGCACCATGGCGGTCGCGCGGGCGCATCCTTTCCGAGCAGTTGATGTAAGCCCCGGCGGAGTGTCTGCAAGAGACAGAAGATTGAAGCATCAGCAGATTAGAGCCCTCGAACTTCATCAAAACCTGGGTCATGAGGTAGCAGACAAAGAAACTTCAACTTCGTAATGTGGTGCTGTTGCCAGATCAAGATATTACGCTCCTGTACGCAGTAAACACTTCAGATTTCGATTGACGCATGGGCCCTTGTATGCTCACTGGGGTACAACTGCATCCTGGCCGAATACGTTGTCCCAACCTGCGACACAATCTTCTTCGTTGGGACCATTACCGAACGCCAACTCGTCTCGGACTCCCAGAGAGCGAGTTCACCGCTGATAAGTTCTGCGCTCATGCATGGCAGCAAGACGCTACGGAATGCAACCTAAATCGACCCCCACATATGCACTGCAAACTGCTATGCCAGATCCACCCAGCTACTGGCAACCGCACTAGTACGAGTAGCGGCAATTATTGCTTGTCGTTCTCATCCTCATCATTGTCATTATCACTACCAGTCAAGAGCAACAAACGATCCAAGATGAAGGCGGCGGCCTCTTGCCACCGAGGAGGCAGCCATGTGGACGCCACGTGTAGCCTGAGCGAGTTCACAAGCACTTAGCATCATAGATGGCTGCATGCTCAGACCCTGCGCTCACGGGATCTGGACTTACCGCCACCACTCTAAGGTTTGGGTTGCCTGACGGTTTCACTCTCCGTCCTTCCCATGCCCTGAGACCAACTTGCATCGCATCTGCCAGCACCCGACTTTTCTCAAATTGATAAACAATCCCGATCTTCCGGTGGATGCAGTTTACATCAGTTGGTGACATGCTATGTCTTCTTTAGCATGCCGGCCTAGCGGTTGCCCAACTGATACAGGGCCAAACAGGCGAGGTCATGGGTCATGAGAGAACCCATATGGGAGTGCGATGCAAAAGTCCGCGCCGGACTTCTGCAACTTTCTTGTGGGCTCGGAGAGGGTATGAAGCACCCTTTCTGCTCCACAACAGCACGGGGGGATCTGGCATGCTTTGATAGAACTTTTGGGTCATTTCGTCTTTTGGCTGAGGTATCGAAGCATGTCTGCGCCCCGGTCAGAGCTGCGGAGTTTACACCAGATCGTGGCAACTGGAACTGCTGCACGAGGTGGGCTTTGCATCTCCAGTTAAACTTGAGGAACGCATCGACGGCAGTTAGTTGTCGAGCCCATTTCCTCTTCGCTAAGCGCTCGATTCCTTGAATCTGTTGGTTCACTCGCGGATATCTCGGGAAGATAGGGACTTCGACATTTACATCAGTATGGTAACTTACGTCCAAACTCAAACTCTCACTGCGGATTATGTAGGAGCGTGGGGCACGACCCTAAAATATCGCGCGAAACCTGTCTTCTCGACAGCGTCGCAAGAATTTCTGCCTGAACTACCAGCATCGAGAGTACCGAACCACAGCTCAGGAAATCCTTGTGTCCCAAGCTCTACGATTGCGGCCGTTTGAAAGCTAGCTCAGACGATTTTTGGCGGCAGGTTCCAGAATAGAACCTGGGCGCAGGAGGAGTTTTGATGTGCAGCGACAGCCTTGAGCATTTTGCAATCGTCTTCAACTTCTTGCAGCAAGAGGTGCAGCAATGAAAGTGTAGGCCAGCATCAACAGGTAGCCTTTGAGCCAGTGTGATCGTCCGTCGGACATGAGCACGACCACTAGGAGCACGGAGAAGAAGATCACAGCCTTTGTATCCGCTCGGCGAAATGTACACAAGGTGCTTCTTTCAGCGGACAGAGACAGCATCGACTTCTTCTCCAAAGGCTGAAGGATCCGGGGGAAGAGCGAGGGCAGGGAGCAATGAGCAAACCAGTCAATTCCATTGGAACAAAACTGCAAAGATGCACAGTTTTGGGTGCAGGCATTCTTGGCCGCTCTTGTCTTTAGTCTCGAAGCCTAAGCGGAAAGTGCAGTGCATGTGCGGTGCCAGAGATTCAGCAAGGTCGCGGTGTTGATCATGCCGAAGTCCAGGGTCATAGGCACATCGAGCCTGATTCAGGCGAGTGTGGGGTTTCGGCTCTGCTGTTTGGGGGTGTCTGGGGGTGTCTGCCCTTTGGGACAAATGGCATCCAGCCCACGATGACGGCGAAGGGCACCACGAAGAGTGCGACCTGCGTCCTTAGCGGCATTCAAGAGCCATCCTCCAAGTTTCCCGAGCTTAGGGGCTTCGGCGCTCACACCCGGGCTCTCCAAGCGAGGCATGTGTCCACACGTCCGCTGGGTGAAAACCAAGCCGACGACATACCAAAAAATCCCAAGCTAGAGTAGGGTACTAGAAGGGCCTTAATAATTAGAAAAAGGTTTTGGGGGGCCCGTTATACTATTATTCCAATATGGATCCATCAATTAGTATAGGTAATTATTAAGGCCCCTATAGTATAGACTAAAGGAGAGCAGACCAGGCCGGCTCTCGCCGAGGATTCATGGCTTGCGGGTGTAGACTTGGGGGTTTTAGGGCTTAGAGCTTAGGTAGGCTACTAGATACGAGGGTACTCCTCAACCCTAAACCCTAAACCCGAGCATCTAAGCCAATACCTTGATGTACGCAAGCTCTGCAGTGCCAAGGATCGATGAGCCGACGGCAATACCAACCTTAACAAGGTAGGGTTTAGGGTTTAGGGACACCAGATGGGTTTGGATTTTTGTTAACGCTCAAGGGTTTCGGATTCGTCTTTTGTTGAATGACCGACCCTTTTCCGTCTCGCAACGATTCTGAAAGCGGTGAGCCCGCTGGGTGCTCGGGCAAAGCGTTTAGTAGGGTTTCTCTGGACCTTGTTGGAAATCGCATTCTCTGAGGATAACCCTAGCAAGCCAAGACAACCATAAATGGTTCAGACTTACTGTATCCGACCCTCATTCTTCACTTTGTACATCTTGCCGTCGTGCTGAAGGTTTAAAAGCTTCCTTGCGGCCTCCTCCATCCCTCCTTTAAGCAATGCATCCGAAAGACTGGGGGTAGTTGCGTTGCACCCAGCCAAAGACGCCAAAGTTGAATCTGTTAACCCCAGCAATACCACTAATTCAAAGTCGATCTGGCTCCATACCAGAGTAGAGTCACTATGCGAGCGTCCACTGGTGTGTGTTTTGGTTAGGGATTTCTTTTCAGCGTTCCTTTCGTCTCGCGAGATCGAGAAACGGTTTTCCGTGGGGCGCTTGGGTTGAGAGTTTAGACTTCAGGAATGTTCTGGTTGGTTTACACCGATTACACTACAAAATCTTCACTTCAAGCAGGTTGCAGCGAGACCCGGCTTGTCGTCCATGGCAAACCGCACGGCACCGAGATGCTCACCTTTGTTTTCAAGTCACGACTTGGAGGATCATGGCATTTAGTAAGTAGGGTTATAAGTACCTTAATTGGGATCACAAGTAGATATAACTATAGATACCTCAATTGGAACCCTACTTACTAAATTCCATGATCCTCTAGGTAAGAAAGCCGAAGCAACTGTAAAATAAAACAGTTGCCGCCATCGTCCTAGATGTAGATACTCGCAGATAGACGCAGTCGAGATCGTAGCCGTAGAGCTAAAGCCACTTAAGATTGTGCGGATTGCTTGAAGTTGCCCCAGCTATTGGTGATGGAAGCAGAACCGAAGTCCAATTCGAAGCAGTAGTAGAAGGAGAGGTAGAAGCAGTAATAAGAACGATAATGTAGGATGTAGGACGCAGGGCATAGGGCCCATAGGGCGTAGGATGTAGGATATGTGATGTAGTGCGTAGTACGTAGCTCATAGTGCCTACTGCGTGGCGCGTGGTTCGTAGTAGTACGTAGTTGTACGTAGTAGTAGCAGTGATAGTAGTAGTAGTAGTAGTAGTAGTAGTAGCAGCAGTAGTAATAACAGTAGTGGTGGTAGTGGTAGTATCAGCAGTAGCAGTAACAATGGCCGCAGCCAGTTGCAAGCAGGAGGTGGCCGGTGGCTAACAAGGAGGGGAGGATGTTCTGGTCAGCAGGAGGCACGTAGCATGTAGCAGCAAGCAGCAAATAAGTAACAGGTAAGTAGGAAACAAGTAGTGCAGCCAGATAGGAAACAGAAAGTAGAAAAGATTCTGGGCAGGCGAAAGATGCTTGAAGATGTGGCAGTGGCAGTCGTCATGAGGGGGGTAGTCGTAGCGGTCATCGCTGAACAACATCATGAAATGCAGCAGCCAAGCAGAGCAGTGCGTGCTACTGCCATCTTGGTAATAGCAACACCTGAGTATGAGCTCCCCTCTATTAATGCTTACACACGGAAAGGGCTATGCTTCTCTCTTGAGGGCTTCAGTCTCGAGTTCTTTGGGCTTACTGGCAAAGCTAGAGGACTTAGCATCCGTAACGGGGATTCTGCAAGGCTTGCTGTCAGCGTGCTCTTCAGTTCAGTGGTGTCGAGAACTTACGAAGCTGCATTGGTGAAATTCTCCATCATGGGTGTGTTGCCTGTATCTGCACTCCGCCCCAATACAATTATTTTCCCATATTTTCCCACGGGTGGCGGTTGATAAACCCAGGGCCAAGCCAGTCGCTAAAACTGCTGACAAACGAAAAGATTTCGGCAGCATGGCACGGCAGCTGCAAGCACTCATTAGGTGGTTGGGGTGGCATCTTTGTATAGGCTGCAACCACACAGGACGTTCAGGCCAAAGGCTCAAAAAGCGGTATCTCTTATTCTCTTGGAGAGCAAAGACCTCAAGTTTCCACAGCCAGGTCGCAAGCATTTCCGGCAATGGGGAGTACCTGAGCATTTTGAAGGGTCTGGTGCGCGAGGGACGACGATGCCAACATGCAAACCCAGCTCATCGCAGGCACAGGTGGTCTGACGCAGAGAAACTCGCGATGAACCCCTACCACTAGTACAAGTAGTGCAGTACTCGTCGTACTCGCAGTATTGCTAGCACTGGTAGTACCAGAAGTACTGGTACTCGCAATACTAGTAGCACCAGTAGCACTAGCACTTCTATTAGTACTGGTAATGCTAGTACGTAGTAAGTAGTAGTATTTGCCCCGGTACTGATAGAGTTGATAGGGCCTGATAGCTCTGCACACTCTGAGATCAGGCTTCAAGCCGACAAGAGCATGAGACGAAAGCCAAGGCACAATTGTGCCGAGAAAGTCAACATTCATGGCCGCGGTGACGCCGTTGATCGATTCACACAAGTAGTCTGAAACGATGTCCGTGATCACCTTAAGGAATATCAAGATGGACAAAACGAACTGCATCACAAGGACTGGCTGGCGTGCGGCATGACTCCTCCGACGAAGCTGGACGTCTCCAAAATGCCCGCTGACGGAGCAGCAAGACGAGGCTTTCCATTTGCAGTAAACCCTTTTTGAACACAGCTTTGGACATTAGTAGGCCTAACGCTGCCAAGAAAACACCCAACACCCCTAAGGCCCTACTATAGCCGCCTTAATAAACATAAGAGGGCTTGTGGGAATTACGCTATACTTTTGTATATCAGGGACCATCGGGACATACCCTTTTTGCACCCAAATCCCGAGCCCCTCCTTAACCTTCTGGCCCGTACAACTCGTACTCGTTTCATCCTAACGTCTCGAGTTCCGGTAACGGTGTCGCTTTGCTCGGTTCTTCTTAAGGGGTTTGATTTAAGCTACCATGATAAGGAAACCATATACTTTACTATAGATCCCGATAATGGTAACTTAAGTTAAACCCCTTAAAGAGAACCAAGTTTATGCACCCTTCGGGAACCTCCAGAGCTAAGATTCAGAGGCAGGGCGTCCCATGCACACTGCACACGATTCTATTCTAAGCTTTGGGATTTCCGATGTACGAGTTTGGGCATTGGGGGGGGCCTTAGAGTTTCGAATTTGGGCTTCGGCGCTGTGGGTTTTGGATTGTGTAGACCACACCATGGGTGCAATAACATGTATCTGCCCTCAGCTTCGCCGCCAAACGACAGTGACGACCACCATCATAGTCAGCGACAGCCAAATGTCGAGAGGTGGTCGGTCCTGATGGGGTCTTCAAACCGTGCGGCTTGGGATCTGGCATTCAATTTTGTTCACCAATATTGTCTTCTTGGATGCCATGACTGTGATAGGCAGGAGGGAAGGTCAGCCGGGATCTTTCCAAACGAAAGCCAAGGTAACAAAAAAAACGTTTCGGGTTGGCTCAGACGCTGAAACTTCAAGCAGGGTGCCCGTCACCCTGCTGACAACGTTGACAGTAAAATCGTCAAAAGCATGCGAATTCTACCATCAGTGATTCTACCATGAGTGACAATGCCGTTCGAACAAAACTGCGACCGTGAGCCCATGGTCCAATCCATCGCCATCAACGTACTTGTCAATGCGACGACGACAACAAAAGCGAAAAAGGATGACTGCGGCAATGGCAACGTCCTCGATCGACGAAGACAATGGCGACGACCACTGCAACAAGAAGAATTAACGCCAGCACTCTTATCAAAGTGGCCAACCTCATCTCACATCTACGACGGACGCAGCTTCATATCCCGGTACTCTAGTAGCCGACTGTCTCTGTACTCTAGTCATCTAGTATACGGCATTGTATACATTGTACTTCAATGTAGGATCGTACATCATCATCACAGTCATACTGTACTCGACTATTCCTTACTACGGTGGCCCCCAGCAGGTTGTGCCTGGTCTTCCTCGGCTCCGTCATCTTTCCTTTGCTGTTTGGGCGCGAGGGTTGGGCTGCGAGTCCAAACGCTTTTAGCGTAGGTTGCCCATGAATGGGACCAAGGCCAGCGATTTCAAATGTAGAACCTGGCATGCATCGCATTCTTTCAATTAAGCTTTGCATCGGTTGTCCCTCGGGGTACTCGCAGCATTCCTGGCTTCATTGGCTCTAGGCTCTCGCAATGTGAACTGACGTGAGCAAGTCTTCAACAGGAAGCTTCGACACATGTCTGACCTTACCTTTCCTGGTTTCCAGCCGCCAAGACTGGACGGCGTCGCCCTGCGCAGGGCACTGAAACCTAGCATCCCCCGACTTCCAAGACCTGACCTCCGCACCAGGGAAACTTAGCCTAAACTTCAGAAAACCAAGCGAAACGGTACTAGGCGACCCTCCCAACGAACTGCAAGTCATGGGCTCCTTTCGAACAAGGGCCTCTGACTACGGTCCCCCGTTCTCTGCAGAGCCAGTTTGAGCAAAGGTTCAGACACTCCTCCTCCTGCTCCAGGGTCTGCTTGTGAGAGAAGAGCTGGAAGATGAGGAAGGCGATGTATGCGGAAGCAACCAGCCTAAGGTCACTCCTGTCCTAGTGTAGTGCTTTGAGCGGTGTTCTTAGTACTATTCTCCGGCTTATCATTCGTATGATTATCACAGTTTCGATTGCAATGGCTATTACCATAACCATTGCGATTACGATTGTGTTTGCTATTACTACCACCATCACCAATACTATTATGTTTTACCGTTACTGTTCCTTACTATTTCTACTACTATGACTGTGACTATTGCCATTGCTATGAGAAATACCATTGCCAGCGCCATTTTTGATTACTGCTGCGGTTTCTATTGCTATCATTAGCACGGATTACTGTTACCATTACTATGCTGAACACACTGTAAACATTTTTATGATCCTATAACCTGGTTATTGCCAGTACTGCTTCCTTTCCGAGGACGCGAGCAAACAGAGCGCACAAGGACCTTCTCAGGAAGAATGTGGGTCGTCATTTGGTGTTTGTTGTTTCACAGCGCGTTTTATGTCTGCTCGGGGGTCATCGCGAAATTGCGACTTTAGGGCCACTGCTCAAGTTCTAGAGGTACCTTCTATAAACCCTAATAATAGCTGAGTCAAGGGGCAGAGCCCCGAAGCGTGAGACGTCCAGCAGGTCCGACATGTCGCTGTCGTATCCTGCTACTGATACTTCTGCACATGAGGCTTCCAAGCGGGATGGGCTTGTACATGCTTGATAAGGGCCTGCTCAAGGTGATCCCCAAATCCAAAGCGCTGGAATCCTGAAACATGGATGGCATCATGATGCTGCTGCTCTGTGCTGATGAGTTCTGCGACCCTATCGACGATGATCCAAACCTCCCAGCCCAATGTGCCGTCGGCCTTGCGCAAACAGTGTGGGGAGTGCGAAGGACATGCAGCCTCAGTGCGGGGCATCTCCGAAGATCCAGCACGTCGTGCTGGGGCTGGACAGGCCTTTTGATGACCCTCTGTGCATTGAGCCATAAATTCAAGTCAGCCGAAGGAGCAAAATATCAGCAAGCCCATGCTCATGATCACGCCCTTCATGGCGAACTTCTGCTCTTTCTCCTGGGCCGGTCAGGCGACGCGATGCAGAGGCAACAGCCTGGCTGAGATAATTACATGGCATCAACACCTCCGAGCCAAAATCAAGCCCATGTGGACCATACCAATGTGGGGAGTTTCCGAAAATAGGGGAGCCTAATATAGTACCCTACTATTTAGGATCCGTACTATAAGCGCCCCCCAAATATCCCCAAATAAGGTACCCCTAATTTTCGGAAACTCCCATGTGACATTTCTTACGGCCGCCCTGCAACTCAACGCGAGAAGTTCAAAAGGCTCAGGACGACATCCAAAAGCAGATGCTGAGGCATCCCTATTGGAGGCTTCACAAGGTGCGAGGAAGGTAGGTAGGATTAAAAGATCCTCTATATAAGGACTCTTATTTGGGGATTACCCCACCTAGCTTCATCCTACCTGCTGAGGCCCATGACCCGATGAAGCTTGCGAAGCATGTGCCTCACATACTCGCCTTTCGGATTTCAAGTTGGGGCCCCAAACTCAGAGAGATCTCTCAAACATCTTCCATCATATTCTGTAATGTCTTGAAAGATCCCTGAGCTGCTTTACCGTAGAGGGCTTGTTGCACGGGTCTCGTGTCTGCTGCTGTGGACAGGACGGGTGTTTCGAGCGCGAACTTCCCGTCACTGGGATGAATTTCATCATTATCAACATGGCTGGGTTGTTGTTCATCTGATGTTGTCCCTTATGTCATTACGGTCACTATTGCAGCACTGCCTGCATCGTTACGACTCACACGCTAGCCCTAGATCCTGAACCAAGCGAAACATAGACGTGAACAAGATCTCCCCGAACATGGTGAAGGGAGATGCTGCCTGTGGCGAAAAATGAAAACCATGGTGTAGATCCCGAATTTATAGAATATTAGGAGGACACCAAATCTTGAAGATCCCCGTATAAGATCTCGAAGCCTCTGTAAAGCCGTTTTAATCGCCCGTTCCATGCCAGAGGCTCTCCGCCCACCATGACAGTGGCTGCCTCGACTTTCACCTGGCTAGCCAAGTGCTGGTAAAAACCCCCAACGGCTGAATGCTTTCGGCCTCAAAATGTTTAGGTTTTTTCCCCTCTCGCCTGGCTAGGATCAATGCCCACTCGCGAGGTGGATAAGGAGCTTGCGCTCTCGCAACTCGGACATGCCAGACTCCAAAAGCTCTTCGGGTCTAGGGTTCGCGCATTTGGGGACAGGAAAGCAAACCCGAACCGTGTTGCTTTTTTTGCGGGCACCGGGAAGATCGGCAAGCGGCTATGCCACGATGCCGAAGGCTGTTCCTCGTGAAGTTTCCGATTTGCTATGACGAATAGCCTCTTTTGCACGCGTCGGTGCTTCCTTCATGTGGACCTCGGTCCTGTCAACGATCATTCCTCAGTTCTGCCACTGTCACAGCGACGATTGTATCGTCAAGGCTCTTTCTGCATCGTCGTAGACCGCAACGTGTCGGCGAATAAGCAGCAGGCACAAATGGCACAAGCCTGCTGGAGCAACAAGCACCAAGAATCCCATTGTGAGAGCCGCAGCCACTCGAACGACATGATGAGAGGCTCGCAAGCCACGAGCTACCTGCTTCGCGATAGCGACTTTCCCGACCAAGCGGGCAGCCAGTTCCGGCTGCACGACGTGTCAGGTTCATTTCTGGAGTCATTAGAGGCTCCTGGGCCTTGCACCCTCCACCCTGGACCTGTGCGGCCTGATTCTTGAAGGCCAGAGTTGGTCTCCCATTCACAGGCGGGGGCTTCAGGGAACTTGCACGTTCAGTCTGAGGGATGTGGAAGGGACAAACTGAAAACAGACAGACAGACATGTGTTCGTTTGTTTGTTGATTTGCTCGGCACCATTCCGCACCCTGCAGGCCTGTGTCAGGCCACCGAAGCAGAAGGACATTCCCAGCACCAGCCTTCAGCGGCCAGAGGACTTACAGGCATAACATAGGGCTCTGAAATTTAAAACAAGGTTTTGGCGTAATGCATATTATACTCCGGTTGTAACAAGGAACGCTAAGGGAGAGTATGGCTCAGTACCCAGGCCGCTGTATGATCGGTAGACGGGGCCCGCTATAAGTGCCTAAAGAGCAGATCGAGCGTCTCCCAGTTCGCGCAGTCTCGATCTAGTAAACCCCAACCTTCATCCTAAACCCTGAAAAGAAAATTTCGCACGCCGGAACCCGGAGCTCTGGATCGCGCGATACAGTGGTTTCAAAATCAGCCTTGGACATGCAAATTTCGATTGATTATCACGATCCTCCCTCAACGGTAAACCTGTCCCTGCAGCCAGGGCGCAGAAGATTCGATAGGATCGATCCTAGCAGGGTGCACTTCACCACGCTGGTGCGCTCGGCGAAGGGCATCCTGAACTGACAACAGCCCATGCAAGCCGCCTCACTATTGACTTTTTGCTTTAGGACTCCAGGGTTTTAGAGCTGTAGGCTCAGATGATGGCCTGGAGCTGTTGTACTCATTTTGGCTGCATGGCCTTGGGATCAAATTTGACGGCTTTATGATGGCTCCTACGGTCAGAGAAACCCACAATGGCTTGTAGTTCAGGCGGGTTCTCACAATCGGACTGGACAACCGTTTGGCGGCGAGAATTCAATGAGGGACAAAAGAACGACGCCACGGTGCACGCTCTCTTGTGCTTAGTCAGAGTTCCACAAACAAAAAATGCTAACTTCTGTCGCTGCTGTCATCGATAGTACTGCTGACCCAGGAGCTTCCGCGACCTTAAGGTGTTGACGGTGATCATCATCTCGACCACGTTGCCTGGGATAGACGTGCCCAGCCCATCGAACCGAAGACATCTGAAACGAAGGAATGTGACGAGAGTGGCGGCAGTGATGAGAGTGACAAGAAGGGCAACGATGCCCGGCAGTATGATGGTGACTGCAAACATCACACCTGTTTGTAGAGCAACAATCAGCGAACAAGACAACAAGGGGCATGGTAAGACTGCTGCCAATGTAATGTTGGCAACGATGAAGACAAGAACTGAAGCTGCAGAGGAGTACTGATCACAATCATAATCCTGATTTGAACTCCATACTTGGCTTCAGGAGTAGAGTGAGTAAGGTGCAAGCAGGGAGGGGATCTCGCAAGCAGTCAGAATCTGGGACTCGCAGGCGGAACACTGTGCAGGGAGGCCGGCAGCAAGCCGCCCGAAATGAGGCTCGGCTCTAGCTACAAGTAGTTCGGAGCCAAACTCCCCCAAACCCAAGAACTGCTTCGGGCTACACATCACAGGGACAAGCCCTCAAAATCGATGCTCGCAGCTTCGGAGCCCAGCCTTCGCATGCATGGAACGGGTCCCACGGCTGCCCGAAGTGGGGGTAAGACAAACTTTGACACCTCTCAACTTACTACCAAACGTCCTCGAAACAAAGAGAACACCGACGACTCCGACAAAACTGTTGTGAAACTAAACACCGCCACAGCCCAGCCACCGAAGGTGGCGTTCAGCATACCGGCCACCGCATCGTTCTTTATGGCCACGGCAAGCTCCTAACGACAGAGGATATAGGGGCCCGAATAAATAGCAAGATGCTTGTTCCGCGGTCCCAGCATGATTCCTGGTCCAGCGAGTTTGGGGTTCTTTGGCCCCAGGAAGGCTCAAGCCTAACGCGGAGGCCTTGCACAACCCCTAGGCCTGAAACCTGCGAAGTACGCCTGAAGATCTTGAGCCCTAAACCTAGCCCCATTTTTTTTTAACCCCCCGGATAACCTCAAGAATCCTCAACGCCCCAACCTACATCCTCACCCCCAAACCTTAAGCCGCTGAAACCCGAGCTGAACCCAGATCCTCCGTCGCGTCGCCCAGGAACTTCGCCAAAGGTAAGAGGGCCTCTGACGTCTGAATTTGAAAATTAGGGGTACCTTATTTTGGGGCCCTTAAGAAGGATCCTACTATTGAGGGTGCTATATTCTCTCTCGCTCTGAGGGCCCCCTATTTTCGAAAATGGTAGGGCTATATATAAACCCCAAAAGGTTACTGGTTACCTACTCAGCTACTACGGTCTTCTAGGGTTGTGGGCGTCATCCTTTCGCGAGCCGTGCTAATCTGGTCTGTGTCTTCTCAATCTCTTGCAGGCTTAGAGTTTCAACACTCAAGGTTTAGGGGTTTGACGGCTTTCTTGCGAGCTTCGGGGTCAGGGCTCTGAGAAAAAGGGTCGTTCTTAAGGAACTAGGGTTTTGGAGCGTAGTGTATGTTATATAAGGACCAATGATCATAAGTGAGTTTAGTGTCTGAAGTCTTCAGGCCTCCATGTAGTCTATATTGATAGAGACCCTCTTGAACGAGGTCACCCTTTTTTGAACGAGGTCTCTCAGAAGTGCAAGCCCTAAGCCGTAAGCATCCCTCAACAGCCTGAGCTTGCAAGTCGGCCGAGCAAAACCCTGCGTCCTAATCCGGAGGCGGCAGAGGCGCAAGTTTGGCTTAAGGAACCCAGAAAGTTCTATGACCTTGGCATGCTCCGCGCAGCACAAAGTAAATCCCGAATCCCAAAACCAACACGGAATAAGTTGCTCACGAAAGTTGGTACTGCATCTGCTGGAGACCCGACGATGGATCCCCAGCCGCGGTAGCTTAGGCGCCTGGATGCTAAGCCCGAGAACTCTGAATCCTGAACTTTACACCGACTCTCTCTTCTTCCGCAGGGCTTGGGGAGCGTGTTCAGCCCCCCCGGCCACATAGGCCCCCCATGTGTACCGACTCTCTCTCTGTCTCTCTCTATCTCTCTCTCTCTCTCTCTTTCTTTCACCAGGTCAATCTTTCTTTCTTTCTGCCGGGCGTAGGGGTCCCGCGAGACCCTCAGGCCTTAGGCCCGCCCAACCCTCACACTGTACTAGTGAGTGGTTGGCATTGGGGTCCATCCTGAAAACGGCATAGAACTACGAAATATGCCCCAGGCTTACAAGTAAAGAGCCCCCCTGAACGCTAAACGCGAAAACAACCCCCGCCTCACCTCCGCGCCCCTATGGCAACTGTCCTTAGCCCTTAGCAGGTTCAGGGGGGCAAGAAAAAAGCCGGTTTAATTATCCCCCCCTCGTTCTCACGCAACAAGGAGAGGATGCGAATTACTTGTGGAAAGCGGATCGGACTTCGTCGCAAGGACGGGGTGCAGTGAATTGTAAAAGGCGGAACGAGGCGGCCAATCGGGCCAGCTTTGGCAAAAGTGGAGCCTATAGTACCGAGCAAGTATGCTACAAAAGGCGTGCTATGGTGCATTCCCCCGGCTGGGTTCAAAGAGGTGGTTGCTTCATCGAGCAAGCCTGGTATACTGTACTTCCCCCTAGTAGGGGTGTAAGGAGAAACGTGGGAGCCGAGGTGCAGGGCAGCCAAACCGAACAACAGGTAACGATCACAGACATGCCCTCCCCCCATTCCCTTGTCCCTCGCACACTGGACTTTTTACACATCATGGCGCTCACTGCTCTCACGGCTGCTTTGCATGTGTTCTTGTACTTGTCGAACTTGCCACCACATGTTCGGCTGGAGGTGCACTCGTCCCCCTCCGTGTCGCCGCGGGCTGCGGCTGGGTGTGCGCGGTCGCTCTTGCCCCAAGCGCTTTTCCCCCAGCAGGTTGGCGTCTCTCCGTCGCCTTGGGCTGCGGCTGGGAGTGCGCGGTCTCTCTTGTCCCAAGCGCCTTTCCCCCACATCCACGTGGCTTCTGGTGGCTGCCGCGGCAGCACTCGAGCTCGGTTCCTCTCCCCTGCCATGGCTCATGGGAGCATCGTCTTCACCATGTTGCTTGCCTCCCCCGTCAGGGTTAGGTGGTGGTGTGCTCGTAGTGGCTGAGTCGTCGCTCCCCCAGTCGACTTCCTCAACGTCGTGCTCTTTTCTCAAGTCGGCTTCCGTTGCTGCTTCTTCTCCCCCTTGGCTTGGTGTCGTAGTCGTAGTCGGCTGCGTCGCCGTCTTCTTTTTCTTGGCTTTCCGTTGTCTTCGCATTTTCTTTCTGATCTGCCTCGCCTTTGTAAGCAGTGCGCCGGCCTTCTGCGGAAAGCGGATCAGGTGTGCCCGCGTCTCGTCGGCGAGGGCGGGCAAGTACTTGTCCACTATTTTTGTGACCTTGTCTGCCGTTGCAGCTATCTTGCACCGTGTTTTGAAGCGGTCCCGGTACTTTTCGTACTCCCCCGCGTCCTTCTGGCTGAGTGGCTCGTCGGTCTCGGCGTCCATCCACACCCCATTTGCATCGTAGATCTCCCGCTTTCCCCACCTATCGAGGGGTCCAGGTAGAAAGTGGAGTCCCAGTCCCCCTCGGGTCGTGAACCTGGTCATGTGTGAGAAAGGGATCTGCGGAGTCTTTCCATCCCCTGCCTCTTGCTGTGGTGGCTCGCGTCCTTGTGTCACTGGTCGGCTGCCGGACCCCCTTTCAGCAAAGCCATGGAACCGACATGCTGGGTCAGAGCGCTCATGTACTTTTCTGAACCCTTGTTGGCATATTCCGGAGCCCTGCCGACACAGCCTGCATTGTTTCTTCCCCGTCTGCTGTTGTCTTCCCCCCTTGGGGCCCATTGTGCCACTATACCAAGGTAGTTTTTATTCACGGTGTTCCGCAAAGTCACGAACTTCCAGGCGTGCTTCTCCCCCACCCAGTCTGCTGGTTCGGTGAGCGGAGCGTCCCCAGGAAGCTGGAAAGGAGGATGGCGAAGAAGGTCGGGTCCCCCTCTTGTAGAGGGCCGAAGTAGAGGGTCTTGCTGTCACCAGGTCACCGGATTGCAAATAGCTCACGATCGTGCCGGTCACCTTTATGGCTCGTTCCTCAGGGAGGCTACAAGGGCCTCTTAAGTCCAATGGCGGCGGACGGTTGGTCTCAAGTACCGCTGGAACAACTGGGAAGGCTCCCTCGGAGGAACAGTCCGAGTTAACCCCCCAGCTGCCCCCCGATGCAAGGAGGCGACACACACCCCCAAGCAAGGTGCAGTACTTGAGCCAAAATGGCTACGGGTCTATCTCTCTGTCTCTCTCTCGCTCCCGCAGGTTCAGAAGTCTGTCAGCCTGAACTGTCAACCACGTATCCTAAACCATAACCGCCCTAGCCCTAACCATACATATCCTACTCCCAAACCCTCAACCTTGTAAACCTTAATCATATATATATATATATATATATATGTATATCCTACCCCCCGAAGACCCTCAACCTCAGACCGGGCGCCACGAAGTTCAGCACGAAGGTCCAGCCATCGCCCCAGCCGAGCTTTTCCGAGGCGGCTCCCAGGGGCACGAAGACGAGCAGCAAAGTGAAGGGGGAGTAGAAGATCTCCTCAAGGCCTCATTTGAGTAGCTCTCTAAAGTAGGGTCTCCCCCAAAATATTACGGCACCTTACACAAAGGACCCCAATTCAGAGAACTACCCGGTAACTACCCATGTTCCAGGGAAGAAGTCACTGAAACTTCCTCAAGGCCACATCAGGACTTACGGTTCGGGTCCAGCACTCAGGGCAATTCAGTTCCGCCGTTTGGGGTGCTTTTGGGTGCGATCGGGGCTCGAGGCAAATTTTACCGCTGAAGATTTGCTTGCCTCCATGCGCGTGACAGGCGTGTTGCAGGAGGCTTCTGAAGCCCTGGTCTCAAACCGCACCAGGGAAACCACCGAACCTCTCCAGCCTCTGCTTGGTGAGATCAGGAAGAGTTTAGGAAACGGCTTAACCTGACTTGTACACGGATGACAGTTCTCAGACTCAGGAGATCTGCACTGGGGCTGTGGTCTAGCAAATGTCAAAGATCCGTGATGAAGGATGATGAGAAGAGTGATCTACACTATGTTCTCTTCCGAAAGTTGCACCTACATGTTTCGGCAAGCCTGTGCTTCTTTGCGTCAGGACTTGTGCAAACCGCCTACATTCGGGCTCCCTTCGGCCCCCCGTTATTAAGATATCTACGTATGTTCAAGCAAGTCCGAAATAAAAACCTATAAAAATCATCACAGCCCTCCCCTTAAGATGCAGCCGCGCGGCCCTGCTTATTCGAGGAGGCCTTTGAGCCCGACGAGGGCTCCCTCTGCGGATCCAGGAACGGCGTGGCCAAGGCCTTCGGAACGGAGCTCGGATTTAGTATTAGTAATCATATTAATGATATTAGTATTCATATTAATGATATTAGTATTACTATTAATGTTAGTTTGGCGCCCAACATCTACAGCGCAGTTCGATACAATCGGATGTTTCATAGCTGCGGGTCTTGCAGTGTAGATCGTGGCTGCGCTCTGCAATGCTATGGTTTACCATGGGTGGCAGCAGCTCCTTTGCATCTGTTGACATCGGCTTTCTGTGCTGCGCCATGCGAGGTCCAAAGTCAGGAGAAGGTGGCATGTAACCACTTAGCAGGCGGAGGGCGCTCGTTGAAACTACGGGTCCAAATTGAAGAGTGATGAGGATCCTAGCATTTAGGTTTCCGTTGCAGCTGCGAAAAAGATGAACCTTCGGGTGTTCCCGGGTACGGTGAACAGCCAGCAGAAACCCGAGCCTAAGCCTCTGAGCCCTGAAAACAGTTCTGCAGCTGGTGAGGTAATCAGCTCCTGAACGAATGAGAGGCCCGAGATTCAAAAAGCTGACCGTGTTCCTACTGTGGGCTTTGGTTTTGGATCGGCGAACTAAGCATCCCGGGATCCACCTCTCCGCTCTTCTCCGACTTCACCGAGTCCAGCGCAACTACGGGAAAGGTGGCACCGCCGCTGCCGCTGTAGGAGGATCTCAACGCCCTCCGCGCGATGTAAAGCTGCTGAGGCGAGGCGGCTGTCGAATCCAGGATGTGTGCCACCGTCATCCTGGCAATGCTGGTGCTTACGGTTTAGGATCGCAGTGAAGAAACAGCGGCCGAGAGCCGATCACACAAAAGCGGCAACCACATGCAAAGTTCAGATGATCGCACGCCATCCCTGCATTCGAGGCCCTGTCCGACAGCAGGACAGCGGAAGATGTCCGGTCCATGGTTTGGAAGGGAGTTCGCGAGATAGCAAGAGAACCGGCAAGGGAGCTGTGGACCAAGCAAGCTCGTAACAGGGATAACTGTTTGAGAAACGGGATACTAGCAGCCGCAGCCGGTCTAGTTCAGCCGTGCAGCTTCCAGCCGGCTGCGACAGCCCACCGAGGTGAGCACCTGTCCATCTGACATCCCAGTGTGCTTGCCGAGAATTAAAGCTATAGTAAGTCAACCTCACCGGTGTCCTGCTGTGAAGCGGGTGGTACTTCCTTTGTGTTGATCGTTTCGCTTCAAACATGGCAGTGGAAATCTTACGCGAAAGAGCCCAGCCCGGTCCCTCGACTCAACAACACAGAGCCACCGTCATCGTCGAAAGTACGCTGGCTGTCCGGCGTTGCAACTTGGCAGCTTTATTGGCAGCTGATGGCCCATCTTGTCTGCACCACTATAGACTATAGCACATGCACCGCAAGGGGCTCAAGGACATTAGAGTTTCTGGCTCTGTCCGTTCCATGAATGCCGCGCCGCGCCTCGTTGCCGGCTCCTCCCCAAATCGCCGGCTTCGAGCTCATGAGCCGAAACACCGCAGAGTTCAGGTGGCATTTAGATGCATGTAGCAGCTTCTTGGATCTTCTTGGTGGGTTTTGAGTGTTGGTTTGGGAATGGTGAAGTTGTAGGAATTTTGTTTCGGCGCGCACAATCGAACAATCCAGGCGAGGAATCTTCGTGGAATTTCACAGGGAGGCAGCAGTGTGACATGTCAGAGCTTCACCCTTTTGACCATGGCAACAATAAATCACCCCGCACAGCACAATGACTTGAGGAGTTGTAGAACATCAGCGGCAGAACAGGCAAGTCAAACTTAAACCCAACAGAAGACAAGTGACGCTTTCTTAAGGCTGCAACAACAACAACAACTACAACTACAACTACAACTACAACTACTACTACTACTACTACTACTACTACTACTACTACTACTACTACTACTACTACTACTACTACTACTGCCCGTATTGATTTTCGTGCTGCTCCGATTGAACCACAAGCTGGCTCCCAGATCTGACTCGTAGACGGCGCGATACGCGCACTGGCTCGTGGTGTTCGTCACCCGCACCTCAAGTTCGCTGCACAACTCGGCATTCTTGGAGTGGGAGTCCCCGGATTTGTTCAAGGAACGAAAGTCGTGATGACGCACGGGTGTCTGATAGAATACCAAACAGGCAGGCAGATCTGACGGCTCCCACAGCCGCTCGCCAGGACCACGCCCTTGTTTCTTGTCAAACATCTGTCCCGCACTCCCGATGCAGACGTCCGGTTCCCTGGCGACTTCTGCACCAAGAGCAGCACGAGCTAAGTCACACCACCTGACATCCACACACCATGTGGCGCCTTGAACAATCCACTGCATGGCCTTGCTGTTGCTAAGAAGCTCTTCTCGCAAAGCCATCCATGCCTGCGAGGTCAGCACAGGCGTCATTATCTCAACGATTCCGACCTCAGCAGCGATTAAGGTGGGATCAACATTCCACACACTGTTTTCAGGCGGAATTCGCAGGACTTCGTGTTCGCTCGCACGGTGCCCGAAAAGTCTTTCCCCTTTTTTCCAGTGTCTCCACCTTTCTTGAATCTTCCCTCTGTCAAACCCCAAAACAACTGGCTGGGCAATCTGCGGGCGAAAATACAGCATCTGTGTCCAAAAAGCGAACCAGTTCACCATCGAGATATTGACATCTCCGTCTGCCAGCCACACATAGTCGTAGGCTGACACCGCCGTTTCGGACAGATGAAGCAACCAAGCATTGACCTTACGGGTTTTCGGTGCGTATATCACCGATACGTTCAACTCAATGTCAGATGTATCGATGAAACCAACCTTATCATCCCACACCAGAAGAATCACATGCAGGTCAACTCGCAAGTGTGTAATGCCTGCATAGCAGACGACATCTGCCGGCCACTGGTCCGGCGGCAGATCTTGTGCTAACTTGGCTTTTAACCCCGGTCGCTTTCGGGCGGCCCAGTGTGACGTGTTGGCTTTTTTTTTTGAATACCTCTGGTCTCCCTAGCCAAAGATCTGATGTCGTTCTTCGTGAAGTCCACCTCTGGGCGTCCGATGGTCCGTACCATCAACACCTTGAGCTGGCTCGGTTCCGGATCCATCTGGCTTAGCTCTGCGAGCTCGTGCCATCGCAGCCGCAAGCCGAAAATTGTCCAAAGCACCAGCGCCGCCACCAGAGCAGCAACACGGGCTACGCTACAACGCATCGATGGTGCGACAAAGAGAGTCACCAGCAAAGAACTAGGAATTCGCGGGCACTGAGGACTGCAAGCCTCAAAGATATTTCAATACCACAATGGTTCGACACATCCGTACGAAGGAACAGATCTGGAGTGCCGGTGTTACTGCCCGCATTGCAGGAGGATTTAGGGAGCTCAATATCTACACAGCGTCACTACCGTGGTCAGGTTTCACTTCTGCGCGAAGCTGACAAACCAGAACACCGTTCAAGCTCTTGACACAAGGCTATAGTTTGAGTTTATGTATGGCTCGGGGTTTTCGACATGCACAGTCGGGCAGGGCAGGCGAGGAATAGCATGTCTGTACGACCACATGGTCGGAACTAAGATGCTACCAAGGTCTAGTGAGTCTAGTACGTAGGGCCTACGCCTAAACCCTAAACTTTAAGGGAACTGCTCTCTTTTTCATCTCTTGAGCTATGTTGGCACCGCGGTCTTAGCAGCTCCGCCGGATGTCCGTGGACTGCGGCATCCTAGGAGATTAAATCTATTAACTGGTCTGAGTAGTCTAGCATAGAGTAGAGGGTATAAACATGGGAGTACGACATTGACTACAGGTGTTGCAGGCGTTTATGAGGTACTACTGTGGGGTACTCTCTCTCTACAATGGTACGGTTGTGGGGTACTGCTATGGGGATTCTATTCTAACGATACTATTATCGGGATACCATGGTAGGGTACTGTCAAGAAACCAGAGCAAGAGCTAGCGGCGTAATTAATAGGTTTAGCAAAGCGGCCGTCGCCATCCAAAGACCCGCACTTCGGTGATGGAGTTGAGGGTTTAGGGTTTAGGGTTTAAGGGCTTACCGTGGGGTCTTGAAGGTTTTCAAAGCATAGGTTCCGTAACAACACCACATTGACATGTCGCGGCTGCGCAGCAGTCTTGTCGATTGAAGCCATTTCCATGCCACCGGACTCCTCAATTTCAGAGGCCATCTGGGCTGCAATCCCGATGGTTCCCTTCGACCACTTCAGTTCGCAGACCTTCACTCTTGCTCAAAGCACGCCCAGGTGGTTCCGGATAGCCGGGGGATCATGAACAGCTTCTCCCGGGACCCCTGAAGTTTGTAGCAGCCATGCCCTGACAGCCAAAATGTTCTAACTTAATCTCTAGACTCTAAAACCACGAAAACCATGAAACAATAAGCCCAGAATCCTACATCCTGAACGAGTCAGTGTAACGAAATGCTGCTTGGAGGCACTTGGCAACACTTCGCATGTTTCTTTGGAACTTCCGCCCGGCACAGGAGCTATGAAATTTGTATCCTCTGGCCCCCCACCCGATTCCGACAGTTGGAGCCCCGATTTCAATCCAAGGCCATCAACCCCTAAACCCTAAACCCTTTTTTTTTTTGGAACCCGGGCTTGCTGGCTGCCAGGACTGACCCTAAACCCTAAACCCTAAACCCTGAACCCTAAACCCTAAACCCTAAACCCTGAACCCTGAACCCCACAGCGAAGCCTCAGCTCGCCCGCATAAAAAGCCCATGCAACAGCCCGAGCCAGGGATCCCAGTGAGACAATGCGAAGCAGTTGCAGGAGAACCGCGCTTACTGTACGTTTTTTTTTGTGAGAGAGCTCCTTTTCTCCAGTGCCCCGAAAGGTAAATACTGTAGGGTTTAGGGTTTAGGGTTGTAAAGGCTTTGATATTCAATAGTTACCTATACTATTTTGGGTGGTTCCTTACTATACTTATTGTACGTATAATATCATAACCTCCAAGCCCCATTAGTTGCAGGAGAACCTGGCCTAGCAAGGGGGAGCCAGCAACTTACTTCGGGGTCTCTTCAAATCGGGGTACTCTGAGTGAGGCTCCTCAAAAAGAAGGATCCGGCTACTTAGGCGAACTAAGGCCTCCTTATCTGCTGAAACTCCCATGAGTCGGATTTGGCCGATTGCAGACCGCTCGAGAAGCTCGTTGCACCAGCTCACAACAAATTACACGACCAAAGCCTGTCTCGTCTTAACGCAGACTCTCCAGCAACTGCCTCTGTGAAAAAGACGAAGCCTCCGACGTCAGGCAAGCTGCTGCCTAACGTGGAGCCCGGCGTCTCGTTAGCGCCAGCCCACCAAACAGCTGAGCCGGTTGCTTCTCACACAAGCACCACTGTGTTCAAACCATCCAGCCAAAACCGTAAACCGTGTGGCACAGTGTGGGGATTGGGGTAACCGGGTAAGCTTTTTCGACCCAGGAATTCAAGTCTAAACGGTTTACGCGAGGCTACGGAAGCACGCACCTGAAAGCATGCCTCATGCCATACGCTGAGAACTCACCAAAATGAAAAGTCTGTCTAGAACATCCCACAAAGAATCCCTCAAGCCAAATAGACCCTAAACCCTCAACCAAACAGGCCTCCCTCCATCTCACCCCGGCACAGCACCTGGCCAGCTAACACCCGACAGTGGCTGCCCTTGTTGCGGCGCAGCCATCATCATCTCCACCTGGCGCTTAGGTTTGTGCCATAAGGCTTCGGGACTCACCCTCGAATGCTTCAGGACGACGCTACGTCACAGAACTCGGGGACCAGATTGGATAGCTAGTGCCCACCATGAGTATCGGTCACCATCGTTTCATGGCAATGCCATAGCTGCTGACACTTATTGGCAGGCTCCACCGTGCTTCAGAGCTGTGTACGGCCCGCCCCCGCTGTTTATGGAGGCTCAGAACCCTGGACACAGCTTCCCAAACGTCCGAAAAACAAAAGGACCAAGAAGCCCGAAAGCAATGATGGCGTGCAAAGCTCCGGGAACTTGGGAAGCTCAACCGGCTCGATGCTTGTCCGCTTATTATGTCAACATAACACAGCGCTTGACGTCAGTGTCTTTCTTTGATCGATCCGATGGCATGTTGTTCATCTTGTCCTGATTTGTCCTGTTCTTCGCCCACCCCGCCTCACCGGTCACCCCTCCCCCCTCACAAAGCACACGCCCAAACACCTGAAAGCACTGCAACCCATGCCGAACCTCAAACCTTGACCCGCGACCCGCCCAACCTTGAAGCTCTGCTGTTGTAGCGGCACGGCCGGCGAGGCCTTCGCGAGTCGGGTTCTCTCCTTCTGTCTGCTTGACATATCCCAACGGTTCTTGCGTTGTGGTCTTTGCTCTCTCTCTCTCTCTCCCTTTCTCTCGCTCTCTGTCTCTCGCTCCTCGTCTTCTTTTTCTTCTGCTACTGCTTCGGCTTTGCTTCCTTCTCCCTGCCGCACTAGTCATCCCTCGCATTCGAGGTGTGGCGAGAGGGCCTGGAATCTGATCAGAATGATGCACGCAAAGCTACACAAAGATGTCGAGGTGTTCGGGTTGAGCTTAACTGGCTTGAGGCTAGGTTCGAGGGTGTACTGCCTCAGATCTCAGGGTTCTGCGGCTTGTTCGCAACGGCACGGACTTTTGCTGGCGGGTCAGTGAAGGAAACTCAGCAGCTTGTCGCCGATCACGCGCATCATCGACTGAGGAACCGCGACCAACACCACGCCGTCGTCACGGAAGAGGGCCATACCAGTCCTGTGTGTTGTGAGGGCGTGATCACGGCATAGACGACGAATAAGGCGGGCATTGCGATGAGGATGACGCCTGAGGCGACGACCGCACGAACAGGATGATAGGTGCTGTGTACATCCGCGGCATTGGCGCATGCGGTGGCGGTGAAGGTGAGGACGAGCATTCATCTATAGCAAGCGACGGGTATGACATGATATGACTTTGTGGTGCTGGTAGTTCGTGATTGTGATGATGGAGTGCAGTCTGGAACATGATGCTGAGGACAATGATGTCGTGAAGGTGATGACATAGCAGAGTCTCTTAAGTCTCCCTCCGTTCACTACAGGCGTAAGTCTGATCGCGTCTTTCTTGCATCATGGGTGACCCACGAAAACTGTTCGGAGGATCATTGAACCCACCACCTCTGCAAACTGCAAACCAGGCGGAGTCCTCGCTTCCGTGAGTGTGGCCTGGAAGCGCCAGTGTGGAGCCTCAGGGAAGCGCCTTAAGGATCGACAGTAAATAATAGGGTTCCCATTAACTCCCTTAACAAGAACCCAGCTTCCGTTTCGATGCACTCAAGTCAGATTTATGTAGGGGCCTTCATAATTACCTATACTATTTTGGGGGGTTCCTTGGGCCCGAAACCCTATTCTAATCATGAAGGACCCTATATTATTGCTTCGTGTTCGGCTGGGGAGGTTTAGCGTTAGAGCCTTGCTTTTTCCCTTGCGTTTACGAATCTAAGGTCATCTGAAATCCCCGAACACACGAAGGAGAAATGAAGAGACGAATAAGGACAGTGAGGAGCAGGATCAAGCAAAGCACACAAGCCTTTGCCAAACCTGGTTTGCACAACTAAGCATGAGGGGTACCACCGTCTCATCAACATCTTCTTCGCCTGCTAAACATCATCACCAATGTTGCAGCCGAACAGCATCATCATTAACATAATCAGCACAAGCATCTGCATCCTATTCAGCACCGTACTGTCAGTTTGATCCGTGTTTACAGCACTCCCAAACGCTGGGAAGGCTTGACCTGAAACCTGAACAGAAATTCGGGAGACAACCGCCCTGCATGAAGCAGTCTGGCTTGCTTCCGTATTTTCGTCTGTTTGCACCGAAGTCGTTTCCTTCCAAGGCAGATCATGATGGCCAACAAGTGCTGGGTCCAACTGGAAAGGCGACCGCTGCTTGTGCACAACTGCTTCCTTCAGTATGCAGTACTGACGATGGGACACATGCTCTGACTTCATAAACTCTTGGTTTGGAGGTGAGGCTCCCACCCACACAGACCCTTAACTCTGCGCTTTGGACCCAGCCTCAGTAAGCTGAAGAACCACCGTCAGTGCCTCCCGGCCCTCCGCCTCCTCAAGGGGCTTCGAGATTCCGGTCTCAAGGCCTCTACTCTCATTGGCAACTGAGGGTTTAGGGTTTAGGGTTTAACTGCTGTTCGTCCTATTGTTTACTCATCTAGCGCACTCCTGGCAGTAGCAGTAGCAGCAGCAATAGCAGCAGTAGCAGTAGTAGCAGCTAGAAGCAGTCATCATCATTGCGGCTTCGATTCTTCAGGATACACGCCCTATAAACCCGAAGCCCCCCTCTCTTTGAGGCTAATAGCGGCCCTTCTTCCACCATACTGTTGATGATAATATAAATCCTGCATGACCTTAAGGACCCTAAACTATGGGAATTATGGTACATTCCCTACTATGGGTAATGCAGGATTTATATCATCAACCGTAGTAACCCTAACACCGAGACTCCAGTGCTTCGCTGCTCCTGGGCCGTGGCCTGCCGCCACTCCACGGAACCGTAGGAGCTGCTGGCCTCGCGGGCATCGCTACCATCACCCTGAGCACCATGAGATCTGGGTCTCGGGTTGTGTTTAGGGTTTAGGGTTTAGGGTGTAGGGTTTAGGGTTTGGGGGTTTAGGGGTCTAGGGTTTAGGGCTTCATCACCTGCATCTTCCGTACCAGAATACTGTACTTGCACTCTACCCATCGCAGCTTGCTTCCACTGCTGGCCTCTCTTAGGTACAGTTGTCATCTTGACCCTAAGGTTTCAGGGCAGCAGCCCGAGGCTTCCCCTGGTCGCCCGCCCAGCTGACAAAGTCGCAGAGCAGGGAAACTCCTAGTTTAGGGCTCAAGCCTCAGGGTACAGTAACCCCCCTGTAACATTGTAGCACTTCATAATACCTTGGAATACCAGAGAGTACCGAATATAACACCTAAAGTACCTGATGTGGTACCTCATATGGCACCGTGTGTACTTACTTTCTACGGTAACTTACCACATATGGTATTATGAAGGCGCTACAAGGCAGACCAAACCATATGCAAAGTAAATTGTGAGAATACACGGCACATTGCATACAGCTATATCTCGTCTGTCAGACCCCACAACCCAAGATCTCACGTCATTGTCCACCCCCAAAACATGAAAGAAGGCGTCAGCAACTGTCTCCCATGGGTCCGCAGCCAACCAATCCAACCTTAAGCCGGGGCCCTCAACCCTGAACCTCAGAACCTCCAAACCACTGGACCACCGGAACTCCGAGACCCATGAACTGTCCCTAAACCCATTTTGGCGAGGTCTCTCTGAAGTGCCTCCAAGTTGCCTGCCTAAACCCTAAACCCTGAACCTTACACCCCAAACGCCCTAAACCATCTGTAGAGGCCTTAATTTCCATGAACTATAATTACAATAAGGAACCCCCAAAGATAGTATAGGTCATTATACATTAGAGCCTCTATACCGAAAACCCTAAACCCTACACCCTTTTGAGCACGGACTTGAGCTGCATGCCGGCCGGACAACCCTACTTAGCGGATCATGGGAGTTAGTAACTAAGTAGAGTTATAAGTACCTTAATTAAGGTTATAAGTAGATACAACTATAGTTACCTTACTTATAACCCTACTTATTAAGTCCCCCGATCCTCTAAGTAGACCCTCAACCCTGTAGTTCCCTTTAAGGATCCCTATAGATCCCTTTAAGGACCCCCTACTTACTAAGTAACCACAGCTAAGAAACCCCCTGAAGCCCGCGGGAAGACCTCATGAGGTCGGTCGAAGGTGATCAAGCCGTGGGGCCTCGGAGCTTGCGCTGCTACGGAGCTTCGCTTAGCTCGGGGTCTTCGGATTCTTTGTTTGTTTTTGTTGTTTAACCCTCTTTTCCGTGGGGGCTTCGGATTCAGGGTTTCGGCGCTCACACTCGGACAAACCAGGCGAGGCATATGAGTTCGAGTCTGCAAAGTGAAACGACACTAAGAGGCTTCGTCACTACATCGCAGCAACAAAGTATATCAACACTTAAAGTAACTGTACCGATCCGCGAAACCTCTCCTTGGAATCTCTCGTTGTCGCAACACCAAGAACACCAGATTCCAAGGTGATGTGATCAGACAGATCGCTCAAGGGCGGGGTATAGGGGACTAACACCCTACAATAATAATTGCGAGAAGGAGGAGCCGAGATGACTCAGGCATTACGATCTGTGTTGGGGATCAGGTATTTCATGATCCCAAAGTCAGCGTATTACCGACTCTACAAGCACCTAATTCGAGTACAGACAAAAGTGAAACTGTGGAGTACGTGGAGTGACCTACATGACTGACTTTCACTGCTGACCAAAACGACCCAAGTGTGCCAGGAGAAGTAGATCTTTACATATGGGATAGTCTAAAGACCCGGTTATAATTAAGACATAGTATAATGACTCGGTTTTTGGCCCCGAACGAATTCTAACATGCACCCCTCGGTTGACTGAATTAGACTCACTGGAGTGTTGAGACATGATTGAATGTAACGCAGAACATCACACTCAATCATATCCAAACACTTCACGGCAGAATACTGTGTGCTTTCCAGCGCAGGTTGTATTTGCTAGAGCTGCCAGGTCCGGCGCTAATAGAAAAAGGCATGCATTGCTCGGGCAGCAGTTTGCCGCATGTTCTCACCACAAATTCAAGAGCCTGTATTTCATTCTCCTTGCATTCATGCAGTATAAGCCAGCCAACCAGCCCCCTCCACGACCCTGTGAGTTGTCGTACACAATGTCGAGGAGCACAGTCGCCAGCATTTGTAATGGTCCCATATAACATGTTTGACCAAACCACTTGCCATCATGCAATAAATTCCAGAAAAGGCAGCGGTCATTGGCGAGACATGGGAGTGTGTCGTACAGGCGCAGGCGTCCATGGAAAGCCGTCAGAAATCACATCATGCAGTAGCGGTTTACTCGCCCCTATTCCTGGCTCAGTGCAATGAATTCCAGAAAAGGCCAGGAGAGCTGCATTCATAGCGAGAAGCCACAAAATGAGGCCCATGACTGATCATCTTTCCGCCCACGTGTCATGGGTTGCGTGCAGATTTACATATTCAGGCTCGTTGTCATATGGCAGCGGAGGCCATGCAGATGCAGTTGCGAATTCTGTGCGTCTTGTCCTCCCATCGTTCCGGGCCCACTCTGCAAGGTGCCATGTGCCCAGCGCTGGCGCGGGTTAGTGGTTTCTTAGGGCAAACCGGTCTAGCATATTAAGACCCCATGTGAAATGTGAGCTAAAGAGATAGATTAAACTAGTCATAAAAGGCAATAAGGGAAAGGGTCTAAAACATACTAAAGTGGGGGTTTAGGGTTTAGGGGTTTAGCGTGTTTTTCTCTCCTACCGAGGTTTAGGGTTTAGGGGTTTAGGGTGTAGGGCTTTCGACTCGCACACTTGCTCCCCGCAGGCACGGCTTCATGAGGTCAGGTTGCTACCTTTTAGGGGTTCAGGGTTTGCGGGTTTATTCGCATGGGGCTCCAGGGCTTTCAGCTCAGAGTCTTGCAGTCTGGGGTGGTTTCAGGATTCAGTGTCTGTGGTCTTGGCGATCAAGGCTTTCAGTTGAGAGCCTCACAGTGGGGCTCGCGGGTCTTAGGATTCAGGGCCCAGGGGTTCGGGGTTCCAAGATTCAGGGCTGACGGGTTCTGGGGTGCAAAACAATGCCTCATCAGCGAAAGAATCATACCCCATTTTGATTGGAGATATCTCTGCGTCTCTTCCTACACCCCAGTCTCAACGGACCCGCTCGTTCCTTGCCTGAGTGTGTTATGGTTTAGCGATGATAGTGGGTCGTGACAATTGTTATTTCTGGTATTGCGTGTTGTCGGTGTCATGCTCTTCACCTCGGCTTTATATCTTGCCAAGGGGCGCGAAGTAGCCCGAGGTGAAGACCTTAAATTTTAATTCAATCCGCAGACCACGATCTCCTAGCCGTTCGCTTAGTTAGATCCTGCTCGAAACCGACACTGATAAATGATGGCACGTCTGTCTATTCGTACTGTAACCCTCGGTTCAACTCGCAGGCTCTGACGACATCTTTTAAACGCTACAAATGCAAATCACACGTGCTCCCCACACCAAGGGCCTAAACCCCAAGGCCCCGGGGCCCCAAGCAACAAACCCAAACCAAGGAGCCCCGGCCGGGTAGACGACCCAGGAGGAGCCCAGGAGGGACTCTTCCAAGCTCGGCGTGGCCACTTTTGGGCGGGGCAATGGCTCCAGCCTCGGATGGTCTAGGCTTAGGGTTTAGGGTTTAGGGCTTGGGGTTTAGGGTTTAAGGGTTAGGGTCTAGATTTTAGGCTAAAAGACGGTTTCCTTCTGGTTGAAGGGGTCGGCTGTTGCAGGTTTCGGGCTGAACCTGTGCCGGACAGGAATGTTCTGCCTCTTTGCGGCGGCCGTAAAGAATTGTTAAAGCCAGAAGCATGGAAACTGCGCCCTAGCTCAATCTAGTCTGGGAATCTAGGCTTGCATGTCTGCGGTCCACCAGGGCTTGCACTAGCATTCTCTGAGCCCTTTCTTTCTCATCGGGACTGTGCAATCGCCTGAAACATTGACTGCCAAGACATGCAAAAAAGAGAGAACTGCACATGGGTTATGCCCTGGCCCTAAACTCAGAGTTGGTCTAGCTTTGGGCATTTACAGGGTCCCAGAGTATAGTGCCTGCCTAGCCGCACCACTCCTTCCCAGTCGTTGATGCGACTGCCGTCGTAGGACCAAGGCGGAGCTCGGCCGATGAAAGATCGGATCTTCACCAAACCGGAAGCCACGGCTTCGTCGATGGCGCGATGGACCCCAGCGGTGGTTCCATAGTCATCCAAGACTATGGTTCGCACGTGAGGGAGGGCGAGTGCACGCTCCAGGTCGCTCCGCACACTGCCATAATCGTGTGCGGCATCGATGAACACTGCATGGATGGGCGTCTGGGAAAACAAGGCCCAGTCGTCCATGACGCTGTGGAACTTCATGTATACTACGTTTCGGAGGTCCTCGTTGCGAGCTGCATTGTTCTTGAGCACTTGGAGAGAGTTTTCCAAGGCCAACACAGTACCGAATAGCCTCGACAGGACGCGAGTACAGTGTCCCAGATGTGCCCCAACTTCCAGCATGGTTTCATTGCGCGAGTTGTTGAACAGGCTCACCAAGTCAAGCTTGAATTGCGAAGAGGTTGTCCAAGCATCCACGTTCTTGTCATGGAGCACCTGTGCACCAACAGAACTCCACTCGAAAGCAGGCAACTCGCAGCTCAGGAACTCGGCGGAACGCAACCCACCCTACTTCCACAACTATATGGGCCTTAACAATTGAAATCGGGTTTTGGCGCGGATTATACTATAATTACAACAAGGAACCCTGAAGATGGTATTGGTACTTATTTAGGCAATTTTAGGCCCCTATAGTAAACAGCCCCTGCATCCTGAGCGAGCCACGTCTTTCGCAAGCCTTGGCTGTGTTGGTGCGCGGCAGAAAACGGGCGATCCGGAACACCGCGGTCTGGAGTAAATGCAAACACATGTGCCTCCTGTACTTTGCTGAGAACATATGCATGCATACGTATGCTGAAAGTAAGTGAGGCAGAAAAGACATGCCCGCAAACACTTTGCATGCATCCAGGCATACGGTTGAAATTACTGTGTACTTTGATACAAAGACTACAGATGGGATACTCTCACAAACCACTGGGATGCTAGAGTCCCGCCGCTCGGGATGTCCGTGGTACAGGGAACCGGCCTTGGGCCGAGGGCCTTCGGCCACCGGCCTCGGGGACGCGTAGGCTACGTCTTACGTGGAGCTCTACTCAGCGGCCTGTCTAGGAAGTAAAAAGGCCGGGATTCGGGGACCAGAAAAAGAAGCAGCAGAATCTTACTAAGGAAGAAGAACAGGACGACGCAGACTTAGAAGATAAGACTTTAAGCAAGCACACCAACCATGACTTCAAAATCGTGTGCCTTAACAGATACGAAAAATACATACCAACACATGTACATGTATGTACGCACGTACATAGATACGAATTAACATATAATGCATATACAGTAATTCCTGTGCATATTACACTTATGTACGACACTTATTAAAAAAACACACACACACACACACATGCAGACATACTCATATAACATATGCATTATGTACATGTTAATATGTGTCCGTATGTAAAATATTTGTCCGTATGCAAGTGTCTGCTTGTTTGCTACAACTACAAACAACAAACCCAAGTCCAGGCAGGCTGCTCGGAATCCGAGGAGGCAGCCCAAGCAGCCAGGGCAGGAAGCAGCCATGACTTCATCCAGGTGTGGAATCAAGTGATGTGTTCTGTTCAATTCTATTCTAGGATCCCTTGAGGGGATCTCAATAGGTAAGTTTTAGTAGACTCCTTGAGGAACCGGTGCCGTAGGGGTACCTCTAATTTGGACCATTGTCTGCTCCTGCTTGGAGCATCTGCCGGCAAGTTGCGGCTCAAGGTTTGGAAGGGCTTTAAGCTTCGGGTCAACATTCTCTCCCGCGCCTGTTTGCAACAATTGCACACCTCTTTTACTGCTTAGATTGGTAAGTGAGCCAGGTGGGTGCATGGCATTGCCATCACAAGGCTGGGGAAACAAGGCTCAACGAGATTGGTCGACGTGATGTCAGGTTGTTTCGTCAATCTCACTTTCTACATAGTCAGGCTTTGCTCCTGGGCAACGCTTGAGCATAGCAGCCAACAGCCAACTTCGGATATTTGAGGCCTCAGGAACATGGAATACGAACCACGTCGCCTACATCTCGACTCATCACAGGTGCAGAAGTAAAGGCAGCACAGAGGGGGTAGTGATAGTGACGTACAGTAGTGGTGCTGGAAGTGGCGGTGGTGGGGTGGTCAATGCGGGACAGTTGCATCAACCACCACCACCACCACCACCCTACCACCTGAACAACCTGAGTTCTTCTGCAATGCCTATTGCAAGCCGTCTTGGCTCAAGTTCTCAACATCTGCAACACCCTATGAACCCCAAGGAGGCCTGCCAAGATGTGTGCACGGCATACCACCCTCCCGGCACGGTGGAGGTCGGCGCAAAGGCCTGAGACTGAGATCCCCGCAGAGAGCACCCCCGCTCAGGTTTAGGGCGCTGAGTTTTTATTCCTCAACACTGGTAGAGGGGCCATTGAGCGCACTGGCAATTTCGATCTTCAGGGTGTTTAGTTGTTGCTAGTTGCTCTCTCTTGCTTGCTTGCTTGCTTGCTTGCTTAGGGGTTTGGGTGCCAGAGAAACTCGCTCTCTCTCTCTCTCTCTCTCTCACACTGTCTGGCGGTTTTAGTGTCTGTTTTTTTCGCAGAATTAGGGGCGCGACCCCTCCCCTTGCACAAGTGCGCCACCAGTTGTTGCGAGCCCGGGTCCCTGAGTCAAGTGATGAGTTTGTCTGGATTAGCATCTAGAATGCAGGTGCTAGGATGTGTCAGCTAGGATGTGCCAACGTATTCCTTGGAGTTTGTAGTTAGGGCGTTTAGGCATTTAGGGTGCTCTTTCTCATGGGGGTATTCTGATCCCGAAACTCCAGAAATTCAGAAACCTCCCACTTTAACTTTTCAGCCAGAACTCTGAACGCGAAACCCTAGGAGCCCTACATCAAGCAGTCTGCGTCAAGGTTCCCTGCCTTCGTTCCTCTATGCAAGTGGTTTGGGGCTTGGGGCTTCTAGGGCGTAAGCCTTCTAGCGCGTTTAGAAGCCTTAATCCCAGGGGTTAGGGCTTAGGGCTTCTGGGGCCTTGGAGTTTAAGGACATGCTGTAGTGTTTGAGGTTAAGGCTAAGGGTTTTGCTGAACAGACCACGACGTCTGCTTAAGCTTCTCGATTCTACGTCCTCTTTCAGCTGTCAGGTGAACCCGAAGTCCACTAGCTGTTTCCACGGCTCTTTGATGCGGCTGCTTCCATCGGCATACGGTGGCTGAAGGGTGCTGCTGTCCGCTGCAACGATTAAAATGGACTCCCCGGAGTTACAAACCTCAACCCCCCCGATGCCGGTCCATGTGCCCGATCGTCATTCAGTTGTAGACCCGCTTTGCAAAGCTCCAAAGCAGAGCCTTCCCAGATCATCGTAGGAGACCCACGAGATAGCCTGAACGTTGAACTTGTTGCCTGAACCTCTGCAGCTCTCTCAACCTCGCCCCCTTGTTGTGGCGAGCCTCTTCCGTTTCGAGGTAGAGTCTGACTAGCCGGGGGCATGTCACGGAAAAGAGAGATCCTGAGTCTAGTCTAAACCGTAGAACTGTAGAACCATCTTCGTGAAAAGGAAAACCTCCGAAAAGGGGCCTTCACGTGGTCACCTTTGACTCAATTTGAGGCATCTTCGAGAAATGCCTAAGGACTGAGCCCCGTAAGCCGAAACGAAAAAAGAGACTACATGTAAGTAGCAAGAATTTAGCACCCCTCTACCATACTCCGATCCTCACAGGCCGCACGACCCTGTGCCCTCAATCCCAAGCGTCCAGGAATTCCCTTCTGAGACCCGGGCCGCAGCGACACAAGGGGCTTGCTGGTACCAGGGGCCTGGACCAGCATTGGATATTCGGGCACCTCTTGCAGCAACCTGCCCGTTCGCCCGTCATATCCACAAGGTACGCCGCTTCCAACACATGCCGCAGCCGGCCTTTCCATCTTCTTTCTTACAAGAACTCACGTCGCACCGCGTCTGCGAGCTGTGCAATTGAGAAGCAGGACGTCAAGCACAATCCATGTAGCTTGCACCTGCATATATCAACTTTGTGTTGATGTCAAAGCCAGAGCTGGCGGCTTACAATCCAAGTTCAGCGCTGCATTCTCTCATGAAGCAGGCCGGACGTCTTGATAGGCTTGGAAGGCAAGAGTTACATGCAAAAGCATTCATCGAGCCCAGGCCATTGCCCTCCTACCTTGAAACTCTGCCCAAATTCTCTGTGGCAAGATACAACCGGTTCAACCAACGAGTCAACAGCCTGGACTCCTGCTGCGCAGGGCCTGCACTGCATGTCGACAATCTTCAAGAGTCAAAACGCGGAACATGAGAGACGTTGCCCTCCGGAAGGACCCAGCACTCGTTCAAAAGTGTGGTGCTGGTCAAGAATGCAAATCCAGCCATTCGCTCATGGCACGAAGCAGTTCAAGAAACCTGCACCTAACATAAGCTCACTTGCAGCATTCGTTCAGGCAGTACTTTCGGCTATGATGCGGCTGGTGCCTTTCTATGCCCGGTGCCGTCGTCCCGGTGCAACTGCACAAACACATGCCATGCCAAATAAACTCATGCTACACGGGCTGCATAGGTCCATCAGGAAATTGCTCTAACAGTTGCCATCTTCGAAAAGCTTCTTTCGCAAGGACGATAGGCACAGGGGGAATGCGCGTCATTTTATAAGGTACTGGGATGCCCCTCGGCAGCTGCGGGTGGCTGACCCCGCTAGCACCTAAAGCTCTCCAAACGATTGAAAAAGAATGGTGCCGACATGCAGAGCGAAGTGCGCAGCCAGTGGCTGTGTTGCCGCCTTTACTAGATTAATTTGCAGGTCGTGCACTGGACGTTGCGGCGACGATGATGATGCAAATCTTACATCGTAGAGCAAGACTCGCAAGAAGCACCTCGCGATGGTGCCATTTCGGACAACTGGCTGGTGATCTCCTCGGCTGAAGGTCGGCCGGACTTGTCCACGCACCAACAAGGCTCGATGATGCCTCGCAAGACCTTGGGACAGTCAGAAATGAGAGGACGTGGCTCCTTCTTCTGGCAGTACTGTTGCAGGATTACCTCCGGATCGAGCGTGAGGTGCTGGAAAGGTCGTTTTCCAGAGCTGATGTAGTACATGATCAAGCCGTAGGAGTAGATATCGACCTTCTCATCGTACTCTTCGTACCTTACGACTTCTGGCGCCATGTACAAGTAGCTTCCAACGCCGCCCGTCATCGTGTGCCGTTCGGAATCAACTGTGGCCATCATCTTGCTGATCCCAAAATCGGTCATCTTAAGCTCCAAGTTCTTCGTGAGGAGCAAGTTGAGAGGCTTGAGATCTCGGTGCACAATGGGCACCTTAGTTTCGTTGCCGAGATTATAAGCCCCAAGAAGCTTTCACTTTCAGGTTCTGATTCCTACAAGAGATGCGACTATCACCAACAAAAGCGTGATATGCACTAATTCAGCTGCTAAGGCACTCTAAAGCCATGCAGAAAGGCCAGGCCACGGCCAATGGCGCAAGACCATTCGACCATACGCCACAGGGGAGGCTTCCAGAAAGCGACCTGCTACTGTACTTCTCCTGTTAAAGGGCTCTACAAGGGTTTCCTCTAAGGGTTCCTATGAGGGTTCGTAGAAGGGTTCTATGACACAGGGGCCTCAATGGAATAGGTTGTGGGGCAGAACCGGCCTGCTGATGCTCTCGCATGTTTTTCATGTAGTTCTCCAGGTCACCTCCGCCCATGAACTCCGACACGAACATGATGGGATGGCCTGGATCCAAGCAAGCACCCAAGAAGAGCACAAGATCCGGGTGGCGGAGTGAGGCCAAAAGGTCAATCTCATGCAACATCTCCTTAGCCGCCCCTGGAACCAGAAAAAAGTAACATTCCTATTAATCTCCTTATGTTTGATTATTACAATAAAAATAGAAACATAATTCCTAAGAGCAGTAAAGTATCCTCTGTGATGTCATCTTCCAGCTCGGCATCTTCCGCTCGCTTCGGCGATGCCTTCTCCACCCCGCCGCCGAGCACCATGCTCTGCCTGGGGTCTTGTGAAGGCATTTGAATTTTAAAAAAGTTGCCAGGATAGGGATCAAAAGTAAAAAAATATGGGTGGTTGTCAATATCAGGGTCCCTTTTGGGGTCCTTGTTATAATGCGGCACCTAATACTTAGGGTACCCAAGAACGGACCATAAAACAGAATTCCTTAACAAGGACCCAGTTGCGACTTGCGCAAGTTCTTGACCATGCTCGACTGATGCATCTTGGCACACTTCACAACCACAATCGTGCCCTTCCAGTTTGCCAAGTGCACTGCACTCTTCAGCGTTTTGCCGATCTGCTTTCTGAGTACGATCTCTTCCGGCTTCAGGAGCCAAAAGCTCTCTCGCGCACGTGACTCGAGCTCCTCGCGCTGCAACTTGGCTCCGTGCTCCTCCAACACTGCCTTCACAGCGAAGTTCCCAGCCCGCGAAGAGATGTCCAAAGGGGTTTGGCCGAGACTGTCTGTGGCATTGGCCGCTGATCCGTGCTCCAGCAGCACTCGGACAACCTCTTGGGCACCTGCTGTGTTGATGCTACAGGCAACATGAAGAGGCGTTTTTCCGCCATAGTCGGCAACGTTAGGATCAAGGTTCTGACTCAGCAGAGTCTTCACCTTGAGGCAGTCGCCAGCAGCCGCCGCGTAGCAGAGCTTCATGGTGGCCTGCTGAATGGAGTCCTCCTCCTTTTCCTTCGTTGTGGGGGCACATGCTTGGGTGCGACCCAACAACGCGGGCAGCTGCTCTTCCTTCGTCTCCGGCGCCGAGGAGAAGAAGGTCATCATGGCAACGCCAACGAGCGAAGAAAAGGAATGCGGAATGTTGCTTTCGCCGCTCGCCTGAAACCTAGAGCCAAAATGCCCACAGAGGGTCAAGAGTCAAGGGTACACAGAGTTAACAGAGCTTTGCCTAGTTCTATGATTTCAAGAACTCCGGCGCTGGCAGTCAGGAGACACTGTCTGGTGTCGAGCAAAGCCAGTTTTGGCCACTAAAACTGGTTTTTATGAAAAGCAGTGGGGCGGATGGATCTGTTGCAGACAGAAACCCCTTTTGTGCAACAGGCCTCGTTGTCCAGCAAACCCCAACCCCTGAACCCAAACCCTCAACCGTAGAAAGCCAAAGAAGGGCCCAAACCCCAGTAATGACCTGCCTGCGTCCACATAGCCCGGAGGAGAGGGCCAGACGTGGCTGCCGAAGTCGGGCGTGGCCTGGGCTGTAGGAGGCTGAGGGTCGAAGGAGGTTTCGGGCTTACGAGAATACCCCTTAATTAAGGAATATGGCTTAAACTTTAAAGGGCTACATATTATGATTTAAGCGATATTCTTTAATTAAGGGTATTGGGCTCGCCGGGTTTGTACCTCCCACCAAGCTATGCAGAGCTTTAGGGCCGAGGATATGGGTTTCGGCCTCGCTCACAACTAGGGCAATCCCAGTGCTTGTAGGTCTCAGGAGTGCAAGTTACAGAGACCGGCACGTCACACAAACTCCATGACTACAAGCTGCTAAAAGGGACTTGCGGTATCCAAAAACAACTAAAAGAGGAACAACCAAAGCAATAAAGGAGCAGGGCGCTCCTGTGCCAAATTAGTCTGCGTAGGTTTTAAGGCTTGGGCCTCTCAATCGTGTTTCTTTGATGCTTACACTCGGGCATGACACGGTTTAGAGTCTCGCATGGCTGGGATCAACGCCCACTGGCGAGGTTTAGAGCTTAGGGCTTAGGGCAGGATGAGAGCCGAGAGCACTCCTCGATTTAGTCCGTGGGAAAAACAAGAGGATGTTGCTATGTGGCTCGAAGCCATATTTACTTAGCTTGAATGTTTAACCCCGTTCGGGGAGGCGATGCAGTTGCTACTACAACCACAACGGCTCGTGATGCTGTCCGGCCTGGTTGCCATTCCTTCTTCTACTCTTGTTGCCGTTGTAGAACGAGTCGCAACTGTGGTCATCCTTATGCTGGCCGTCATCCCTAGGATATATGCATTTTATGAAGACAAAGTGATGAGCCGGATGAGACTTCTAGTGATAGTACTACTCACTGCAGCTTAACGTAAGTCTCTTTGTATTAACAACCTTAGACTATGATACAGATCCTTACATAAGGGCCCTTAAAGAAGGCTGTTTTAATTGACCAAGCCCACCGCATAAACAATTATACTTTCTCCCTCCAGCCTCCATGGCCTGAAGCGTTGCCAAACCGTGGGCTCTATATGCCCGGAGGCCTCCACACCATACTCAGCACGAGGGCGTTGGGTTCTTGATCTATCGATTTAGAGTTTCAAGCTTCCGCATCTCAGGCGTTGGGGGCTTCGGCCCAGAGTTGGGCGCAAAAAGGCACATTGGCACGGACTTCGACAACCCTTCATAAGGACCCCTAGGTATATATATATATATATATACCCTTAATATAGCTATTGTATGCGGCACCGCCTGACATCGGGCTACACTGCAAGTGGTCTTCACGTACACGGACAAAGTTGAAATAGCGAACTTCCAGTCGCTTCTATGGGCCACAACAAACCGATCAAAAGATTATTCGTAACCAGACAGATCGCCTCAGACAGATGAGACAGGAAGACAAGATCCTCACGATTTCACTAGGCTGAAATTACGGACGTGGCGGTCTGGGGCAGGGTTCATGCACACCACCATTCCGCAGCAAGACTAACGGGTAACGGGCAGCTCCAGCGTAGGATTTTGGTGTGCCGGCATCCCTACGTTGATGATAAAAATATATAAAAAAGTCGGAGCCACGGTGGACTGATTTTACCATGCAACATCAAGCTCCAAGGTCTGACAAACCTCGCCGCACAACGTCCAGTGAAACGATGCCTGGAACAGGTCCAATAACAGCCTTGTCCCATGCTCCTCTCTCCCTCCATCCCTTCCCCCACCAAAATCACTCTAAAGAAGTGTCGTCCACATATAAAGGATCCTCTAGGGCAATAATCACGAAAGACTGGTCCGAAAAACTCAATCGTGTGCATGTCGCCCGTGACCGCAAGTGGCAGCCTTAGCAGCCGTAGCATAAGCAAGGTTCCAACGAATCAACGAAAAAGGACGAACTGCCGCTTTCCTGTTTCGCCAATTTCTATTCATGCTCGCTTGCCCTTTAACCAACCAGCGCCACCAGCACTTCGGCGCCTGTTGTTGTTATACGTACTGCGACGAAACCATCAACATCATGAAGCAGGAACCCTGCTCGGGGGCCTGCATCGTGGGCATGGGGAGCCTCCTGCCAGGAATCGCCACCTCCATGCTCAGCCTCAGCAGGCGGCTGTGGCTGTGGGTGGCCGCGGGGCACGGGTGGCGGCGGCCGTACAGCAGTAGCAGTAGCAGTAGCAGTGGCAGTGGCAGTGGCGGTCGCGGTTGCAGTCGCAGCCGCAGTGTGAGTAGTAGGAAGAGGAGTCGGAGCAGGACTAAGACTGGAGCAGGAGAGAAGTGGAGATAGCAGTAGAGCAAGTAGCAGCAGCAATAGCCCTAGCAGTAGCAATAGCCGTAGCAGTAGCAGTAGCAGTGGTAGTAGGAGTAGGAGTAGTAGTTTTTGTCACCCACCTGGCACACCTGTGGCAGCTCCGCGGGGACTAAAGTACAAGTCACGACGGTGCCCGCTGTCTTTTTATACTAGGAGTAGGAGCAGTAGTAGTAGTAGTAGTAGTAGTAGTAGTAGTAGTAGTAGTAGTAGCAACAATAGTAGCAATAGTAGTAGCAATAGTAGCAATAGTAGCAGTACTAGTAGCAGTAGTACCACAACCATAACCACAGCCACAACCACCGCCACAACCACCACAACCACAAACAGAACCACAAGGACGAAGACGGCGACAGCGACAACGATAACGACAAGGACGACGACCACGGCCACCACCAACAACAACTACCACTACCACTACCACCACTACCACCACTACCGCTGCAACCACCACCACCACCACCACCACCACCGCAACCGCAACTACCACACCACGACAACGATGTGACAGTGACAAGCCTGCGCTCTCATCGGTGGCCAGAACAAATCAAGACAATTCCGGCGAGCCAATGGCTTTGGGGGTTTGTATGACAGAAAGATGCTCGTGCTAAAGCCAGATCATAAACTCCATCCTGGCCAAATTTTTCAGACCAAGCTTGGAAGTAAGAACTCTGATTCCTACATACGTTAAGCACCATGGGGTCCCAGAAGATGGCCCCTTAGGGCCCCTTCTTGGGCCCTTGCATGCATCTCTATGGCTTTCAGCGTCGCCAGGCCCTGCGCCCTGTAGGCAGCCAGACCTTCGGGAAGAGCATCGGGCTCAGAGTTTAGAGCCTACCAGGGCCGTAAGGTTGGAAGGTTCAGAACTTCTGAGGTATTGAGCCTTGTTCAGTACTTGTGGTTCTTTGGCCTGGGCTTGGCGGCTTCTGGTCGTACCTTACCGTGTTCGACTTGCCAATGTGAGATTCGGTTTGGGCCGCCTCTGCGGCTACTAAGACTACTATCGGAGTGTCGAGCAGGAGGACAGACTTCGCCGCCCTACCCACCCTACGCTATACCCTACCCACGCCACCACCCTACCGCACCCTGCCATAAAATACGCCCACCGCCCATACCCATAACCATACCCTACCAAGACCTATGACTTGCACCACACCATACCATACAAATGCCCATGTTCTAGGACTCCAGGTCCCTCGTCGGCTGCCTGCAGACACTCCCTTCTTGTCGCTCATGTTCTTGGTGGGTCCATGCAGAAAGCTGGGCCTCGGTATCTGAAGGCACTGCTCCATTTTGGGGCTAAGGACTTAGGATTTCGGCGCTCACACTCGCACAATCCAGGCGAGTCATATGATTGAGGGGTCTGCTAGTGAGTTGCTTAGGGTT